>BQMF02000071.1:0-600000 GCA_027922465.2 Turritopsis dohrnii | reverse complement strand
CTATTCTCTTTTACTGACTTAATACTCTAAACTTTTACTGACTAGAATAGTATATTTTAATGTCAGTATTTTTATGCAATTATTCTTCCAATAACTGGTGGGCTTATCCTATTACTTGCAGATAGTGTTACGTGTGAATCTCCAGTGCATAGATGTTTAAGCGTGACACACAATCTCTCAGCAGGAGACGCCACTGCTCTTCTTTTTGATGATTTAGTTATAAATGGAGCAACCCATGAAAGTAACATTTCAAATGTCGTTGGGCTTATTCTGAAAGATTTGAAAAAATATTCGTGATCGAAAAGGTATAAATCTTTAACAAGAATATTAAATTCGCTTTTCTGTTCCCTTTCTTGAAATATTCAACGTACCCACATCCTCTTTCTTTTCATTTTACGCCGGTATTTAATCCTCATTCTTAAAAGCAGCAAAAGCTGGAGTTGTTGAGCATTCGGCATGTTTATTAATTTAGGTGGGAAAGCAACGGAATAGAAATAATGGAAATTATTGAGCATATTTTCACGTCATCTCATTATTTCCATGTGCGCACGTAAAAATGGTACGAATGGAAATCCGGCTTAAGGCGAATCTCCACTAGACGATTTTTACAACGATCGTCATAAACTTTCGTGACAACACATGCGCAGAAGAAAATAACAGATCGTCGCAACGAAAAAATTTGCTTGACGAAAAGTAGAAATGATTTCAACTTTTCGTCAAGCGACCGGCGATCGTCGAGTTTTAAACCAATCAGTTTGCAGAATTTTTCAGAGAAGATTTCAAGATGGCGTCCGAAGATCACGTTGTGTCTGCACCTGCATCTTGCTCAACAACAACGAACTGCAGTAACTTAGTTCTCCAGCTTCTTAATGATCCACCGTGTGTTAACTCTCACCGTAATGTTAACGTTTCATCAGAAGAACACAATCTCGTGAATGAAGAAGAGTTTGACAAGGAAATTTTCTTAACTGCTGTGAGAGAATATAAATGTCTTTGGGATGCATTTGACTATGAGTATATAAAGTACTTACAATATATATATCAAAAACACAAGACTCACTGTATTAAAAAAAATTATCAGACTAGAAATAAACGAGCTAAAATATGACTTGCGGCACAGATAGATCTGTATAGTGCTCAAAACAGAAGAAAATATGAAAAGTTGAGGAAACAAACTATGATCAAGAAGACCACCAAAAGCATCAAGAGAAAGTAAACACCAAGGCAATCCAATGCAATGTCTTCTCAGTCATACAGTTTAAGAAATGAAAGATTATTGTCACCTGTGCTAGCTATTTTTTTCTTTTGGTGCCATTCCTGCAAAAGATATTAAAGAACCTCAAAGATTCCCTTAAAAAATGTCTTGATAAAAGGAATGCTATGACCAGATCCGGTGCGGCTGCTTCATCATTACCTACATGTAAATATTTTGAAGTAATGAGATTTTTGCATGAGAAAAGTTCAAACAAACGCACAGAAAGTGATTTGGTGGAAAACCAGATCGATTAAAACACAACTATTAATTTAAATATAAGCAACCATAGTATGGACTTGCAGCCATCAAGACCGTTATCAGAAACAACTTTATCAAGTCCATCAGGGTTGTTTAGCATTGCATCTGCAACAGCCACGATTGAAAACCCACAAACTGCAACCAAAAAGTCACAAAGCAACAAACGAAAAGCATCATGCACAAACGAACCAAGTATTGACTAAAACTTGTTTAAACACATGAAAGAAATGGATGTTAAAATGATAAAAGTAATGGAAAAAGAAACAAAAATTGATGAAGCAACATCTTTTTGTCAGATCTTAATTCTTGTTTTGCAAAGTTTTGATAACAGACAGTTAAGATTAGTTAAAATCAAAATAAACCAGTTACTTTTTGATATAGAGCTTTCTGGATAAATTTATATATTTTATCTAGTTCACTTTTCTGACAGTACCCCATTGCCAATCAACAGCTCCTGCATTATTAAAGTACTCTTTGAACTGGTCTCTCACCCATTTGGCTTCTACACCATAGTTATTTGAAGCACCTAGATTTCTAATTGACAGCAGTCCATTGACATTTTGTGCGTCTAATCTCCAATCTCCAGGTCGAAATCCATTAGGGCCATCGGTGTCTGTATAAGATTGAGGACAATAGTGGTTCTGCCCATTCTTTTCTGTATTATCCATTAGAAAGTTGTGTAAAGCCACAACAGCTTTTGTTATTGCTATTACTTTATGCACTTGAGCTAATATTGGTTTATGAAAGATACGGAAACGACTAGCAGCAATACCAAATGTGTTTTCGATTATTCTACGTGCCCTACTTAAGCGATAGTTGAAAACTAATTTGTCTTCCGACAAATTAGAAAAACGGTACGGCTTCATCATGTGCCTTTTTAATCCAAAGGCATCGTCGCCAACAAAAACGTGAGGCAAAATTCTTTCTGATTTGCTGATTTTAAAATCTTCTGGTATATTGAGTCTGTTATTTTCTATGGCGTATCAGAGATGGCTAATGGCGTAAACGCTGCCATCACTCTGACGACCACTGTCACCAATATCAACCATAGTAAAACGGTAGTTTGCATCACAAACCCCCATCAGTACAATGCTGTGAGTTTTCTTATAGTTGAAATATCCTGATGCATCACCAGCAGGTGCAAACATAACAACATGTCTTCCGTCGATTGCCCCTATTGCGTTAGGAAAATTCCAGCGTTTTTCAAAGCCGAAAGCTATTTTACGCCAGGCAAACGTTGTTAAAGGAACGTTCATATATCCCTCATCAGTCAATTTAGTCTAAATCGCTTGACATTAAGAACAACCTGAGACTCAAGTCACTGTTCCAAAAATCAAGAGCAGCCTGTGCTTGAATTTTCGTGTAAAATAAGAATTGTTCAAGATGTGAATTTTTTTCGAGCAGTCGTAAATAGTTTCGAAGTTTATTATTTTCATATTCAGGCTGGAAAAGCCTCAAAAATAAGAACAGCCAGCCTCAGGTCAGATTTTACTGGTTCTTATAAAGAAAGGGTGTACTTGAATTTAATTTTATAAATTGTCGTTTTAAGCCCTTCTTTTTTTTTGAAAATACTCTTCTTTCTTTACACGTAATATTTTGTTAGCAGTTATTGGGTTCTGATTGCCTTTGATAGTTATTTGCTTATATCTCAAAGTATTTTCAATATCGTATATTGGTAGTATTGGCATTAGGTTTACTTTTCTTCTTTTGTAGACTTGTGTACAAATTTGATTGTATGTTTAAGTTTTATCCGAATTACAAAAAGCAATTGTTATTTTGAATTACATTATTTCCTTTGATTTTATGGCATGAAGGAACTTGTCAAGAGTCAGCAAGAATAATGATTTATTATGACAGAATTGTTTTACACAATGATGTGGTTGCTAATATTCAGTTGCTTAAGGGGAAATGTTGTGTAATTTCAGTCATAGTTTTTACCTATGCCCATAGTAACTTCACAGTTACTTTTCAACTTCTCCGCAAAAATTGTAAGAGAAACTTTATCGTTTTTTACCACGAACATCTTCATTTCAGAATAAGTTCAAAATAAGTTCTTTTCTGGTATTAGATTCAATTCTACGCTGTGGACATTTTTTATCTGAGATTCAGGCTTATGAGTTATATCATTTTAATATTTAATGATACATTTTTCTTATGGTTATCAATGCGTACAATAATTGATAAAATTTTTGTAAGTTAGGGGAAATATATAGTCGCATTTTTGCGAATATTGTTTAGTTTTATTACGAAGAAGACTCACATTGTATTATTATTTCTTCAGAAGAAGACTCCGGTCTGAGATTTTAACAAGCTATAACTTTTTACGCATATATCAAGTTTTAGCAATTTTTAAACCAATCGATAGGATTTTTTCAAGGATTTTAAAAACATGAATTTTAAATAATTTAGTCCAAAACCTTTGGAGTAAATAGTATTTCTTTAAACTGTCACGGTCATTAGTTCCTTAATGGTTAATAAAAGTAAGTTTTCACGCGCAATTATTCTTTTGTTTATTGAGAACTTGTCGCGGTGGAGGTTTACCTAACCTACTTTTCCGCGAGTGAGAAGAAAAAGCATAAGCGTATTTTTCGACGCAATTCCAACACATAAATTTGTTATAATATCACATTTTATTTTAAAATTTCAAATTAAAATATCTACAAATAACCCTTAGTTTTCACGCTCCTTGGCCTGTCTCAGATGTCTACAAAGACTAGAAATGTAGAGTAAAAGTATATAATACAGTTAAAATGAAAAAACATAGCAAAATAAAAAACACCTATTCTTTAGGCAATAAATAACAGTAAAGCTTTAAGTCGTGACCTGTTGCAGCCATGCAGCTTGTTTTATTTTCAAAATATTTAATTTTAAAAAAGTTACTGCGGATAAGCGCATTTTGAAAAGGCTTAACTTGTAGGAATTCGACAAATAAAAAAAACGATTTGGTTCGGTTATTTTATTTCACTTAAATTCACCTTTGTTCCAAGGGAACGATTCATTACAATTGTTTCGGGAACAGCATTGCTAGTTTCATATTAGTCATATACCTGTCAATGGACAGACAAAGTCATGGATTTTGTTCGTAAATCGAATGGGATGATGATACCAGTACCAAACAATTGGAAGAATTATTTTCACCCGTTATACTTAACAGTGAGTAGTAGTAAAGGTTTTAGGCGACAAAAAACACAAGCTTGGTACTCCAATGAGATTGTCGAGCCAATGAAGAAAGGCAAAAAGAGACATGAGATCAAGGTAGATGTACCCTTGTAATAGCCCTTCATGCCAACTGGATGGCACAGTTTTATGATTACGTCAGATGGAAACCTGATTTAATATAATAATAAATGGTTGGAAGTCATGGGTGAGCACAAATTTGGGGCGCAAAAAATACCGTATTTCTCCGCGCATAAGAGTTCGTGGTTGCATGGGATCTCTATCCCTCCGCCAGGTAACCATTTGCCTTCTGGTGCAACACGGTGGTTCTCGGTTATTATAGCTTTCACATAATGAATGTCCCAGTTTTTTAACGAAGGGGACAAGACTTCAGCCAGAATGTCTGGCACATGACCAACTGTAATCGTTTGATCCTGCCGATCCACTTTTCTGTTCTTGCCTTTCTGTGCTTTCTTTCCTTTCTGATCCTTTTGCCCATTATTTTTATTGCTGGTAACTAGAATGGCATGGTCACTAAAGTCGTTTTGCGGCTCTAATTTGGAATTTAGTTCTTCGCCAATTCTGTAGTCATAGTAGTTGACATGGTGCCATTTTTCTCGGGACCTTAGGATTGCAATTCGTACGAGCGCTATTTTCCTTTATGGTAGTCAGTTACCCTAGTGTTCGCAATTTTCTTCAAAGAAAACAATCGAAAGATTTTTTTTGAGTCTTTTCGATTTCGAATTACGAATTACTATTCGAATTAAGTCCGCGAGTTCGAACGATATTCAAATGCTTAGTTTTGCTGGTACTATTTTTTTAAAAATTATCTAAATGAAATTATTGACTAAATGACTGTATAAGCGAAAACTTCCTTGTTCGATAGTATATGTTACAAGCAACTGACATATGTTTATAGTAAGAACTTCTTTTAGCTCAAAAACCTTACACAACACAATAGCTGAAAATAATAGCCTGACTTCATAGACCTTTAAACGTTACTTGGATGTACCCGAAAACGGATGGTCTTCACGGTTTTTCACTTACGTTGTAATAGAGTTAAACTTTCTTTAGGATAAATTTTTTTTTATTGATGCTAATATACCTTTCAAAAAGTGTAATAAAGGCTTAACAAGTAATATCACAAAGTATTTGCTACAAACAAAAGAAATGTGTAAACTGAAACCATGGAAACGTATTTTATAATCAAAACAAGATTTGTTAAAGAAATTCTGTAAGAGCCAAAAGAAAAAAAACAAACTTTTTTAAAAAAAAATCAAAGCAAAAAATCCATTAGAAATCTGCGTTTTAAACTTTGATTCAAAATAAAAAGTAGCCAATGTTTATAAAAAAAAACAACAAGAAAATGTAAAAAGCTTTTACTGATCATGATCACACACTAATATGATTAGGTTTGGCGCAAGGAGGACAGTTAAAATGGAAAAACACGAAGAAAGACAATTTGTAATATAGCTTTCTTGCATACACAGAAATCCAATTAAAATCTTTGCCAAAAATTAGTGCGTTGAACAAAGTTTATTAAATGAAATATTTAGAGCTAAAACATATATATACAAAAATAAAATGTATGGTTGGCAAAATTTCAGATTTCAAGCTGTGCTTCAAAATCCTTGTCGTTCACTTAACTAAAACAACACAAAAGTAACACGAAAAATGTCCAAGCAATTTTAGCATACGATCTTCCTAAATAACATAGTATAATACAATAATAAATTAGGAAAGAGGTACGAAAAAACATTCTGTCTCTCCCACTTACAGTACCATCCTTTGAAACGGAAAAAAAGCAAAGTCAGCTAATAATTGTATTCCACCGTGTAATGTCAACACGAAAGTTGGAGGATGAAGATGATGATGATGATGATGATGATGAACAAAATCGGAAACTGACATTCGCCTATCTCGTGAAACTACTATGCCTCCTCGCTCGCTTACGCTCGCTGCGGGGGCAACTATACTTCTTGTTTGCCAACACTGTTTTTGATTTGATATCGATCTAGTATTATTGATCGAAGATTAAAGGTTTTTGTAATAAGAAAGTCACCTTCTTCGCGCTTCGTGTTCAACTGTCTGTAGACATTACTAACGTATTTTGTCGCGGTTTTTTGATTTTCAACAACCAATCAAAATGGCGAAAAAAGAATTTCTTGCGTTTTGATTGAATTTAAAAAAACGTTTACTTTTATGAATTAATAAAAAAGGATCGTGATCGAAAATACTGACCCTATTGGTCATTGGTCTAACGAAAAAGATGACCACGATTAAGAAGATTTTGACCATCAAAAGTCACTCTCTAAATTGAATTTGTTGCACATAACGCGAATTAGTATAACTAGCCTCCAAGGCGGCGTCGCACGCCGCCCATGTTTAGCCTGCGTTGTGTCACCACCTCCTCCAAATTATTACGATTTTAAACCAATCAAATATTAGTTTAACAATACACTCAAAATGCAGAGAGAAAAAACTTTTCAACTTATTATTAGCTTTTGTTTTACGCGCTCTAACATGGGTGCTGTCAGAAGTAGGTGAAAAAATGGTTTCTCTTAAAAAGATCACACGGGAGGAGAAAAAAATGCACGTGCTAAATGAATGAAGTGAATAAAAAAATGTTCGATCAGATTAAAAGAAATCGATTAAAAGAAATTAAGACAACTTTGAGACAAAAGCAAAAAAATATTTTGTTTCATGATACTCTTATTTTACCTATCGGTTTTTAAACATTTTGATTGCTCGAAAAAAAGTTTACCCGTCTCAGACAATCAGGCAAGCATACGTTAGGATACACTGGCAAGCATGCTGCCAAGTTCTGCCACTGCTGCTTTTTGTCCAAAATGTTTAATCAGTTAGTTTCTTTGTATTTAGTTGATGTATTGTTTTCAAAGCCAACGTAGTCAACGTAGTCCTTGGAATATAAAACTAACAATACTAATAAAAACAAAACGTTATTCCTATTAGTTCATCAGCCAAAAAAAGTCACGTTCGATTGGGGTTGCAATGTATTTGCTTCGAACTCACGTCGCACACAAATAAAGAAATAATTTCGCTCACAACTCAATCTACCATTTTGCGTGACTTACAAACAAACAAACAGACAGACAGACAGACAGACAGACAGAGAATCGGCTATTAATATATAGACTAGCCGCCAAGGCGGCGTCGCTCGCCGCCCATATCCACCTGTTCTGTATCACTCTATCAATAAACGTCAAATTTCCTTATAAACGGCTCGTACAACTTGTGCTCAACCAGAAGCAGATTCGAAGTCACAACCTCTGGTAAAGCCAATCTTTTATTAGTGTAACAATACACTCAAAACGTAGAGAGAGAAAACTTCAACTTTTTATTAGCTTTTGTTTTAAAAAAGTTACGCGCTCTAACATGGGTGCTATCAAACAGGGGGAAAATGGTTTCTCTCCTAAAAAAAGTTCACACGGAGGAGAGAAAAAAGGCACGTGCTAAATGAATAAATAGAATAAAAAAACGTTCGATCAGAACGCTTAACAATTAAAAGAAGAAATTAATTTATTAAAAGAAAAGTAAAAAAAAACAAAACATTTTGTTTTGATATGATACTCTTTTTTTTCCTATCGGTTTTTAAACATTTTGATTGCTCAAAAAAAAAGTTCACCCGTCTCAGACAGTCAGGCAAGAGTTAGTGGCAAACCGAACATATGCTGCCACGTTTTGCCACTGCTGCTTTTTGTCCAAAATGTTTAATCAGTTAGTTTCTTTGTATTTAGTTGATGTACTGTTTTCAAAACCAAGTCAACATGGAATATAAATCTAACAGTAACGATAAAAACAAAACGTTATTCCTATTAGTTCATCAGCCAAAAAAGGTCACGTTCGATTGGGGTTGCAATGTATTTGCTTCGAACTCACGTCGCACACAAAAAAATAAATAATTTCGCTCACAACTCAATTTACCATTTTGCGTGACTTACAAACAAACAAAAAAACAAACAAACGCACAAACAAACAAACAGAGAATCGGCTATTAATATATAGACTAGCCGCCAAGGCGGCGTCGCTCGCCGCCGATGTTCACATGCTCTGTATCACTGTATCAATAAACGTCAAATTTCCTTATAAACGGCTCGTACAACTTGTGTTCAACCAGAAGCATATTCGAAGTCACAACCTCTGATAAAACCAATCTTTTATCAGTGTAACAATACACTCAAAATGTAGAGAGAGAAAACTTCAACTTTTTATTAGCTTTTGTTTTAAAAAAGTTACGCGCTCTAACATGGGTGCTATCAAACGTAAGGAAGAAATAGTTTCTCTTCTTAAAAACATCACGACGGAGGAGAGAAAAAAGGCACGTGCTAATTGAATAAATAGAATAAAAAACGTTCGATCAGAACGCTTAACAATTAAAAGAAGAAATTAATTTGTTAAAAAAAAGCAAAAAAAAAAAAAAAAAACACATTTTGTTTTGATATAATACTCTTTTTTTACCTATCGGTTTTTAAACATTTTGATTGCTCAAAAAAAAGGTTCACCCGTCTCAGACAGTCAGGCAAAAGATAGTGGCAAATCGCACATGCTGCCACGTTCTGCCACTGCTGCTTTTTGTCCAAAATGTTTAATCAGTTAGTTTCTTTGTATTTATTTGATGTACTGTTTTCAAAGCCAAGTCAACGTGGAATATAAAACTAACAATAATGATAAAAACAAAACGTTATTCCTATTAGTTCATCAGCCAAAAAAAGTCACGTTCGATTGGGGTTGCAATGTATTTGCTTCGAACTCACGTCGCACACAAAAAAAGAAATAATTTCGATCACAACTCAATCTACCATTTTGCGTGACAGACAAACAAACAGACAAACAGAGAATCGGCTATTAATATATAGATAAGATTTTTTGTTGGTGCAATGATTCAAGAAGATACACCTTATTTTTCTCATACTGAATTTTACTAGTGCAGCCGTATTGTTTATCTCTCGTTGTTTTGAAATTTCCTGAAGAACGTACTTCAATCATCTCTGCACCTAAAGTTTTTGCTTTGCTATGTCTCTGTCTTTATGCGACAACTTGTTGATTTTTAAGAGGACTTGTTAAGAGAGCCAAGACGGCGGCATACCAAGTCGGCTTGTTTTGTTTAGATTATCTTATATGAACACCGCCTTATAAGTTCATGTAGTAATGTTTTTGCATCATGGTCTGTCATGTAGCAGGTAATGCATGAATTGAAGTTCATGATATCTCAAAATTAGGAAAGTATTATCAGATAAAGAACAAGGATCCTTCATGAATCGAAGCTTCTTTAAAAGATTTTCAAACAGTATTTGAAAAGTCCTTTTGTACTCATGAGCAGTTAATGCTAAAAGTGATACCTTTTAATTAATAATAATATTAGTAAAGATGAAGATATTATTTTAACCAAAGCTTGTTTTTAGTGTTATGATTTTTTTAGGTAAAATTAGTGACTCAGATAACCAAAGAAGGTCTGGTTCTTATTCTATCGACAGTTGCGATTTTGATGAAATCTACTGTGCCAACAAAAATCTTCATTTTCCTAATTCTTCAATAATACTTTGGAATGGTCCCAATCAAACGAAAAGTCTGTCTTTATCTGAATGGGGTGATGAATGCCTGCCTGCGCAAATTCGATGTTTTCATGCTAAAACATAATGAAACAAAGATGCAGTTCCCCACTCAGCTGACTAAGAATTATCTTCATGGAAATATTGCAAATAAGATTTTGGAGTCCATTCAAGAAGATGGAGCGAAAGTACAAGTATTTTCGAGATATGATTTGATCAATCATATTAAACATTGTCTGGCTATGACGAAGAGAAATATAGAAGATATTTACAGCATCTTAAAATCCCTAGTGATGAAAGTTTGTTAGATTCAACAAAGAGAATGATTTTTTTTCATCAGAGTAAGAACATAATTCTCAACATACGTTTGTGTCATGATGTAAAACAATTTGAGTTCGAAATCGAAAATAGAACCAATGATTTAAAGCTTTTGGTTTTTATCAACAAACGGCATTTTGGCAACGATACAATAATGTTCAAGAACATAATTGTATCAGTAAGCAGCAATGGAAATGCAGAAAGTCCTGATTCGAGCATCTGTGATTTACAAGATTGGTTTAAGCTGCAGAAGTCATTGACATCAAAGGATCGTCCTGATGAGTCATTTGCAAAGTTTCCTGCTTCAGTGTTTGGATTCATGGTGACACGAAAACAAGGAGGCACTATGGCTCCTTATAACCTCGTTTTCACAGATGAGCAAGTTGAGGTAATGAATCATCCTGGATTAAAACTGTTAATCACTGGTCCTTATGGGTGTGGAAAATCCTTGATAGGTAAGAAAACTTCATATCAGTTGCATATACTTCATTCTTCGCTTCGGGCATGATTTGTGTTCGGTCCATTTCGAACAACGGTAATACTCATTGAACCTAAAATGCTTTTTGATTGTCAGGAAGGCACTATTCATGCCTTCTTCCTAATACCTTAAAGGAAGAAATTTTCGCTTATTTATTAGTTGGAAAAATTAATTTCGCGAATTTTAAAAAATCAAATTTAGTTTCACGAATTAGAGGCAAATTCGCAAAATTTTCTTCCCCCCCAAATTTCTTCCCTTCAGGTCAATGAGCTGCCATGGTCAGAAATTGCTAACATACTTTGAACTCGTTCGAAAGGAGTAAACACTGTCTGCATGCATTTTAAATTTGGATAATATTTCAATATCTTCAATCTTTTTTCGACAATAAAACCACTGAAAAATACCCCTTCAACTTTGCTTATTGTAAAACACAAATCATAGATATCATAATTGAAAAATACTGGTAAATCTTTCAACATGTATTCCCTGGGAAATTTTAAAGTTCAATGAAGAACAGAGAAGGAAAAGTGAATTCAATTATATATAAAGTTGTTTGATTTCAAAATGGTTCGAAAAAAAGCTAAAGTTACTTTGTATTGTCACTAAACGGATGGGTGAGGGTCCTAATGACAGCGTGGTGGTGGTGGGGATTCAAAAATTTTCCCAAAAAATTTAGGACTTTAATGTTAAGGACAATAAACGTAAGTTACCAAAGCTTCTTCTATGACTGTTCCTTTTCTTCCTCCTTCTCCTCGTTCACTTTTATAGCCGCAGTTCAGCTCGAATTTGGCCTAGCCATAATAAATAAGAATAGAGGCTAGTCCTCAGTGGAAGTAGTACGCCATTTTGTTTTTCAGACAGTGTAGTTGGGCAGTGGAACATTTGTGCTTGTCTGCTAGCTTTTATATTGATTCAACAGATAAAACCTTAAATGATGGAAATAAATCGTTTTAGTTCAGTTTTTCCTAAAAGTTTTGTCAATTCTTTTGAATTAATACCAGAAAAAAAGAAAAAAAGAGATATCAATATGTCAAGGACGTTTTGTTTTTGTTGGTGACAATGTGTACGTTATGATGAATGGTAATTAAATGCTTGGAACAGTAGAGCATTGAATCTGCGATTTCAGTGAAAAGTTGAAAGTTAATTGTTAAAAGACAGACTGAAGGTTTATTCTTATTTTACATCCTGTATAATGTATGTAGCCCAACTGAAAACACATGCATAATGTACAACCATATGAAAGAAACCCTTTTTATGTGCAGAGCAACCACTTATGTTAATACAAAGAGTGCATAACTGTAATCTCAGGCACAAAGGAAACAAGTGTTTCAACTTAGTTGAGTATGTTCAAACTAAACAAAAATACAAAAATATGACTGAAAATTTTATGTGGAAACTGTTCCTAAAAATTAATTAACACATCAATTAGTTATTGAAGTGAACATTAAAATATTAACATAAACTCACCAGCTTCCCATGTGAAAATTGATATGTGCCTGGATGTTGTTGAAATGAATGTACGTTTAAAAATTGACCTGCTGTGACAGAGGTTTGATGTAAAGTGAAGAGAGAAAAAATGTGAAAAACAACTGTATAAAAAGGTAATTAACATAAAGTAATTAATTAACACATAATAATTCCCTAATGAGAGTACAGTAGCAACAATAGAGCATCACACATACAGTGTGTATCAAAATGTCTTATCCACCAACTTTCAAGCCGTATATTTCATTTCATGTCTGATAAAATATTGCGAATTGCGTTCTGTACATTCTATTAATTTTAGCTTTTGAATTTGATTTTTGGGTATGATATTAGGGCAAAAAGACGCCGAGTTCAAATGTTTAAAAATTTTATAAATAATCCAACATTATTCATCATTCAATTTAGTAAATGGTAACCAATTCAATTTTTCCTGGCTTCTCATTTAGAAGTTTCTGAGTATATTTGATTACTCACATTATATGATCAGTGGCCTGATAGGTAGGGAATGTGCAGATTATGTTCAATTCTTAGAAGCTCCATGAAACTACAACACTGTCACGATTAGATATAATTTCCCTAAATTGAACAACATATGCAAAACATCTAAATGTGTTAAGCTGGATTATCCTTTTGAGTTAGGTTTTTAGGATAAGAAAGACCCTGTTTATAAAACCTTCTGCTATCAAAAAATCGTATACGTAAAAGCATACATATTAAATTATTCGGCCATTCAAATAACTTTTTCTTCCATACGCTTGAAACATGAAATACACATTTGAAAAGGCTAAATAACTCTTTCATGCAACGTTTTTGATATTTTAAGGGCAACATTATGTAGAAGAACTAGCAAAGCAAGAAGTGAATTCAATAAGTCATATCTTTTATCTGATGTGGGACTCCTATTCATTATCTGAAGTTGCGGCAAAGAAATTTGTAGATGGTGTGAAGAAAAGATCTGGAAATAGAAACGTCCATGCTTTTAATGTAAAAGATCTTGCAATTAACTACCTGAAGTTATCAAAAATCCCTCGTATTTCCGATCTGTTGATGAAGCTAAAAGATTATTGCGATCCGGGAATTGTCCATGTGGTTATAGATGAGTTTGATCCAACGTCTATTGATGACTATAATGCATCTGTTTTGGCCAAATTGGTTAAAAAAAATGAGTGGAAACCATCACTTTTGTTATTATTAACGCGAGCTCTTGAAAAACGTCGTGTTATGGTTCGAGGAAATTCTAAAGAACCTCTGATACAGCCACTAGATCGCTTTTCGGGTACCTTGGATATATTGCAAATAAAGGGAAGTGTTATGCGAAATTCTGTTAAAATATCAGAACTAATCGATATGATCAGCATCAATATTATGCAGAGTGTGAAGAATGTCATTCCTCTTGAAGAATCCAAGGAAGATCAGTGCGTCATTGAAACCTGTTATGAAGCTTTCTTTGAAGGCAGAAATGTTGATGATGATGAGGAAAGCACAGTTAGTGGCTACGTAGAATCCTTAGACGATCCAATCTTGGAACTTGATGATTTTGCTTCTAACGATAATAGTTCTAAAACATATCTCGAAACGACATTTCATTATCCAAAAGGTAACAACACTGGCCATGACCACTGTGGTAGCTATCCAACGTTTGTCTCATTCCAAACACAACCAACCAGCATCTCAGAATGTGTAACTGGCCTCGTGGTTGTTCTGAAGAATCTTGGCCTTGCTGGGAAACCTAAGTTGCTGATTTCAAATTTCATGGAGGGATATGAGCTGTCTGTGCAAATTCTTGAAGCTATGCAAGAAGAGTTTGTTAATCATCACAGTTTCAATAAATACCCCGTCAAAAGTTATGATAGCCCTGCATTATCAACAAGAAGCATTATTACAGATCATAGAGGTTCCAGAGGGTTGGAATCTGAAAATGTTATTATTATTTTGGAAAATGAAAACACCATTAAAGAGCAAGTACTTATTGAAATGATTTCAAGGGCTACAGAAAATGTAATTATCATTTACCCATATCAGTTTATGTTGGAAGAAGTTATGGAAATGCCACGCACCACTCATAGCATTATAAGAAGTTTATTGGAGCAGAAATTGATTGTATTTTTGTGCATAACCTTTGAAGAAAACACGAATGATATTGGCAATGAGGAGATCAACATGACTGGAGTGTTTATTGATGTTAATTCAACAGAGTTTAGAATGATAAAAGAAAGAGTGGACAACTTAACTCCAGTTAATGAATACATAAGACCATTAAAAAAATCACCTTGAGTATTGCGATTTATCTTTCCAACTTTTTATTTGATGATTTGGTTACCAAATACTTACCTTCCGAGTTTTGACAATTGGCAGCGTGGAGTAAATATTAATTGGTTGGTTTGTTGTTAAATTTTCATTATTCTCTTCTGTTTCCCATCAAATAATTGTGTAATTTCACTTTTTTCTAATTACTTATTCATGTGTGGTCAAAAACTATATATCCAAGAAGTGCTGCAATTAAAGTTCATACTATCTATTCTTTATAAAGCATTATCTATAACTTACCCACATTAAAGAATGCTTACTTAGTAAGTTAATGTTTTAGGTTTAAGAGGCCAGACGGTGTTGAATGTATTTACAGAAACACCAATGAATGCTTGGTTAAATGGCAAAATAATCCTTCCTATTTCATCATTAAGCGAAAAAACTGCAATTCTGAAGATTGGGATTTTGTTTCTGACCCTTTCTCGGATCCATTTTACACATTCACAGACATGGTCGAAAATGCAGTATACCTCATTGCAGTGACTAATTATACTCAATTGGGCGAATCAGTGCCAAGTACAGTTCAATGGATTCATTCAAGTAAGTTTACTTATTAGTTATTCATATATTTGCCATATTTAAAGATTATTGCACAAGAAAATCACAAATCTAACTTTGAATATGAACTTTAACGTACAATTTATATAAGCTCATTTTTCATATTTAAAGACACATAACGGGAAAAAATCGTGAAACAAAATCATCGAAATCAAAATAAATATTGGTTTCATGATAAAGATAGTTGTAACAGCTATTCATTTATATTTGACATTAAGGTTTCACGGTTGTGATATCCAATACTAATAACCTCTGATAGTTCATTTAAAGATTGAAATAATGCCTAAAAAAATTCATGGATTGGAACATTTTAAAACATTTTGTAAACAAATTCAAATTTTGATGAATTCTCCTTTAAAGATTAATTATAATGTTTACATTCTGGTTTTTGTTGGAAAGTTTGAATTCCCTTTTCAATAATTGGTTTGGAATAATCGGTATGGCAATTTAAAATATTTCACTTAGAACATCAAATAGCAGCTCCAGTATACAGAAGAAGAGCACAAAGCTCAAGTTTAAGAGAACACGATTCAACTAGAAACCGTTCAAGAGGTATGATCCTAGGTATTTCAAAATTGACCATTACCAAAATGTTGTATTCTCGTAACACAAATACGATAATGCAATGAGGAGAAAAAACCCATAAAAATGGAACTACTTGTAATAGTGTATGAGTAAGTAAGTAAACTAAGTTCAAATCAAGTATTGTGTCTTCATTCATGCATTGAAAAGATTTAACATTTTGGGACGGTCAAGTTGCACATTGTAGTGCATATCCTCATGCATAGGTATTGTAAATTCGCCTTATCAAGTACCATGTTGGAACATGTATAAAAACAGAAGGACTTGCATCTTTTATAAATCTATTTAACTAAACCTTGCCCGGTTTACTGGATGTTCACATCGAACATCCATCTGGTACCACTAAATACATACTTCCATTGGCTTTTAGTAACCAATATAACGTGAACCTCAATATTTCATGTTTATTTTTTTTTGCGTTTACTTGTAACCATTTTTTAGACTCTAATACCACAGCCTCTAATAACCAGCCTTTACTAACCCAACCAGCCTGTTACTAAAGTCCAATATTTTCATAGAAACGTTATACACTCCCATGCCAACATAAAACACATAGAAGAATTGATTGTATTATTAGAATTGATTGTATTATCAGAATTGATTGCATTAATTCACATACTTACTGTTATGTTTTGATATGATCAATGTTGATGATGATGATGACGATGCCATTGTTGACAATGTTGATGATGATAATATACTCCTTAATTTATTTTAGGCGCAACAATTTCAAATCTGAAAATGTTTCAAAAACTCAAATTGGCTGCATTCTTGGATGTGGACCATGGTACTCCTACAAGGAATTGGCTCCATTTAGGTTTACACCTATTTCAATACAACAAAGAGATGACACACAAGGTTGAAAGCCTGCAATTACACTATGCTGGTGGTGGAAACCCAGCAATGTCATTTATCGTTTCACTTGGAGCTAACAGACCAGAAGTGACAGTTCAAGATTTCCGAGAAACTGCTATAGAGTTGGATCGTAACGATGTGGCACTTTATATGGGTAGAAACCTAAAGCAACTGGAATATCTTGTGAATATCCCAAAAGCAGATAAGGAGTGTATTGCCAACATGCTAAATAAACAAATTCCTGGCGTTAATGGTTGGGAATCTTTTGCTGACGATTATGGCTATCCATCGCAACAAATACAACTTTTGCAGACTTCAATAAAAAGTCAAAACAGCTACAGTCCTACTATGAAGCTGTTAGAGTTAATTAAAGGATTTAATCCTGAGCTTGCATTGGAAGATATTTCTGAAGCTTGTCGAATACTTGGAAGGAATGATGTGGCGCAGTATCTAGACTATATCAATACATAAATGAATTAGGGAATTCCTTGTGAGGATTTTGTGTTAAATAATTTTATTGTCATTCAATGATATCCGCACACAATGTACCTCTCCAATTGCAGCGCATCTGCACATTGGTTTCAGTTAATTTTATTGTCATTGTCATTAACATTTCTGGAAGCAGTAAAGGTGAATGGAGTTTGATCGTATTGATTGCGATCACTGTTTCTGTCACGCTTGCTGCTACACTATGGTGCATCTGTTTTTTACTTACTTACTTACTTACTTACTCACTTACTTATGTATTATGTATTTTAAAATGTAATGCTTTTATTTTCTTTTTTATATTCTTTTGAGATTTTGTTGGTTTTTTTAATAACTATGTAAGCATATACCCCGGCTTTCAAATAAGTATATCTTTTTTTTACATTTTTTCCAAAAAAAACCTGTACAGAAGATATAAACATTCTGATACTTGCTGATGAAATAATCCCAGCTTGCTTTGCATTGACTATTTTGACTTTGTTATAATAATCACTGGCTAAAAAAAGTGCCACCATTTGCTCATGAAACTTACACTATGTTAGTGTGCATTTATTTTAATGCTTTCTTTAATATTTTTTCATAGTTTAAATAAAAGACTCCTTGAATTTCGAGAGGAGGAAACGTAACATTGTTGTTTTGTGCTTTCCCCATGTTGTGAACAATTGATTATTCTATAACTATTGGCGATCCAGGAAATTATTGGTGAAGAACTTGAAAGTTGGTAATCTAAAAATCATAGTCAAATAAGTTATAACAGATAGGAGTCGCGTAGAAATAGAGGTGCTTTAACCTCCCTTTTAAACGCCCCTTTTTTAAACGCCACCTTCAAAGTCAAAAAAATTAATAAACGCCCTGGGCAGTATTTACCAGTATTTACCTTATTTACCTTATTTACCTTATTTACCTTATTTCAAACGTCCATGGTCACACACTGACACTGACAGACAAACATCTGACGCCCATCTTTACTGAATTTCTGTTTTCTGAAGTTGCTATGGAAAATTCACTTCTAAAGAAGCTTTGATGCTTATTCTATAGAAAAACCTTAGTAAAGTCTTTGGTTGTTTTCCATGCTGGAAGATTGATTCATGTTCTGTTTGTATGTTGCTACAATGACACAAAATGGCGCATGTTCGAGGCAGTACATTTGGATCTTCTATCATTTCTAATGCAATGTTTAAGTGTCTGCTATTCAGGGGATAGCCACATTATACACATTACACATTATTCAGTCTGGGTGAAGAATAAGATATCTGGGCGCCCTGCTGGAGAGTCAGAATTTTTCACTTTTCGTATCCTATGACTGCTCCATAATAAAACAGTCTCGTCAAGCTCTTTCTGAAGAATGGGAACGAAGCGAAGCCTTGCACATTCACATTTAACGTCTGGACCCCGAATCAACTACATATTTAGAAGTATTTATCCACCATCCTACACGAATGCGTTTGAATAAAGACCACTATGATTCAATCA
Source organism: Turritopsis dohrnii (assembly GCA_027922465.2). Classification (NCBI taxonomy): domain Eukaryota; kingdom Metazoa; phylum Cnidaria; class Hydrozoa; order Anthoathecata; family Oceaniidae; genus Turritopsis; species Turritopsis dohrnii. The sequence continues at coordinate 581,219 of BQMF02000071.1, read as the reverse complement.
TTTGGTTGCCAGTTGAACTACCAAACATAAAATTTAAGCGTCTTTCCTCTGTTCCATAACGGCATAGGATATGTACAACACCAATTATGTTTTCTGATCTCCTATCAGTTCGAACACACCTTGGAACAACATTCTGCAGTCCAACACATTACAAATAAACTATCTTTGGATCATTGTCAGTTTTACAAACACGAAACCATATTACTCCACAATTATAACCATCTTTGGCGCCAAACGTGGTTTCAATTTTGTCATGGTCATCGATGTGTCAAATATAGTTTGGCCTTCTTTCCAAATATTTTTGTCGCAATAGTCGCCAGATAATCGAATGTTATTTTGGGCAAATATTTTTATAGCAAAAAATATCACCAGAACCTTTATCATTTTGTTGTAAAACAATAAACAATCACCAGCCGTTCTCATTGGTACCCCATCTACATCTAAAGCTTTAACAACTGTCGGGCAGTTTCATTATCAAGGGCATGCCCAATAATACTTGTTATCTTTTGGTACATGTTACGATTGCCAAAGCATTGTTCAGCTCCATTTAGTATCTCATATTACTCGCTGCAATCAAGATACCGTTAGTAAGATTTGTTACTTTTTTTCTTCGGTACATCTTATGTATCATTTGCTATTGTCGTATTCTATACACTTTCATTCCGATGCGCTTTAAAAGCAGTGTATTAGCCGAATAAGAACTATGAACTTACAGCACACCAGCTTTTGAGGAGGTTAGAGCACTGCTATACCTAACAGTGGTAAATCGACTACTAGTTGCAAGTCGGTGAGCAGAAGTACCAATATTCTGTGAAACTGAGGTTTGCATATCTTAATTTCTTGGAGTTCTTGCAGAGTATATGAAATCTCATTGTATCTGCAGTCTAAAAACAACGAAAAATAATCTCTTCTCTTGAATCACCTCAATAAAAAGAAAGGAAACGAGTCTAATACCATACCATTACGTAACAGGCGGTTCAGGAAAAGCGCATTAATAACTACGTAGTGGACGGTTAGTTCGAGAAAAGAGCGATAATGCACATTGTGCACTAATGGGGTCGATATTTGTTTGATCGGTAAAAGTGATACCGATAAGGCGTGACAATGTTAACTCAATAATAAAGTATATTTGAATAAAACTTAACTAAATGTCCCAAATGGATCATGGTACTTTAAGAATACAAAAACAAAATGGTAAAAGATCCTATAAACATTTATTGATTAATTATTGGCATTCAAAATACAACACTAAATAAACCATGAAACACAATTACAAATAAAATACCATGTCCAAATTTTCATCTTAATCGCAAAACGTTATCCTAAAAAACTCTGAGAAGGTTGTAGTGTAGTGTTTAATGACGAGCTAAAGACTTAATGCAAAAGCAAACTTTTACGGAGCTATGATTGTATTATAAAAGGATTTTTCAATACGAAAATGCGCACTCTGGTATTTAGCCGAACATTAACAAATTCTGGGCTGTTTGTTCTGCTCAAAGGGTGTGGGATATGCTATCTAAACAGAGCCATCATAATTATCCAAGTAATGAGCTGTTTGTGAAGATCGCTCTTTCTCTGTTACGTTGATCATTTATTTATTTGCATAAGTTTCTGTCTCATCTGGTCTGGAAGCCGCATTGAAGACGTTTTGAAACTAGCTTCCAAGTGTTACAGATTTCAACCAAGTAAAGTCATATTAAAAACGTCCTTGTGTCTTCTTAAAAGACGTCTTAAAGACCATTTTCAGTTAATTTGAAGTCGGCTTTTGCGCTCGTCTAGAAGACGTCTCGAAGACGTCTTGAAACTGGTCTTAAAGCGTTAAACATTTCAACCAAGGAGAGACGTATTAAAGACGTCCTTTAAGTTTCTGTAAAGACGTCTTTTTCTCGAAAATCTGAGAGAGAAACGTCATTATATGCACGTTAAACTGCAATATTTCTTTCATTTACGTACGGTATACTTTGATAATGACTAATATTTCACCATTTTCAATTCCACAACCAGAATGTTAGCATTGGGAAAAGTGTCCTTGCGATAAAAGTACAGTGATGAACTGTAGTGTTGCATGATTGCTATATAAACTGAACCCTTACTTTTGCAAGTTGGTAGAAAGCGTTTCCATAATGAAATTGTTGCCAAAGTAGAACCGTTCACAATGTTTAGTTCTTATAAAGAAAATTGAGTATTTAGTCTGTAACAAAGAAAATCTACTGTTTTAATATTATATCGATTGTGCGATAAAACTCCAGTTTAATGGATGATAATATCAAAATAAAACCCCCAATGATCAATTACACCCCCACTCGGAATATTCTCTGCCACGTTGGCGCCCACGAATCCTGAATTGTCGATGTAATCACATTTGTTTAGCCAATGAAAAGGCAGCTTTTGCCTGAATACCATAAGAACTAAGTGTTCGAGAAACCATTTCTGTTTGCATTTTATACGTTCGGTTTTGAAGATTCAGTCGAATGCCGACTACATGACAAATACCCAGTGGGCAAATTTGCTGATAAAACTTCGTGTCAGGAAAATATAGGATAAATGTACCACAGCGGTGACACTCAACATATACAACCTTACCTATGTAAGGACACTTATCTTACGTTTCATTCGTGTTGTAAATTTATGAACTTAAAAGGCCTGTTTACGTTTAAAATGGATGAAAACTTGTAAATGCTCTATGAATGAAAATGTAAAGAAGAAGGAAAATAAGTAATCGATCAAGTTAAATTAAACAGTTTTTTTTTTCTTCTATTTTGACTCCGAGTTCTTGAATTTCTTGAATTTCTTACAAACCGTCTATCATCTATTCAGCCTCTACTATTAGATGGGCACCTTAATTTAGCTAGTGTTTGGGATTCCTGGAGCAGTCAAGTAAAAAATGTGCCTAATACATTCCGTCGCATAGCTATTCCCAAAAGTGTTCTCTGTCTAACTTTACAATTGTTTCAGGATGAGACGTACCCAAAATTTCTAATAAATCTGATGAAAATTAGAATATCTGAAAGAAAATAAAAATAAAAACTAGAAGCCTTATGGCTGGAACAATTTCCGCATCAGGCCTAGAGAAAATTGCTTTAGACTGATTTCAAGATATCTGAATCATTTAATCCATTTTTTTATTGTTGCTTATATGAGAACAGGTCTATCATAATTCCCAAAGTATGACTTATGATTCACATGGAGAACATAATTTGAAGTGAGCCAAAATCATTTGAAAAAAAAGCTGTATGGATTGAAGACTTTCACAATTGTATTGACCTCAAGACTATAATTAACTTTAGGACACCCGTGGTGGAGTAAAGTATTTAAAATACCCGTGGTTTCTCCTACTACTACTACTACTCAAAGTTATGAACGCTTTCGTTGCCAAATGCGCATTTTCGGCAAAATTTGGACTTTCAGTTGACCAATTCTCATAAAAATTTGCACAAGGCACAATTGAAAGGTGCTGATTTTTCACAATTATGTTGACAGATTTGACTAAAATTGGTCAATTTTAGAAGAAGAAGAAGAAGAAGAAGAAGAAGAAGAAGAAGAAGAAGAAGAAGAAGAAGAAGAAGAAGAAGAAGAAGAAGAAGAAGAAGAAGAAGAAGATTTCGCGATTTTTTGCCGTAAAATCGTCGGACCGTACTCGTTTTGCCAATACTACTGATGACCAATAGACTTTCTCTAATTTTCGTTTAAACACCGTGTTAATGCCTTCCTGTCAAGTTGCGCTTCGTTTCTATACATTCTATTGTTACACTAAATACATTTCTTATTACTTAGAAATATGTATTGTTTCTTTTCTTTAATCAAGAACAGTTAAAATCTTAAATCGAGACCATACATGTTGACTTAGCCATAACAAGATGTTTTTTATTACGACTTGCATCCCCAACACCGACCGATATAAGTTTCATTACTGTGACCTCAGCTTGACAAAAAACTACCGCAGAATAATGCTTCTTGAAGTTACATACAAAATTATTACAATTCTACTACACTCCCGTCTTTTATCAATACAAGAAGGACTAGATCATGAACACCAATGTGGCTTTAGACCAGAGAGGTGTTGTATTGATGCCATCTACACTATCAAGTTGGCATTAAAAAGTCCATTATAATAGAATGTATGCAGTTTATTCTTTTGAAACCACCTGTAACACGTGAATCTTTTAACTCTTCATCTTACATTTTGTGATTGGCCGATTTTGACTTTTTGAAATCATTCAACTGTACTATTTGGTCAGCGCCGCAAGGTAGCTGATCTTTCATTTCCCCGTGTCCGTCAGTCAGTCAGTCCGTGTGTGTGTAATGTTGCAGTTCTTCACGCCCTAGTTATACGCCCGTAGTTACTAATTTTAAATTTTTCAGTTCAAAATCAGAAAGTTTATAGCACAACGTTGATTTTTGGAAAATATATCACTTGTGTGTGACGAAGTAAGGGGCTGTTTATATGAGAGGCGGGACGGGACGTTTGCCGGGACGGGACGAAAAACGGGATCCCGCCTCCACTGAAGTTTTCATAAAAATTCTATCTCGTGTTTATATGAAAAAAAAACTATCCCGGGACAAAAAACGTCCCGTCCCGGTTAGGCGAGATCTCGCTTTCTCAAACCGGGATCCCGCTTGAAGCGGGACGTTTTTCATCATATAAACACACTGTCCCGGGACGTTTTATAATGTTTTAAATGCAATTGCTGTCTCGTCCCGGCTTAATGTTTTCTCATGTAAAGGCGGGATAAAGTCATCCCGTTTTTCGTCCCGTCCCGGCAAACGTCCCGTCCCGCCTCTCATATAAACAGCCCCTAAATATATTACAATACAAAAAGAGTTTTTTTCATTCGAATGAATACGTTAATTATTTGTTTTAATGCGCTCTCTCTCCACCCTTTATTTAAACGTAATGCATTTTGGGAGCGAAACGCTGCTCAAACCATAGTCGTTTGACTATGCTCAAACGTATCAACAAGAACCAAGAAGTACATTATGGTTTCTCTAACAGTCGATTTAGGTTTTACAGATACAAATATATAACAGCAGTATAAACTTATATTGAAGTGTATTGGATCAAGACATTAGACGTATCCTAATTGGATGGGATTAAAATTTAAGAAAAGGAAAAGTCAGGCAAGTTGCACAAATTATTTATCTCTTGTCACTCGCACTCGAATTGTAATTCCTTTTTCTCCATTATCTATTAAAGATAAGATGTTATCTTACATACCTTAAGGGAAAACTAGGTGATTCTTACTAAATAATTTACTTTGTGTTTTTGTACTGTTAAACAGTTCAATTTTGTAGCTTGAAATTTTGAATGAACAAAAATGTGCATTTTTAGAAAGTATTTGTTATGTAATTACAGTAGCAATAACACACATCAGCTCATAAGAAGACAAAGATGAAGAAAAGAACATTAAAAAACACAAACAAAAATAATTGCACAATTATACCTTATTCGTACTTATAAATGCTGGAGAATTTCTTGCAGTAATTGCAGTATTCTTTTTTGTAATTTTGCTATGAATGAAATCGTAAAAATTTACCCGGCAATTAATAAGCTTTTTCTTATCGTAAAGAGGAAGTGAATTGTACTGCAGACAACGGAAATAATGGACCCCGAAACAAGAAGACATAATATTTTACTTTTCAATCTATCTCTAATCTTACATTCAGAACTTTGTTTCTTTCTGGTACAGGTAAAAATGAGAGAGCATCTTCAGATTGTATTATAGATATAGGAATATTTTTGATATTCTAGATATATAAAAAAATAAAAAAATAAATTTATTTATTCACGTCTTTGAGTCGCATAAGTTTGTTCCGCAAATTTTGTATTTTTTGAGGTTCAATTCGCATTAATTTAAAATTAATTCTCCCGCAAACAATTTATACGAATAAGGTAACATATATTACTTGCCTATTTAAATCAGGATAAATATTAATAGCAATATTTTCATTGTCGGTATGGAAACAATCACCAGCAAAATTACCATCCCTTGGTACAAATTCCTTCCCCATCTAGGAGTGTCTCTCAGCAAGACAGATTACTTTATTCTGCCTTGTGGAATTTTATTTTACTGTGAAAACTTTTGTGTCACTTACAAAATCTTGTACCTTAAGGGAAGAAATTGTTTGCGGAAGAAATTTGTGCGGAACTTTTTTTGCGGAATTTATTTTCGCTCAAATCCGCAAAAATAAATTCCGCAAAATTTTCGAAATTTTTCATCCGCAAAAAGATTTACTCGGAAAAAAGGTCATTGAACATCTAAGGACTTATTTATTACTCTTCGTCAATAACAATACAAGCAGCATCTGCACTTGCGCTCTGTTGCTTTTACTTTGAGAAACGATGCGGCGGAGGTATCACAGTTTTTATTGTTATTTGCACTTTTCCTTTATGGATGGGAATTAGACCTAGACTGAGTAATATTCTGAACCTCCTCTGAACAAAGATAAGACCCAGCCACATTATCTGTTTGTTACAGTTAAGTATTCTTTTTTGATATTATAACTGATGAAAAATAGATGTTATTCCATAAATCTGCTTTTTCCATTCCAACTAAAGTATGTATAAAGTTTGTACCCAAGCACTGAATTAGGTGTTTCCTTACTTTCGATTTTATTAAATTTCTTGCATCCGCAAAAATTAATTCCGCAGAATTTCTTTTGAAGTCGTCATCCGCAAAAATTTCTTCCGCAAACAATTTCTTCCGCAAACAATTTCTTCCCTTAAGGTAAGTGTGTGTAGTGAACTTGCTACCAGAGATACTTTAAGTGTTGGTCTTTTGTTTGGATTAATTCATTCAGGCAGCAATGATGCCTGATTACCAATGATGACGAACAATTTTCCCAATTCTGAATTCGAAAAGATTCCGATCAATGAGCTACATCCATACTCATTGGCAGAAGTGGCTTTTAGTTTGATTGACAGTATGGGTTGTGCAGTCAGTTTACAACAGTTGGGTTTGATTTATGTTCCGAATTGACAAATATCAAAAGCACATTTAGTCGTCATTGGATTTCTGCGTAAGCAAGAAATACTTTACGATCGTCCGTGTTTTTCTGATTTTTTGGATTTCTGCGTAAGCAAGAAATACTTTACGATCGTCCGTGTTTTTCTGAATTTTTTTTTTTTCATCTTACTGTCCAAACCGGCGCATATTTGTTTCTCGAATTTCATTGGTTCATACAAATGGCGTGTTAATGTTCATTGGTGCATGAAGCGCCACTGTTTCGCAAGGGTGCTAAAAAACTTTAATAGCGCTAGTTTATTGGCTTGAATTTCCGCCATGTGATCATCCGGGTATTTTTCGACTTCACATTTTGCACGCCGTTTGCATAATGGTAGAAGAAACCGAAGAAACCCACTTAAGCCGGATTTTCACTTACGTATTTTGATACGCGTATCAGCAAGTATCATTTTGAGTTCATTGATTGGTTCTCGAGATAATTATTCATAATTATTCATAATTATTCCTTTGTTTAAAAACGTTTTGATACGCGTATTCAATTGAAAAAGTTGAATTCATTTTAACTTTTCACGTATCGTACCGAAACGTATCAAGATCAATCAATCTGGCCAATCAGATGTTAAATTTTCATACGATACGCGTATTAAAATGTTTAAGTGGAAATCCGGCTTTAGACTTCCACGTGTTGACTGATCAATATCGAACAGATTTAAAAGAAGATGAAGGGAGAAGGGGAGAAACTTATAATTATCTTACCCCGATTCTACTGCATTCATTCTTTTCTAAAAACGAGTTCTCAATGTTTTATTAAAACAGTGTTTGAAAAGGAATGCTTTTATTTTTTGGAAAATGTCTGGGATTCTTTTAAGCATTTTAAGCCTTTCTAAATACAAAAGATCGTTTATTTCATGTGTTGGCTGTAGTGCTTTTTAAGCTCTGGATACATACAGCTCAGCTCAGTTTCCTCTTCAGCTCCAACAACATACAAGGAATGTCTTGTCCCCTCTGCCTGCCTCTGTGCATCCCATTTTATTTTGATGTTTCTCTAGCTATTTTAGCTTATTTACTTGTATAGTTCTTGGCTGTATTATCAATGTCCTGAATTAGGAATGGGGATTTACTATTTATGATAGCAAATTGAAACTTACCTTGATTGTCTGTAAATTCTAAATACTGGACGTTCTTTAACTCAAATTTCTGATTTCAGTTATGTTTGCTAATTTTGGTAAGTTTAGGTCATATTTTTCATAATCCTAACCTTTGTTTACTTTTTGCGTTTGGGAAGTCTTTTCGTAATTAGGAAGATTGACCGTATATACGTAATGAGTGTGATATCTGAAAGCATATGAATTTGATGTTATTTTGTTCATTAAGTTCATTAGGAGAATGTAAGGTTCGTATTGTGTCAGTTATGCTTTCATAATGCCCTGGCGTGTATACGTAATTAAAAATTTATTGCTTTTTAAGTTTCTGAATCAATTTTTATAATCTTTTCATGAAATTTAGTTCAGGTAATGCATGTTTTTAAATTAAAAAGATGCCAATGACATATTGTTACTCAAATAAAAGCACAAATTTCTGTTTTCAGTTATGTATGTTGATTTTGTATGTATATAGATGTATTTCGTATCATTAAAATCTACGCTTTCCTTTTTGTCCTTAGGAATTCTGTTAGGAAGATTGACAATACATATTAAATTCATAACATTTACATTGACTTACATGCATACTCATTGTCTTATCTGAATTGATCACTGAATCCTTAATAGCATTTCGTACCAACAAAATAAAGAACATATATATGTCATTCAGATATAATCAAGTTTTTTGATGTTTATTGGTATAAAGTTTTGCATAGTGATAATTATGTTTTTCCAGATTTTTGGGGAGTACATGATCAGAAATTTAATAAATATATATCGCGGATTAAACTTTTCTTAAATTTCAAGAATGTCGTAGTCTTTCTTTTTTCATACTTCAGCTAATTTTGCAGAAATCCTTATGCCTGCAAGGGCATCTTGTTTTGTTGTTTTTTTTATTTCTCCGTAAGCAAGAAATACTTTACGATCGTCTTTGTTTTTCTGTTTTTTCATCTTACTGTCCAAACCTACGCATTTTTGTTTCTTAAATTTCATTGGTTAATAAAAAAGCCGTCTCAATCGTGATTGGTGCATAATGCCCGATTTCTACGAAAGGGTGCAAATATAGCCACCTTAACTTCAATAGCGACAGTTTATTGGCTTGATTTCCGCCATGTGATCATCCGGGTATTTTTCGACTTTACGTTTGCACGCCGTTTGCATAATGGCAGAAGAAACCGAAGAAACTCATATAGAGACTTCCATATTGATTGATAAATATTGAATAGATTTAAAAGAAGATTCACACTTTCAAAACCAAAAGTAAAAGATAGAAATTTATAATTATCTTACAATGATTCTACTGCGTTCATTCCTTTCTAAAAACAAGTTCTCAATGTTTTGTAAAAACAGTGTGTGCAACTTTTATTTTTTGGAAAATGTCTGGGATTCTTTTAAGCCTTTCTAGATACAAAATACCGTTTGTTTCATGTGTGGACTGTAGTGCTTTTTAAGCTCTGGATACATACAGCTCAGCTCAGTTTCCTCTTCAGCTCTAACAACATACAAGGAATGTCTTGTCTACCCTCTGCCTGTGCATCTTATTTTATGTTTGATTTTTCTCTAGCTATTTCAGCTTATATACTTGTATAGTTCTTGGCTGTATTATCAATGTCCTGAGTTAGGGATGGGGACTTACTATTTACGATAGCAAATTAAAACTTACCTTGATTGTCTGTAAATTCTAAATACTGGACATCTTTTAACGCAAATTTCTGTTTTCAGTTATAGTTTAGATCACATTTTTCATAATCCTAATCTTTGTTTACTTTTTGTGTTAGGGAAGTCTTTTCGTAATTAGGAAGATTGACCGTACATACGTAATCACAGTGATAACTGAAAGCATATAAATTTGATGTTATTTTGTTCATTAAGTTTATTAGGAGTTAATGTAAGGTTCGTATTGTGTCAGTTATGCTTTCATAATGCCCTGGCGTGTATACGTAATTAAAAATTTATTGCTTTTTAAGTTTCTGAATCAATTTTTATAATGTTTTCTTGAAATTTAGTTCAGATAATGCGTGTTTTAAATTAAAAAGATGGCAATGACATATTGTTACTCGAATTAAAGCACAAATTTCTGTTTTCAGTTATGTATGTTGATTTTGTAAGTATACATAGATGTATTTAGTATCATTAAAATCTACGCTTTCCTTTTTGTCCTTGTGAATTAAGAATTCTGTTAGGAAGATTGACAAGACATTAACTTCATAACATTTACATTGACTTACATGCATACTCATTGTCTTATCTGAATTGATCACTGAATCTAATATCATTTCGTACCAACAAAATAAAGAACATTATGTCATTAAGATATATCAACTTTATTGGTTAATCAAGTTTTGCATAGTGACAATTATGTTTTTTCCAGATTTTTGGGGAGTACATGATCAGAAATTTAATAAATATATATCGCGGATAAAACTTTTCTTAAATTTCAAGAATGTCATAATCTTTCTTTTTTGTAATGACAGCTATATATTTTTCAGTAATAATCATTCAGCTTGATTGTACAAACAGTTTTTTATGGAAAGCTAAAGAATGACATAAGGAAAAGCTCATTTTCTTCTTCGATTTTGCAGAAATCCTTCTGCCCAACAGGGCATCTTGTTCATCTTACTGTCCAAACCTACGCATTTTTGTTTCTTAAATTTCATTGGTTCATAAAAAAACGTCTCAATCGTGATTGGTGCATAGTGCCCGATTTCTACGAAAGGGTGCTAATAATAGCCACCTTAACTTCAATAGCGATAATTTATTGGCTTGATTTCCGCCATGTGATCATCTGGGTATTTTTTGACTTTACGTTTGCACGCCGTTTGCATAATGGCAGAAGAAACCGAAGAAACCCACATAGACTTCCACATTGATTGATCAATACTGAATAGATTTAAAAGAAGATTTAAGGGAGAAAGGGGAGAAATTGATAACTATCTTACAATGATTCTACTGCGTTCATTCTTTTCTAAAACAAGTTGTCAATGTTTTGTAAAAACAGTGTGTGCAACTTTTATTTTTTGGAAAATGTCTGGGATTCTTTTAAGCCTTTCTAGATACAAAATACCGTTTGTTTCATGTGTGGGCTGTAGTGCTTTTTAAGCTCTGGATACATACAGCTCAGCTCAGTTTCCTCTTCAGCTCCAGCAACATACAAGGAATGTCTTGTCTATCCTCTGCCTGTGCATCTCATTTTATGTTTGATGTTTCTCTAGCTAATTCAGCTTATATACTTGTATAGTTCTTGGCTGTATTATCAATGTCCTGAGTTAGGAATGGGGACTTACTATTTACGATAGCATATTGAAACTTACCTTGATTGTCTGTAAATTCTAAATACTGGACATCTTTTAACGCAAATTTCTGTTTTCAGTTATAGTTTAGATCATATTTTTCATAATCCTAATCTTTGTTTACTTCTTGTGTTTGGGAAGTCTTTTCATAATTAGGAAGATTGACAGTACATACGCAATCACAGTGATATCTGAAAGCATATAAATTTGATGTTATTTTGTTCATAGTTTATTAGGAGTTAATGTAAGGTTCGTATTGTGTCAGTTATGCTTTCATAATGCCCTGGCGTGTATACGTAATTAAAAATTTATTGCTTTTTAAGTTTCTGAATCAATTTTTATAATCTTTTCATGAAATTTAGTTCAGATAATGCATGTTCTTAAATTAAAAAGATGGCAATGACATATTGTTACTCGAATTAAAGCACAAATTTCTGTTTTCAGTTATGTATGTTGATTTTGTATGTATATAGATGTATTTCGTATCATTAAAATCTATGCTTTCCTTTTTCTCCTTCTGAATTAGGAATTTTGTTAGGAAGATTGACAATACATATTAAATTCATAACATTTACATTGACTTACGTGCATACTCATTGTCTTATCTGAATTGATCACTGAATCCTTAATAGCATTTCGTACCAACAAAAAAAACATGTCATTCAGAAAAAGTTTTGCATAGTGACAATTATGTTTTTTCCAGATTTTTGGGGAGTACATGATCAGAAATTTAATAAATATATATTGCAGATTAAACTTTTCTTAAATTTCAAGAATGTCATAGTCTTTCTTTTTTCATACTTCAGGTGATTTTGCAGAAATCCTTGTGCCTGCAAGGGCATCTTGTTTTCTACATTTTTGTGCCATTATGAAAAATATTTGAAGATCAGACAAAATTCAATACAAATTTTTTCCAAGAAAAATTTATATGAATTTTCATGAACTAAATTTTACCTTTTTCGGAATGATAAATTTATTTTACTGAGTTTTATTGACTAACATTGCCTCACCTTCAGTGTCTGATCTTAGCAGTTCAGGCCACCAAAATTTTTGAAAACCTCTGTTGTGGTGGCACGACTGGACAGGAGTAAAAAGTATATAAATTGCAAACCAAAAATCCTAAAGCCAATGATGTCAATGGCCCGGCATGACACCCGGATAAAATCTTAAGATTAGACACTCGCCTGCCACCATGAAATAGAGAAATTCAGTAACTAATTTCCCTTCAGGCATAATATTAGAGTTAACATCACGATCCTGTAATTGATGCTTCTATAAGATCTGAATTTTGTTAAATGGAATAAATTAGAACTGATTGATGCGTTATACAGTTATACATAACCTTTTACATTTTTATTTTTAGTAATCAACAACTGTTTGGCATTAGATCTTCATGTAACTTCATCTGAGGACCAGTTAATTGGTAGAAACGAAAGTTCACCTGCGTGATTAACCAAACACGTAATCCTGTAAGAACGTAAGCTGGAAGGTCTAACTTGTAAAACTGAAATTTGAAGCTTAAATAAAACCGAATAAAGTATCAAAGTTGTTGTAGTTGTAATGCGCGTATGATTTCTGTTGATGCGTATCGAATTGTCGTATGTAGTTTATATGCTGCCACAAAAACTTCCCCACTAATAAGGAAAAGGATTTAATTGTTGTGGAAACGCAATTTTTTATTGAGATTTGGTTAAGGCGACTTCCCTTAGAAATACGCATTACGTATTACAAGTTATTCGGCTCTTGCTTTTTTTTTGTCTCGATGAGACATATGTAGATCGGATATAAATTTAGTGGTAATAATCTGTATGCAATGTCAGGCTTCTTCGGTTAATATTCTTTCGAAGACTTAACTCCTTTGTGAAAATACTACATGCCCCTTTTTATTACGAGAGGTTTTTAATATGTCTGCATTGTTCTCCAACCGAATACGGGCTTACTCGGTACTAATCGAACTATTTTAGAATGCTAGTCATTTCTTTTGTAAAGTGATTATGATCTTTAGATTTTTGAGCATACATTTTGCGCTGACCTTAACGCCTAGGGCCTCTTGTTTATATTTATGCATGTACAGCAACAAGAATTCTGACAAAAAGAATAAGCTGATTTCGAATATGAAGTGAAGACATGATCGTCATGATAACCCACTTTTTGAGTGATAACACAACAAGTGATATTTTAAAAGGTTAAAGTTTTGTGTAGATATTTTTTGAAGACATTGTTGCAGAATAAAGTTTCCGTCTGATCTCGTCTGGTAGCCGCATTGAAGACGTTTTAAAACTACCTTCTAAGCGTTACAGATATCAACCAAGTAAAATCTTATTAAAAACTTCTTTGTGTCATCTTGAAAGACGTCTTAAAGACCATTTTCAGTTATTTTAAAGTCAGCTTTTGCGCTCGTCTAGAAGACGTTTCGAAGATGTCTTTGAAACTCGTCTCAAAGCGTTGCAGAATTCAACCAAATAGAGACGTATTAAAGACGTCTTTTTTGTATCTTGAAAGACGTCTTATAGACGACTTTTGCACTCGTCTTGAAGACGTTTCAAAGACGTCTTTGAAACTTATCTCAAAGCGTTACAGAATTCAACCAAATAGAGACGTATTAAATGTCGTCCTTTAGGTATCTTGAAAGACGTCTTAAAGACGTTTTCAAGTCGACTTTTACACTCGTCTTAAAGACGTCTCTAAGACGTCTTGAAATTCGTCTCAAAGCGTTACACATTTCAACCAAGGAGAGACGTATTAAAGACGTCCTTCCAGTATCTGTAAAGACGTCTTAGACGACTTAAAGACATTTTTGTGTGAAAATCTAATGTTTTATAGTATAATCCTAACGAATTTACTCCTTGTACATTTTAGATTTAATTTTTGATAGCTTTTTGGATTTCTGCGAAAGCAAGAAATACCTTAAAACCGGCTTTGGTTTTTCTCCGTTTTTTTCAAACCTAGCGGTTTTTTGAAATCTCGTGCGAATGTTTACACGAAACCAAAACCACGCATTTCAGTCAAAGAAACTCACAACAATGAACCAACAGGATACGAAAGTATCTTTAGTCAGTATATTAAATGGATTTAATGTAAAGAAGATCCTCATTTCCATAACTGAAGATGAAGAATGATATCTCTAGCATTAATTTATTATTTATTTATTAAATGATTCAATGATGATCATTCGTTTCTAAGAAAAAGTTTTTAATGTTTTGTAAACAGAACGAAAAAGGTATGCCTTTGTTCTTGAGATTAAATGTCTGAGATTGTTTCTAAAAAAAGATGGTTGTTTGTTTCATGTGTGGGCTTTTTAAGCTGTGGATACGTACAGCTCAGCTTAGTGTCCTCCTTAGCTCCATCATTAAAAGTGTGTGTCTACTCCGTAGCTACCACTTTTAATGTTTGATGCTAATGTTTATGTCTTAATGTTTGATCAGTTATACTGCCAATGTCCTTTATTACGAATGGCTTCCTAATCAGAATAGCAACTGCCTGTAAATGCATTACATCAGCAAATCTTGTAACACAAAAAAGATTTTCCTTTCAGTTATAAAAATGTGTGTGGTGAGTTTAGAGCATAGGTATTTATTTTTAATGATCAAAATTTTGGTTTACTTTTTGTGTTTGCAATATTATGAATTATGTACGTAATTAAGAAGATTGGCAGTACATATCAAGTGTTTAAAGGAAATGATTTACGTACGTAACCACTGTGATATCTGAAAAGTTTAATATGAACTTAATCTTGTTCTGCACCCCCAAAAGAAGGGATGTTTATGTCATTCAGATGTAATTAAGTTTATCGGTGGTGTATATATGAAATGAAGTTTCGCATAGTGTCAATAACAATTTTGCAATGCCCTGAGGTGCATATGTAATCAGAAACGTAATGTTATGTTCAACCTTCCCTAAATCTCCAAAACAAATTTTTAAACAGGTCATACATGTCAACTTAGATCAAGAATGTAAGTGCATGCCATATTGTTAATCAAACTAAAACAGAAATGTCTGATTTCAGTTATATATATATATATATATGCTCATTTTCTTTAGTCTATATGAATGTATTTTGCATAACCACAATTGATGTGTACTTGGAAAAATGTTTTGAGTTTTTGAGTTACGAGCATACTCATTAAGATATCTGAAAGGATCGATATATCGTTGATATTAGTTTGTATTAACAAATATATCATTCAGTTTATTGGCAGTATATACATTATAAGATAGTTTCGCATTGTGCCAATTATGCTTTCCAAATTTCCTGAGGAGCACGTAATTAGGAATGTAATATATTGTAGAAATTATTCAACCATTCAATGATTCAAAATCATTCAAGTTTCAAGAAAGTTGTTATAGTATTTCATTTTTCAGCTGATTATCTTGTTTTGTTTTTTTTTAGTTGCCCCCGCAGCGAGCGAGGAGGCGTAGTAGTTTCACGAGATAAGCTGGATTTCCAATAAAAAAATGATACGCGTATCGTACCGTATCGTAAAAAAATACGCGTACAGAAGTACGCGTTTCAATTTCCAACAACAACAACATACGTGTTTTTTTCCGGGAAAAAAAAATGTAAGCAAACATGGTCGCCATGCTTAGCAAATCAACAATATTACTTTTCTTGATAAGAAAACGGATTTTGAGAAAGAGGAAAAGAAAATTTTGGGTCAGGAAATTGTTTCTTGATAGGAAAGAAAAAGGAGAATACCATGTTTTAATCAAAGATATGCAGCTGCACGATCAAGAGTATTTTTTTAAATACTTTCGAATGACTCCTCACCAATTTGAAATTTTGCTGGCAAAAGTCGCTCCACGTATTATCAAAACATCCAAAAGAGAACCAATTGGACCAAGTGAAAGACTTTGTGTAACTCTAAGATACCTAGCAACTGGCGATGCTCAAAGTACTATCGCAGCAAGTTTTCGAATAAGTCCAACTTCAGTCGGAAGAATTATTGAGGAAACTTGTGCTGAAATTTGGAATGCTCTTGTTGATAACTATCTTGCTGTTCCTGATTTCAATAAATGGAAAGAAATTTCTGACGACTTTGCACAAATTTGGAACTTTCCGCATTGTATAGGTGCTTTAGATGGAAAGCATGTTGTTATACAGGCACCTCCTAAGACTGCCTCATTATATTTCAACTACAAAAAACATTTTCAATTGTGCTCATGGCTGTTTGTGATGCCAACTACTCATTTACATTGGTAGATATTGGAGATATTGGCAGAAATAGTGATGGTGGCGTATTTTCTAATAGTGCGATGGGCAGAGCATTTTCTGAAAACAGGCTTGAAATACCATGTCAAGAAAATCTTCAGAACAGTAACTACAATCTCCCATACGTCTTGGTTGGTGATGAGGCATTTCCATTAAGGGAAAACTTGATGAAACCATACCCAAAAGAATCTCTTGGACAAAGAGAAAGAATTTATAATTATAGATTGTCAAGGGCAAGAAAAACCATAGAAAACACATTCGGTATTGCTGCTTCTAGATTTCGAATCTTCAGGCGCCCTATAAATGCTAGAATCAAAGTAGTTTTGAACATAATTAAAGCAGTTGTTGTGTTACACAATTTTTTGATGTCAGGGAGAAAATTTCACTCAACAAATTCACGTTATTGTCCACCTGGTTATGCTGATACCCGTAACAAACCTGGTGAATGGAGACAAACAATTGGTGAGACTAATGCATTACAGCCATTGCATAGAGCTGGGTCAAACAATTACTCTAGAAATGCTAAAGGAGTAAGGGAAAGTTTTCGAGACTATTTTTTTTCAGAAGATGGCCAAGTCAATTGGCAGTGGGACATGATATCTAGAACTTGATTTTGTATTTTACATTTTTTTGTTTGTAATTTGTTTTTCTAGTAACATTTTGTTCAGATGTAGTCACAGAGAAGACTAGACAAAAAAGAAAAGAAGTTTATAAACTTATTAAAAAAAGGATAAAATGTTAGTAAGATTATATTATTTACACGGGATAAATATGCTCTCTCTCTATATTATGTATATATATTCTGTGAATTTCTTTGTTCACATTTCAAAGTATATCTAATAAACATAAAGATAAGTATACAATCAACTCAATCATCATCATTTCCAAACTCCAAGAAAACCTGCATTATTTTGATCCTTGCTTGCTGGTTCTGTTTTTTTGTAAGTGATTTAAATTGACCAATTAAACTTCTACAGAAAAGAGCGTCAGAATCATTATTTTCCTTTTGATCGTGCTGTATAGAGTCAATCAATAATTCATTGATGTCACATTCCTTTCGTTTTTTTGATGCTCGTCTTTGATCAGATTTTCCTGAAAAAGCTGAATCTGTTGGGGAAGGTACATCATCATATGATAAATCTCCAGTTGGTGAAAACTGGTGTTCAAAATTATTTTGAATTTGAAAATTATTTGAAAGTGGGATATTACTCTCTTTTGGTCTTGTTGTCAGAACATCGTGCAAAAATGACAACTCCTTGAAATATTCACAAACAGGTAATTTTTTCACTCCAGCACCAGATCGTGTGGCATTTTCTCTCTTTCTCAAACAACGTCGATAGTTGTCACGTAACTTCTCAAAAATCTTTTTACATTCATTTTCTGAAAAAAGGAAAAAACAGAAAAATCATGTCCCTTCAATAAATAAAAGCATAAAAAAAATTGTTAGTCGAGACAACAGGTGTTTCTACACATTGGGTTCCTTAATTTGATTTGTGATCTTGATTCAATAGTAAAAGCAATATCAACAACTTGTTTTGTTAAGTTGAATAAACACATTAGCACGATAAGATGTCACCACATAAAAAACCTTTAGCTAATATACCATTGAACTGTGCAATTGACAATATTAGTGGTTGATCGATTACCTGGCAATTTAACAGATAAAGAAACTCTCTTCCATGCCTCAATTTTCTTGAATTTATCTTTATGAGAGTTTGATGAGATATCCCAGATACTGGGGTATTTTCTAACTTCTTCAATTATTGTCTCCGAAATTGTTTCTGGATCTGGATTTTCTTGATTTTCCAGAGCATAATCTAGTTGTTTTTGTTGTTGGTCTTCTTGATTTTGATCATCACCTATTAGAGCACTGACATCACATGTTTGAATTTCATGACGATTTTGTTGCCAAAACAAAAAGTTTTGTGGAAGATTCTTATTGTTACCGCACACCACGTTTTCATAACTAGACAACGCCATCTTTGTTTTGAAAGCGAAAAGAAAAATGCTGACAAAGTATATATAAAATCAAGCAATTTCATTGGTTAATATTTTTTAATTATTGTTTGCTACGCCGTATCTCCGTCAAAAGTTGAGAAGATTTTAACTTTTTTTTGATACGTCGTTTTGAATTTCTGATACGCGTATTTCTGAGAACGAGCACAATGCGCATGCTCACCGGTACGATACGGTACGATACGCGTATCATTTTTTCTATTGGAAATCCAGCTATAGGCGAATGTCAGTTTCCGATTTTGTTCTTCATCATCATCTTCCAACTTTCGTGTTGACGTTACACGGTGGAATACAATTATTAGCTGACTTTGCTTTTTTCCCGTTTCAAAGCATGGTACTGTAAGTGGGAGACAGAATGTTTTTTCGTATCTCTTTCCTAATTTATTATTATATTATATTAAATTATTTAAAAAGTTCGTATGCTAAAATTAATTAAACATTTTTTATATTACCTTTGCGTTGTTTTAGTGAAGTGAACAACAAGGATTTTGAAGCACAGCTTGAAATCTGAAATTTTGCCAACCATACATTTTATGTTTGTATATGTTTTAGCTCTAAATCTTTCATTCAATAAATTTTATTCAATGCACTAATTTTTGGTGGATCTTGCCATTTTAATTGGATTTCCGTGTATGCAAGAAAGCCATATTACAAATTCTTCTTTTTCTTCTTTAACTGTCCTCCACCACTAGTGATCATGATCAATAAAACCTTTTTATATTATTTTTCTTGCTATTTTATGTAAATGTTGGCTATTTTTTGTTTTGAATTAAAGTTTGAAACCAAATTTCTAATGGATTTTTCGCTTTAACTTTTTTTTTGAAAAAGTTTTTTTTTCTTTTGGCTCTTACATAATTTCTTTAACAAATCTTACTTTCATTATAAAATACGTATCCATGTTTCAGTTCACACATTTCTTTTGTTTGTAGCAAATACTTTCTGATATTACTTGTTAAGCCTTATTTACACTTTCTGCTAATATACCATCCAGTGTGACATAGGCCTAAGAGATAACAAAAAGTAACAAAACTTTGTTTGTTTTTGTTTCCGTTGTAAGGCTTGCAATGTATCGTTTGCTGTGTGTACAAATTGGAATGCTTGAGCGCGGGGGCATTTTTAGCTAAAGCTACATGCTAGTTTATATGCATAGTGATCTTCATACTTTAGGTGTGAGTCCTACTAGTATAAATTGATTTTTATTAAGAAAACATTGCAAGGAAAATATTTTTGTATGTATTTTTTAGCGTCTCGAAAATCCGCTTTAAGACAACAAACAAAGGTAGAAACGCAGATATTCCATGTTAACTACAAATTTATACCAAAGAAAAAATTTACATAGAAAAATAAATAGATAATGCAAAAGAAATCTTTATTGTCTTTATAGGGCCCTATGAAAAACATAGTGTGAACAAAAGTTTGTTCATTACCTGGGAAGATGCCTACGCATGCGTGTAAGATAGTATTCAATCGAACGGTAGTATTTAAGTAATGCACAACAATAATTGAAAAACTGAAACCTTTCTGCAAAAATCAGTTGTGACTTGATTATTAAAAGCGCGACAAAAACTATTCCTTTATTTTGTTCTATTTGTTTCTTTGAGTCAACATATATATATAATGTATATATAATGTAAAACATCAATATAAACAAAGAATTGGAGTTTAATCTTTTACATTCTGTTATGTCGTTATTTCTGTCTAACTGCCCTTGGTGGTGACTTCAAACCCATAGAGCTACTCATGAACAGGAACGTCATTCGAAAGTTGCGACGGAAGAATTTTTAATTCCCGTAGTATGTTCTTGAACTCGTTTTTACCGAACACTCCTTTCCTTTCATCTTCTTTCAAGGACGATATGGCACTTAACGATTCTATGACTACGTCTTCAGGAGCTTCATCTATATAATGTCTCAGGAATGAGATTTTGTCGTTTATATCATAATAAGGGAAGAACATCTTATACATCTGTACTGCTTGAGAACTGGTCATGTTTTTGAAAGCCTTACCATACACATTCATCAGTTCTTCATCTGTATAAAGTCGATGCAATTCAGGCATAAGTACAGTCTCTTCTTCGTGTAGATGCAGCAAATTCTCCGCTTCAAATTTTCTTAAAGACAAGTATAGGTGATGACCGCGGTGTATTCTCTCGTCTTGACGAGTAGCAGATATAACCTTAGACAACGTGTCCTTCCAATCATTCATCTTTTCATCAAGCTCAAAGTGATCTTTCTCAATGTTTTTGTGTACTTCTGAGTTTTTGGCGTCGAACAGCACGTGAATCTCTTGATCTTCGCTTTCAGCATGAATATGAAGAAAAACTGAAAGCTGTTCTAGTTTCTTTTTTAGGGCCTCCACATCCGTATCTTTGGTAAAATCTACGGTACCAGCAAACCGGCAAACTTCATTAACGAAGCCGCTAACATATTTGTGTGCGTCATATAGACGGTATCTACCGATAGCAGATGAATTCATCATGCAGCTAAAATTCGAATACGCATCAAGGTTTAACTTGGCAAATTTATAACAATACCGACCTCTTTAAAGGTGTGCAAAGGGTGAGATAAAATTGATTGGATGTCATTTTTTTTATTTTTATATTATTATTTTTTAAGCCTCCCTTTACTGACATCATAACATTTTTCAGATATTTACAGAGGAGAGTGAAGGGAGGGATCCTAATTGAAGCTGTTAATTGAAGTGGAAACTGTTCATTAGTCTGGTGTTTAACCTGGTTTGCTGAGATTTCGGTAATTCGAGCTGAACCTTTCCTATGTAAACACTTAAATCTGGTTAACTAAAGCTAAGGGGACTCGAGCGAATTTTTCATGAAATGGCAACAAAAAAAGTTTGTTGCAATTTCATCCAAATTTTTGTTCGTGTCACCTAGTGAAAAAAAATTGCAATAAAATAAGAAAACTAGAGGAAAACATTTTGATGCGTCTCTCTTCTCAAAAAATGTTGCAGCAACAATAATAAAAATTCAAATCGATTTGAAATTTTGATTTTGTTGCTGAAACATTTTTAAGCTTTAAAATGTTGCGCAACAAAAAAAGTTGCACCCGGGGACAAATAGCAACAAATTGGAAATTTTGTTGCAATTTCATGAAAAATTCACTCGTGTCCCCTTAGCTTAAGCTAGCTTGATATAAATTGAGCATGTCAGGATGATAAAAGTTATCAAGTAGAATTGACGTAATGTTTTCCCTATGAGAATGAAAAATCAAATCACACAACTCGTTATCATTTTAACTGTGCTTTTTCAATACACACGAAGTTGTAAGTGATAGTGAATCATCTATGTATTAATAATATATGAATCGTCGTTTTTACACGAATCGAATACCTTATCGGTTAAAATTTCGAAATTTTAACCGATAAGGTAAGCTAGTTTGTAACTCTTCACGATGTTCGACCGTATGTTTGTTCCTTTTATATATTTTAGGTTTTATAACAGGTCCTTTATTGATAGCAGATTTTATCTGAAAAAGTCAACCTGTATAAATATGCCAAATAATAATAATAATAATAAGTCAGTTTTTTACTTACCTGAAAAATCTACTCAGAGTGACTATTGTTTTAACACCGAATTACAATAGAAGCTATGTGATTGGTTGGCGATAGAAGCTATGTGATTGGTTGAACTTGACCAGTCTTGTCAGTGTTGACTTGTCGGCACAAGACGTCTTAAAGATGTTTCCATTAAAATTTGATTAGGTTAAAGCAACCACGGAAAAACGTCTCATTTCCTGCGGCATAGTTTTATCTGTCTTTCTTATCAACGCCGTTTTCTTGTGACATTTCACAGACAGTTTTAAAATGGGTCTTTTTCCAGTAATTGAGAATCTTTAAAGATGTCTCTTTAATGTATCAATTCAATAATCCAAAGCCTTGAAATTCCATTATAATCCAATCATGAAAATGAGAATGTGAATGTCAACGTGAATCAAGTTGAAATCTTATTTATATTGATTGAAAAATCAGCTTCAAAGCTTCAAAGCTTCGTTGGATTTCAATCCTATTTTTGTCAATAAATATTTCTGCTCGTCTCTCATCCATACTTTTTTGGAAAGTTTTTTAAACTTTCAGGGTGTGCAGGGCTAAATATAACGAAAGAAGTCTCCGGGCAGGTTGACCGGAAAAATTGAAATTCTTCCGGTCGAATATTTTTCCTCGCCACAACAACATTCCCTTAGATTAAAAAATTTCTCAATAGAACGTAACCGCTTCACACAAAGTTGAGTATGTGAAATATTTGTTTGAGGAAAGTTTGCTGGGCATAATGACTGGATCAGACAAAATGACTGTCAAATTCAAAATCAACACCTTTCAAATGTGCTCCATGATGTAATGTCAACGTTGCACGAAAGCGTTCATAACTTGGAGTAGTGGTAGTAGGAGTAGAAGGAGAAGCCACACGGGTATTTTAAAGACTTTACTCAACCACGGGTGTCCTAAAGTCAATTAATAATTGAACAATAAAAGAACGTATGCACTATAACGGGACATGATGGAGAAATGGAGAAAACAAAAGAACAATGGAAATGAGACCAAGGAGACTGTGTAATGTAATCATTTGCTATAATTTGACCACATCGTGACCGCAATATGGTCTTTTAAAGAACTAGGTAGTTTTTGGTGATTTTATAATGGTCTTCGTAAGTTCCAAGTCAATTTAAAATAAAATTTTTGATAAGCAGCTAAATGAAGTGAATACAGTGAAAAGATCTGTGCAACAGAAATGTTAAAAACTGTCCAAAGTATTGAAACAGACTTTAATATAACTTATTGCAATATTTACGATAAAATTTCCATTAATTTTGTGATTTTTTTCTCTTTCCCTAAGTCAACATCACCATCGTTTAATAACTTCAAGTCAATGAAAAAACAAGAATATTGGACATAAATATTTGACAAAATTTTTAGCATTAAACTCGAAAGTTTATTTTCATCATCATCGTCGTCATCATCTACTTCATTTTTCATACTATATCTTATTACTGCACTTTTAATAAGATATGTACTTACTGCTGAAAAGTTTGAATTGACAAAGGGTTCACGGACTTGAGCGATATTCAATTTAAGCATTACTTTCAATCCCACAAACGCATCTTTAATTTCGTGTGGTAGGGACCTAATCAATATAGTTTCGATAAGCGATGTGGAAATTCTTGGTTGAAGAATCGATTTTTTTTCGTATTTTGCCGGCTTCATTAGGGTAGCGCAAAGACTTTCTTCGATTTGAGGTAGAGCTGTTGATTTGTTTTTCGGGAGCCATCCAAGAGGTAGTTTCACGACGGGGACTACATCAACAGTAATTTTTATATCGCCAAAATCTGGTGTTGGGTATACAAGATGCAGCATAAAGTTTGCTCCACCTTTTGCATGTTTGTCATAAGCTGGTAAAACATAAAAATCGTTATTGTTAATGAATAAGGGGGTAATGATCTTGTATGTTGACTGCCTAAAATATTTTTCAAACTTTCGTGTATCTAGATAACCTTCAGTGGAGATTTGTTCGTTGGTGAAATCTTGTTTAAATTTCAACATAACATGACCTGGATATGTTTCTTCGGTTTCTTTTGGTATGAATTGACCAGACAGTCCTTCCACGAATACTAAATAATCATATTCGTCAGGATAACCTATTTTCGTACCTTCACTGACACTTCCTGAAATTTGGGGCTTGTATTTATATCCAAACTGACAGTTTTGGGTTAAAAGTGATGCAAGGTTTCTCATCATTTCTTCAATCTTTTTGTTTA
The DNA here is from genome assembly GCA_027922465.2 of Turritopsis dohrnii. Taxonomy (NCBI): domain Eukaryota; kingdom Metazoa; phylum Cnidaria; class Hydrozoa; order Anthoathecata; family Oceaniidae; genus Turritopsis; species Turritopsis dohrnii. The sequence continues at coordinate 556,835 of BQMF02000071.1, read as the reverse complement.
TTATCAAAGTTTTTGAAAATTTGTCAACATATCCTAAACCAGCCGTTTCAAGCAGTTCCCTCAAGATGGAATTTTTTCTCCATTTCCTTTGAAGTAAAACCTTCCTCATCTGTTTTTAAGGAGTGTACTAATTCCTGTCGTTTTCTTTGGTAGACGTTCCATTGTTCAGGAATGCCTTCATCTTGTTTTAGCACAATATGTTCCTGGAAATACAACATTTGATCATCTTCTAAGAACTGAGTATAGTATGCAGCGTCTTTACCAAAGATGTCCTTAGCATCAAAATCAATCTTTGAATCGATGAGCATATGAAAAAAAATTTCTTTGTTATCAACAGCAGTATGTTCTTTTGGTGGTGCTACCGTATGGTTTTTGAGTTCTGGAATTCTTTCAATCGATGTGGGTTTGATATATCTAGCTTTCAGAATACAGTGATGTAGGGCTGTTCGTTGGAATTGATCAGTCGCCTTCACGTCCAAATTACTTCGATTCAAAAGAAAATCGACACACCGAGGATTATTATTTTGAACAGCGCTGATCAGTGGGATGATCCCATTTAAATCTCTGGCATTTATGTTGGCACCGTATTCTAATAATATTTCTGCTGCTCTGAAATCATTTGAATCGTTTTTAAGAGCGTAAGCCAGTGGGCAAAATCGTAAAAAAAATCACTGCGACGAAGACCACTTTTATTGAAATAGTGTGTGTATTTCTATAGAAGTACACTCCTTCGCAGTGATTTTTCAACAAATTTACCCTGGGAATGATGAAATGGTGTATATCCAAAGAATTTGTTTGTTCTAAATTTGGTTTGTAATTTAAGAATTTTCGAATAACAAAGTTTCCTACGTATAATTGATGAAGTACACTTTTGTCATTCTTCATTTTTATTTTTATTTTATTTATTTAAAAACATTTTTCACCAGGGTAACCCCTTCAGCGTAAACGCTGCTATCAATGGGGGCCCTGGATAATAGCGTTGATATCTGAGCCAGTTTTCAACAATGAAAACACGATTTTTCAAGAAAGGTTCGTCAAATTTGTTAGGTAGTTTGGCGTAACCCAGTGTTCAAAATCGTTAAAAAGTCACTGCTACAAAGTGCATTTTCGTTGAATTTGTGTGTATTTATCTAAAAAAATGCACTCGAACGCAGAGGTTTTTCAACAAATTTTATTCACTGGGAAGTTTTAAACGACTATCTTTCTGTTATTACAGGAAATATTGGCGGGAATATCGGGTTATGTTTCCGATTCAGTGTGATTACCATTTACGAGTACTTGAACTTTCAATGGGATATTGTGGCGGTTTCGAAGAAATAACGCCATTGAATTGAAGGGCGTGGAGTTCTTTGTGTGAAGACGATCTGCATCCACTGATTGTCCCAATGATGATCAATATTGTTACGGTTTATTAACAGATTGCCGACAACTTATATCAAAAGAAAGCACGATTATTTGCGAGTGGCAATATGACAGAAATCATAAAATGGCCTTCAAAGGTAACAATGGCGTTTTAGAAACTTCGCGCAGTTTGGAGCAAAGAAAAACTTTAAGAAAAACAAATCGTTCATGATATGCTTTTACCATGAATAGTGTTTTTTTATTATGATGATAAAACGATGAAACTTTAAACATTCCATAGTCAGTGAAGTCTTCTGATAACGAAATATTCCATTTCGTTGATCCACTCGTAACACAAGATGTTATCTCTTTAATAAAAACATAAGAAGTTATTAAGGAGATAACTTCTTGTGTGATGTATTAATGAGATAATTAATTTATGGGAACAGCCAGTAACACAACGAGTTAAAAAGAAGTTATCTCCTTAATAAATACATCACAAAAGAAGTTATCTCCTTAATAAATAATTCAAAATAGATAGAAAATGCGAGTAAATGACGTCACGGTGTTGATTTTCTTCAGTTGAAGCAATACAACAAAAATGGCTTTTTTATAAGACAAGTTTCGTGGCAGCGTAATAGTGAAATATTTTATTGCCGTGAAATCATCTTAGTACCCAAGTTTCTGTTTTGAAGTTCTCAAGACAAAAAGGAAACATTGGGAACGAAGTTGAAATCGATAATCTTAAACACGTGGTTAAACTGAAACGTAACCACGTGTTAATCCAAACAGTTTGTAAATTTACCACTTCAGAAAAATTTCGAAAATCCTCCATTCGTTTTAAACGATCTGAGGATGAAATAGTCTTCAAATTGAAGGTAGCAAAGTCCATCAGCGCAGCAAGGAATTCAATGATCCGGGGATAAGTGCAAATATTCGCCATGTTTACTTCAACAAAACTTGGAGCAGGTGTTATACTGATCACATTATTGTACCTTGTTTTTTGGACTTTTTTTCAACCATTCACAAGCAAGCAATTCACTAAAGATTACATCACAACATATTTAATTGGTATTGTCTTGTTGATCATTAACTCGTTTACCCTGAACTTGTGGTTGCTGCTCTCCATATATTTTTCTGAAGAACTGAGATTTCTGGATAATTGCCCTACAGTATGCATAGCAACAGCAAATTTATTATTCACACTTACTTCTATGCCTCTCAAGATATCCACTGAAATGATGTTTTTATCGGATATGTGGATGGACTCTTTGCTGCTATATTTGAAGATTTTGGAGTGTTGTGTCATTTTTAGCGCTTCATTGTACTCTCACAGTGTTTTGATGCTATCGTGCGTGCAGGTATGGAAAATATGCCGGTTAACTACTCTTAATGACACAAGTGTACCGCAGAAGGGTGCTGTCATCATTACTTTCCTTGTGTTTCTGTACTCGATCTCGGTCACATTAGTATATTTCCACTTTTATGACTACACGTGGGTATTGCTGTTCGATAGTCTGACAGAATATTTTATTCCTATAACTGGCGCGGTCATCACCTGTTGTGTAACCTACCTGCTGAAAAAAACATCAATGGAGGATCATTTATCACCATCAAATTCAACCATTGTTGCTATAGTGATATCATTGTTGCTATTTCGAGCACCTACATTTATTGTTCTATTAATAGACACTTACGTGAAAGCTGAATCGAGCTCATCGATCCAGAGGATCCAACTTATCAGCCAAAATTTATTTTACCTGAACTGCTGTGTAGCACCAATTATAATGGGTGCGTTGGACAATTCTTTCAGAAGATCCTATCTTGCAGTTATACGTAAATTAAAAAAAGCTATATCCTGCCGAAAGGCACACCTACGATTACGTGTAACATACACTGCAGCTGATGATTTTGTGGAAAGTGTAATTGAGAGAGAAGGTGACACAGAGAAGTTGGTGAAAACTGTTGAATAACTCTAAAAAATAGATTAATTTCCAAAGATCAAGATGGTGTGGAAGTAGTGAGACAAGATCACAACCTTTTGAAAAAGAGGTCGTAAACCATTTGTTCCAACCTCGTTTTAACTCGTAAAGCAGATCAGGCTGAAGAACACTGTCACCAGTGAAGATAACAAGACGTTCAATTTAATGAAAATGAAATGAAGACTTTTCTCTTCCATATAGACAATCATTAATTAAATCATGTCAAAAAAATTTCTTTTACTGTTAATGTTTGTGATAATATATTGTACAGGTTCATTCTACTAGCTATGGTGGCCATGTTTATCGACCTTTATCTTCTTCAAATCTTTACTTTTGATGGCATGAAAGGCATACGGCGTTAATGTAGGGGCGTTAATGTGTGACCTACATTATACTGAGGAGTGTATAGCTGCATCACAGTAAGTATTGTGATATTAAAATGTCAATGTAAAATGTATTGACAATTTCTCCTCATCACTAATTTACAACAAGAGGCTTGAAGTGAGCAAGGCAAAACTTGACTCTAGACAGACTAAATTGAAAAGGTTTTCACCATAAATTTAGAGGAAGAGAAATTTTTACTTGAACGCCACCCCTAATTTAGCGCCACCCCTAATTTAGCACGACCCCTGATTTAGCGCGGATTTTGTATCAATTTTGCGATTCTGATTAAATAACGCGGGTTATCTGATTAAGACAACTGATTGACTGTTATATGAGAATTGCAACACGTTTTTGTTCGAATTATTGCGACAAAAATGCAGATTTCACCCTCTCCCGAAAAAATACACCTACCAACTATAGATTCTTAGAAAATTCGTTATCTTAATTCGTATCTTTTAAAGAAGTCCCTCTCTTTCAGGTAAATTGGGAGAGGAGCTGGACAGTGTTCATTTTGTATTGAACGAAGACATTCGTATTGATTCTCATCAGCCGAATTAAAGACAAATTCAATCACAACGAGAATAACGTGAATTTCAATTCATCATGACCGAGATTTTGAAAATAACGCCTTCAATCTTAACGCAGCTAATTGGCAATTAACGTGGGTAGTTTCAATTTAACGCTAGTAGTTCTAAATTAACTCAAATTTTCGGGAATAGCTACTTTCTAAATTCCAGTGAAATAATATAAATCACCAAATGTGATTATATTTTTGAGCCGCACTAAATTTTGAAGAATACGGTAAACAACATTAGACCAACGACACTTAGCCAATGTTTTGCGGCTATCACGACATGCAGGAATTACAAACAAGAACGGTTAGGTGGTGAATAAAATCGAAAACTGACCTTCGGTGTCTCGTGAAACTACCATGCCTTCTCGCTCGCTTACTCTCGCTGGGAAAGTAATAACGACAATAGTCGTCTCAAACGAAAACAAACGATGATGTCTTACGAAAATAATCGCCTCATAGCTACCAACGGAGTAGACTTGAGAAAATTGGATTTAGTTTTGTCATCTTTAAAACTTTGCCATCTTTAGAATTTTGTTCTATTCAGATGATGGTTTTGTGTTTAACAAAGACATAATAGACTTTTTAATTCGAGATCAATAAAATTTCAAATCATTAAAAATCATTAAAAATATTTTTAAGAAATAAATAAATACAACATTTACACTAACTGGATGTGTTATTTCACTAAGATCGGAGCCTAGCTTCGTCACTCATGAAATCAAAATCGAACAGCTTCCACGTTCACGTTTATGACCCGACTACCCGTTAAACATAGCAAGGCTGATCGCAGACATGATAGACAGTCGGAAAATTGTTCAAATCAGCGGAAGTGACGACACAAAATGACGACGCAGTTTTTGAGTCGATTTCTAAAAAAAACTTAAAGGAGGAGAGAAAGACACAGCGTGAGAGAGTCCAATGATAACAAGAATATCAGCTTTATAAAAACACAACAAAAGAATATGAGAGAAAAAGAAATTGATAAAAAAATGAAGAAAACAAGATGAAGAAGAATAGAAGAAATTTAAGATGAAAACAGATTAGGTGAAAATGTTTTTTCATTATTTAGCAACGAAGTTCGAAGAGAAGAAAGTCTTTTAAAAAATTTTGTCTGGTAATGAAATGTGTTGCAGAAATGTTGTCAAGCAATTTCTGTTTTACATTTATATAATCGTTCCCAGACCTCAATTGTAGTAGTTTTGGAATATAGTGTTATATGTATTGAGTACAAGGTTGCCAAATAGATTATAATATCCAAATCCTTTGCAATTCAAATACAAACAATTAATTATTTCTGTAAACCTTATTTCGTATTTCTATGTTTGGGATGAACCTACCACATTTCCTTGGGGTACAAACATCATTCGCTTGGACGATTTTAAGAAGCTTTTTAGCGTGCGAGTGGTTGTAGAGTAATTTTTGAAAACAATATTTGACTTAGAAGGTAAAAGCGGATGTTGTGGAACATTATAAACAAATCTTAGTTACACTTGATTTAAATTTTATTTATTCTTTTTGAACGAACGATTTTGTTTATCTCTCCAGTTGTTCATTGAATTCCCGGGGATAATCACTGAACTCCTGCGCAGAGATTTTAATGAGCAGTGGTTAAAGTGACTAGTTCACTTGCAGAAAAGGAATTATTCCACATCATGAATTTGTAATGAGTAATTTTGTAAAGTTATGGAAAAAAGTTTTTCAACATTGACATTAATTTGTAATCAGCGCGTTGAAGTATCAAATATTAAAAATAGTATATAGCTCATCTAACAATTTGAATGCATCAAATCTTCATGGTGTAAACCTTGTAACATTTGTTTGGGTTAGTGAGAGTTCAAGCTATACCTCGTTCTTCCAGACTATTTTAAGAAGCTTTAACTGAGAAGTTTCGATGCTTTCAAATTGTTAGATGAACACACTCAGTATATATTAACTGACTTACTCGGAATATATCAGAGTATGTATCGGTGGTATTTTGACTTGCAGGATAATTGTTAGGCTAACATGATCATACTATTGCTGGCAGTTTGCTGTGTTCGTTTGAAACAGCGAGAAATTACGTAATATTTTTCTCGTTTATACCCGAAAGAAGTAAGAAAGTTTTGACAGTAAATTATTTGTGATCAAGTGATCCCAACGGCTTCGTAGGAACTTTATATAACTCTACGCCAAGTTGCATATAAATCCGTAGAAACTCTTCACCAAGTTGCATATAAATCCGTACAAACTCTATAACAAGATGCGTATACCTTATCGGAGATAATTGTGTCAGTGAAAAGCGAGGAAATTTTTGCTTCGCAATGAAAATTTTCCGTGACGAAAAGTTTGAAAAAGTGAAATCTACAAAAAAGTATTCGTAAAATTTTGCAAAATGACGAAACTTTCCCCCGACGTAAATTTTCCCCGATGAAATTATCCCCGATAAGGTAAATCTCAAATTCTGAAAATGTACATAAAAAAGGACTTCCTGCAAATATTGTAGCAAATCTATTTCGCGTAAGCAAACCACGATTGCTTTAAAATTCACGAATGTATGAAATCTAGCTAGTTCGTATATCGTGTCAAAAGTTTTCTTAAGGAATTCTCTCATTTTCTTTAAAGGATTTAAAATTAGAATCACGTGATCATGGCAGAGAGTAGCTACCTGAACGTTGCCAGGAGTAAATTGAAACACGTTCCGAAACCGAATCGGAGAGAACAAAATGAACCGAAAACCAATCCGATAGAAGAGGCTCGTCAAAAATTGGGACCAAAATCCAGTTGCTTTTGCGTTAACCAGAATCATTTGCTTTGTGATTATTGTGAAGAATTAGTCGTAAAAAGCAGGGATGGAAGAGATGAAGAAGAAACAGGAAAAAAGAACCAAGTGATGGAGAGCAACTCTAATTGACAATAATAGAAAAAAAAATAGTTAACGAATGAGGAGGGCTGAAACTAGTGGCTAGCCAATGACACTGTTTCATGTAATCTCCTCCTTTGTGTTTAAGCTGGCATCAAGAAAATATTTTGAGTGATCATCTGATGACATTTCAGGTGAGTGTGAACTCGCCCAGTCAGATAAGACATGAAGGAAGTTGTGAACTTGTGTGTTTCTGTTATTCAAAAGTAGACTCCCAACATAGTTCATTTGGGTCTGTTACAAAAGTACTTGTTTTATGTCGGACAGACAAATCGATACTTCAGGGCCATATAAAAAACAGCACGTTTATGATACAATATCAACCGTTTTTGGAAAGTAACTAGATTAGAATTTACAAAATTCCAAAAGATGATTTCCACAAAGATGATGGTCAAAAAATATTGAAGCAAACAGTTATCGTATGGGATGGACTAAATGCTAATACTTTTGTAACCGACTCATTTTTGATAAACAGAAGTCCTGAGTACGAGGTTGGCGAATGTAGCATCATTTTGAATGGAAAATGTTTCCTAAAAATCATCAAAGCAAATTAAAGTTTCAAAATTAAATTTTGAAATTTTGCCAGATTTTTATTTCATATTTAACTTGAGTTCAACAGCACTTCGCGGTGAAAACCCTCTTCAATTTGTTTGGGTCAATGAGAGTACATTCCATTAAAAGTTTTCAGATTTTTGAGACAAAACTCTAAATGCTAACCGGTAGTCCAGACAGAGTGATTGGATAAACTTTGTAGATATGCTAGTTTATATATGCAAGATATAATTATTAAAATACATATTTATTGCGTAATTCAAACAGTAGAGATCGGTCATCCATTTTCATCGGTCTCTCATTTTATCGAATTTTTACCGCGGGCGGGAAAGGTGTGGGACGGAAAAAATTATGAATGTCAAAATATTAAGAATGTCAATAACAGACCTATTGAAGTTATGGCATAACTATCCGAGGGCCTAAATTCATCGATATCTTCGTCAAATCAGAGATATATACATACCTCTGGTCAGACAAAAGTTGGATATATACTTTTTACTCGCGTTTATCTTGCAACCAATCCTAATGCAAAAATTTTTCTTCTCCACGGAATTGTTCTATGGCCAGCAACCAGGAAGACATTATTCGACACTTTAGGAAGAAGCCATGGAAAGGGGCCATTATGTGCTTTGCAGTAGAGCAACATTCATATGGTTTTTTTTCAATTAGTAATCAAGTAAAAATCAAGTAGCAAGTTGAAACTTGATTGGTCGAGTTAAAAGGTTCATTTCATTTTGCAAGAAGCTTTATTCAAGAAGTGAACTGAAAGTTTTATCATTGATACACAAAAATATTAACAAAAATGTTCCGTGCAATGTACACACAGGTGTGGATATACAGTGGAACCTCTATTAACGGTCACCTCCATACATCGGTCACCTCCTGATAAGCGGCCAGAAAAGAAAGTCCCCGCCGAATTTATGGTCAAACTCTTATAAAAAAACCTCCATACATCGGTCACCTCCAATCAACGGCCAAACGGCCACTTTCTATTGTCCCAATGTCTAATTTTACCTCTATTAGCGGTCAAAAAAATCTTTAAGCAAGCAAATGAATGTAAAAATAAAAAAAATTGTTACTTTATTTACAATAATTATTTACAAAAATAAAGTCAAGTCAAGCAGCCTTATCTATTGTAGATGATTTGAACAACTTTTGTGAAACATTAGGTGATGCTGACTTAGTAAGTGCTTTGAACCTTGTCACACAACGACTTGAAGCACTTAGGCTAAATAATGCTGTGTTTATTTTGATCATGAATCATTCTTTATGCCCCTCCCATCCTGACCAGTCTTTTTGATAAAAAATGTATATTCATATAAAACCTCCATACATCGGTCACCTCTAATGCAACGGCCACTAAGCTGGGTCCCCCAAAGTGGCCGCTATTAGAGGTTCCACTGTATTCCAATCAAGAGTGGGTAAAAGTTTCTGTGCTGATATTTTACCAGATAACAGATCTAAAACCCGTTTTCCATTAGGCCAAATGCTATGTAGACTAGCTTATTGAGACGAAATCTCGAGTAAAGTGCTGTAATTGGTACACGGAAATCCCGCGAGCGCTTCAGACGGATTTTAATTCTGAAACAATAGCCTCTGCAACAAAGTCGGAATATTCTGCCGAAAGGAAAACTGTTTTAATGACAGGGAAAAAATTTTGTTTACCCAACCCCGAAGGTCTAACCCACAAAAACATATAAACGTTCTATAAGGACGCAGTGGGCAAAAAATCGTTGTCGAATATCGTTGCGGAGGAGTACATTTCTATAGCATAATACACGCCGTTTCAATGAAAATGCTCTTCGACGCAGTGACTTTTTGATGATTTGACAAACATGGAAGGCTTTAGATGGAGTCCAGAAAACCAAAAGTATTCCCGTTCGAAAAGGTAATGAACACAAGGGCACAGTTTATAATTCCAGGCTACTACCAGGACTGTTTTGCATTGAACAATGTTTATATTCCTGAATAATGAATTAGACATGGCATGGAAGTTCGTTTCTAAATAGCATAACGTAAATAGTACATTACGCAGTCTGAAGTTCCTTGTCAAAACAAATACAATGAAACTAAAAACTAAATCTTTAAAGTTCACTGAGAAGAAGAGCGTTGTTATCGAAATAGTACATTTCTATGGAAATGCATTCGTTCGCGGAGAATTATCCAACAAATTCGGCCACTTGGAATGTACTGACAACAATGAAACAAACATAACCAGCGTAGCAAAAATCCAGTTCTATTTATTTGCCTTACAGAAACTTTTGCTAATCATAAATAGCGATACTTTATGTTAAACTTCTGATGTGCAATGATCAACTCTAAAGATTTCAATTAATACCCCGCCGAAAATACATCGTGGAAAATCCCCCCGATAAGATAAAGTTACTAATCGATAACGCGGAGCTGTTTCAGCCATCCCCCAATACTCCAATAAAAGAGGCGCAAAAAAGAACGCCTGTATTCAATATAGTCACCCATATCTATGCTGCTACCAAAGTAATTCATATTAATAACAAAGTACACTCGATTCTCGAGAACTTGAAGTTTCAGAAATTGGTTGAAATCATTACGTCAAAGGACCGACAAGAAAGTTCGAAAAATCGAGTGTTCGAGTTTTCGGGAGTCGACCGTACTATACTACAAAGATTCAACTCTATCTCATCTATACGCATGAAGTACAGTCATCAAGAGACTGGTACCTAACATGTAGCCTAGCAACGTGACACGAAAAGGCTCTACGTCATCGCAACGCCACCATAATTAGAGATTCCGTAATTCGAGGAAAAGTGCGTGCGGCTAACCAACACTTAATTTCCACCCAGTGTGCTCAAACCCACAAGCAAAGTAAAGAGCATTGTTCCCTATGGTGGTCGTTGACCAATCAAATGTCACTTCTTTGTCGTCAATAGCGATGGAAATACGTAATTTCCCAGACCCCTGCTTAACAGCGTTGAACACGACTATGCTGTTCCTCTTCAGTGCAGGCAGCTTGGTGACCATGGGTGAGCCATTGACGAATATTCCACCTCTTGTATTGAGCACTGCAGCATGCTCAGATTGAGTTAAGTGTTTGTATATTTGTTTGTCTTGTGATATGAAACCAATCCCATCGTTCATACTACTTTCGCCCGTTTCTTCAACCTGGATAACAAATAAACAATAGTGAAACTTCTGCATAGGTTATTTTTCATAGCTTCTTATGAGTTAATACCATCACAGTTAAAAAGTATCGAGATACGACAATACTGGTACCTCCAGGCCTCCCACAGAAATTTTGACTATCATATATATGAATATATGGCCAAAAACGGCTAAAATATATGGAAATATATGAAAAAAATGGGTAAAATATATGATTTTTTGCTAAAATATATGTTTTTCAGACCTGAGGTAATTGTGCAAATACAAACTGTTAGTACTTTTGACTTTTGACAAAATTAGAAACACAAGTAGCAATAAATCTGATTTATTAAGTACGATGGCCCTGAAGGCTCATTTTGGAAGTTTTCCATTTCAAATAATAGACATTTCTTCATTTCATGAATGCATTTCTCCATTTCGTCAAATGCATTTATTCATTTCATAATGACATTTCTTTGTTTCACTGAGACAATTTTTCTTTTCATTTTTCGCATTTCTTAACTTCTGATTGTCAGACTTTCCGCATTTCAATTTGCGCACTTCACCATCCCTGATAACTTTTTTTAATCTGGTCCTTATTATGTCACCTTCACCTGGTCGGGTTTAGTAAATTAATCGGATTAGTTGAAATTCTTTTTCTTCACTCATTATGCAGAAATATTGTGGAGATAAACCATCTTTATCCTTATCATCCCTTTATTTACCATACTGTTGATAGCAAATTTGGTCAGAGAACCTAAGCCAACCACCACTTCCATAGCAAATGTTATAAAAAAGGTGACCCCACTGACCTTTGACACTGATGATGAGTATATGACAGACCAGTAAAGAGAGATAGCTACTGCAGAGAAACAAAACAAAAGAGAAAACAAAAAAGCAACAAAGCAAACGTTTCCACATCCCTGAAGTGTTTGGAGTTTTCACGTTTGAAAATGACAATAAGTTGAACTTATTAACTCAAAAGTCCAGGTAAAGCCATATGCTGCCAGCTGCCAAGTGCCAGCCGCCATTCCATGTCATGTGCATAACATACTTTAACTGAACCCGAATCGGGTTTCACCTGGTGGTTGAGCGGTATCATGTCAAAACTACTGACCTAAGTTTGGGTGGTAGAGACAAATACTAGGCCTCGATTATATAAAAAATATGGAGCGCGGAAGTGTTATGATTTGAAATTGAGAAGTGTCATATGGAGCGCGGAAGTGTCAAAAATATGCACACGAAATATGTCTTTGTTGAAAACAAGAAATGTGTAATTGAAATTGAGAAATGTGTAATCGAAAATAAGAAATGTGTAATTGAAATTGAGAAATGTGTAATCGAAAATAAGAAATGTGTAATTGAAATTGAGAAATGTGTAATCGAAATAGAGAAATGCCTATCGAAATGGGGAAATGTCATAGAATTTGAAATGAGCCTTCAGGGCCATCGTAATTAAGATCCAGATCTCGCAATTCTCTGTGTATAAGTTCTAGTGATGAATTGACGTTTATACTTTTAAATCCTGAATAGTGAGAAATCTACAGATAATACTATCTTTTTGGTTTTTCAGAACGAATATCCTGAATTGAAAAGAGAAACTACAGTTCAAACGAACATAGTAAGAAAACAACCCAACACAATTTCAGAAAGTCCAGAACATAACAAATGATACTCAACATAATCCAAGTTATAATAGATGAACAAGAACTATTGCTTGCTCTTTTTCTCTTTACTTTTATTGTCTAACACTAGGAGTTCTGAGGAAAGCACTGCCTTTCGTTTCAATCCCATGTTAATTTTGCTTTGGCAGGCTATAAGCTTTTGCCTGTTTATGGTACTCTTTTTCATCACTTCACCAAGATCAGAATTTCCCTCCTCTACACATTTGTCAGCTACCTCTATCCCTTTCATGATTGACTTATTTCTTTCCAGTTGTCCAATCTCATCTTGCAATTTACTTTTTTCTATTACTTCGTTCTTCCTCTTCTCCTTCTCCTTTCTTTCCTTCTCCCCCAGCTCTCTCTTAGCAGACAAAAAAGCATCATACCTCATTTTTGCATGTTGACAAGGTTTTATGAGTGATTTATCACACTTCACTTTTAATAAACCTCCATTTTTAACTATATGATCTTTCACTAGTCGCATTACAACATACTCTCTACAACTTGAACCTTCATAATTTGGGTGAATCCCTTCATAACTTAAACTATACATAACTAGAAACAAATTTCTTTTGGGTGTTAGAGTTATAAGGAGTTCACTGTACTACAACCGAAATAATCAAGCTCAGAAACAATTCCTCGTAATTTGAAACTAGTTCTTGTTACATGAACAGACACTTCTGTTTTTATAAAACTCAAATACAAATCAGGTATACAACTGTTAAAGCTAATAGTAAAAAGCTCAATACTCGATACTCCTTTTAAGTTTTCTATAAAATGAAGAGAAGTTCATGAAAAATGCATGTCAATACTATGTAAAACTATATGTATACTACTAAGTAATAACTTAATCTACTAAGCAATCAAAGTTGATAATTGTATGAACAAATTGAAATTTTTAATGGACAGCCTATATGAACAATAATTAAAAAAAGATGATAAAAACCAATTCTGACTCTCAGCTACTGAAAAAGATTTGAAAATATATGAAATATATGAAAAAATCTCAAAATATATGATAATATATGACATTTTCACCATTTTTACAAAAATATATGAAGCCCTGTCTCAAAGTCAAAGCAGTCACGCTCTGAGGAACTAACTGCAAAACAATGGTGTAGATCTTACACAGAAGCAAGAACATTGACCAAAGAGATCTCTTTAGAAAGAATTGCTGAACACATAGGTTGGCACTAATATTTATAAAACATTGTCATCGGACATCCGACTTTGTTCTACACAAAAGATTCATCCAAGTAAATCACAACATTTAATTCTGTATTCTTTAACTTCAAAACTTTCACGTCCATTTAAAAACATCGACCAAAACATACAATGGACAAATTTATTAAAAGTCACTGCGAAGGAGTACATCTTAATAGAAATGCATATACGAAACTTCAATGAAATGTTCTACTCCGCAGCGACTTTTGATGATTACGCACAGCCTTTAATCTCAAGCCTTGTTAAAAAACTTTCTTAATAAATTGAGAGTATTTTTGTGAATACGTACATCGAAAGTCTTGTGTGTGTATATATGTACACCTTTTACATTACATTACACACGGTTCATGAAGAGAGAAGGGAGCTTCTGACTCCCAATAAGTATCCTCTGTCTAAGTCAAACCAATGTATATTACTTGATAAGGAATCAAAATCAAGATGCAGTCAAAAAAGAATTCCCTTACCCAGAATGTTAACTGTTGTCCTAACAAATACGTCGCTTCCTTTGAACGTAATATTCGAGAACTTTCGGGAAAAACTTTAGTTGCCGTTCGTTCGCCGTTACTTAGCTGATACAGCTGTAGATCACTTTCGGTGGTGCAGTCTGAGTCACGCCATACTTTAAAATCAAGAAGAACTTTGGATGTAACTGTTTGTTAGCCAAACTATATTTTGTCAAAACCTTGCCTCATACTTATAACATACCACACCAGTGGGCAAAATCGTCAAATAGTCACTGTCATGAAGAGCATTTTCATTGAAATAATATGTACGTTTCTATAGAAACACACTCCTTCGCAGTGATTTTTCAACACATTTTCCCACTGGGTTCCTGCTGCAATATCACATGTATACAAAAATGATATTCATAAAATTCATCTAAGAATCCCGATCCATCATCAATGATGTACACCTTATAAAATTTATTTGGGTAACTAAGACAAAGTTTGCCTCGTTCTTTCAAACATTATTACATAAGTTTTCACCAAAATGGTTGACGGACCAGAACTGTTGATGAACAGACTCTTGTATCTTGTGATTTTCTCAAGCAAAATGTTAATAATAATTTCGGTTGCATACTAACCATGAGGGGCTAAAGTTGTACAAGCCTTCTTAGTCATACTCCATGGACCGTAAACTCCACTGGTACCATTCGATCCACCGGTCAGGTATTGACAGACACGAAAGGAATACATTTTATTCGGTTCTGCAAAATTCATTGTGTATTGCAAGTCGTCGCCTTCATAGATTGTGGTAAATATCTCTTCGGTGTTATCATCACAGATCTGTAGCATGTATTCGGTCATTACACTAGCATCTGTGTTTACGGATTCTGTGTCTGAAGCTTGTTGCTACATCATAAAAATATAACAAACTACACTTTGACTGCAGATATTTCATTTAATTGATGTTTTCATGTATTTCATTTCAGAGATACACTTTCGTGTATTCTGTATTTGGAATCACAACACTAATTATTTTGAAATAATGAAATCTCACTGTTTTGTCTGGCATGATGGTTCCACCATTGCCAAGACTTTTGTGTTCTCCCTTCGCCCCTTAAATAATTTCTTAGCCTGAATGTGATTGTAGTCCACAATGAACACATTAAATAAAACAAAGCTTGTATGCTTGACAGCTGTTAATTATCCTCCAAATGGTTCCTGTCATAAAATGTTGTGATGAAACGATTTCATGCAATGTTTACATGAACTCGCTACCAAATTAGCTGCTCAGGACATACTTCGACCAAATTTCAAATTCGCAAGCCATTTTTCAGATTTTTAGATTCGGAACATTTTGAATTGTTTCGCCTGTTTAAAATCATTTGGCTCTCTTTCGTTTTGTTTTTTTTTCTTGTTTTCTCTTTAGTTGTTCAATGAGTCGGTATATATATTAAAATAAACAGACTGCAACTTGTTGAAAGAAGGGAGACTATGAGGTCGCTCCCATTGACAATCAACTCACAACAATAAATACCTCATCCCATCGAACGATTATAGCACCAGGTCTTTCAACACATTCAACAATTTGCAAGGAACCAGTCATATTCAATTTGATTAGATCACTAGCTTTTTCTTCAACTAGAGTCAACGCAAATTCATCTATTTTCGGACTCAAGGACAACGACAGTATGGGTAGATCGCTATTTCTAAAGAAGAAAGAAAAAGGGTGGTAGCGTCCTGCAGAAGGGAAAAGGGCACATTATGAACATCCAAAGGGCACTTTTTTTAGGAAAAGGCCAATCTGAGCTTTATTTCGGTGGATTACACTTGGTCACTATAGAAGAGTGATCTTTGAACTTTTTATAGTCAAATAAATAAATAAAAAAAAACGCTGAGGGCAGGTCTTTTGGCCCAGATAAGACCCTGTCTAGATTCAGATAAATCATGTATATATAAAAATTATCAACATACGATTTACTGATTTCAGCTAAGGTATGGTTTATATGATTGATCACATCAGTGCTGCTTTTGTCTTTCAAAGATTTTGCTGAAATAAAAATTTACATATATACTGGTGAAGAGGTATAAATCTTCCTGCTATTGAAAGCACACTATGTGAGTTGCTATTATCAATCCAACATATTTTATAGAAATCGTCCTACGATTTTTGGCATCACTTTAGCTATTAATAATTAACTAGTTAAAAATTGATTATGGGACATAGGAAGTGAAACATTTACCAGACCATGACATTAATTGGAAAATCTTCTGTTCATGTAACATGTGCTTTTGTAAATAATGCATGAAAATCATGATAACTCATGATAAAAGGGTGAGATTTGTTGTTGCCAAAATTGGGCAATTTACCAGCATAAATTTCTCATTTTAAGTGATGTTAGCTACCGTATTCTCTCTAACTAGCGCCCCTCTCCAGTAAGCGCCCCCTTCTAGTCAAAAATATTTTTATAAGCGCCCCTCTCTAATAGAGTGACTTAACATTACTCATAAATTAATAAGCCCCGGTCGGTAATTAGTACTTTGAACAAAAACCGAATATTCTGTAATAGAAACGGAAGGCCATATTTTTGTGGCGTCTAAATTTAAGTTATAAGTACAAAATCTTATTTCGTTGCCATGAAAAATACAGTTGATTTTACTCTTTTATATCATAAAAAAGAAATGCCTCGTTCACAGCTAGCACGACCATTTCAAAATGTTTTTATAAGCGCCTCTCTCCAATTATCGCCCCTCTCTAATAAGCGCCCCCCCTAATTTCAAAAAAAAAATTATAAGCGCCCGGGCGCTTACTTGAGAGAATATGGTAATTGAGAAACACATGTTATGGGAATTGTGCAGATCATTTCTATCAGATCAAACAAAAATCATAAGAAAAGTGGATATAGTTGTGAAAACTGGAAAAAAAAAAGTTTGTGTTTGAAAATGGCCAGAGAAACATTAACTCCGCTTAATCATTAAAAATCATTAAAACTTTTTCATATTAGAATTACAGTAATAAAGTCCTCGGGCTGTGTTAACAAGAATTAGACAAGTGCTTCCTACCTTCTTCAATCAGTTTTTTAACTTTTTCCATATCTTTTAATAAATAATCTTCTATCTGTTGCAGGTGTTGTAAATCTTTTTGGACAGTTTTATCCACAGTATCGCATAGATTCTCATAAGTATTTTGCAGAACTCGATTAAACATATCTTTGACTTGTGTAATATGATTTTCGAGGAGTCTTTTGGTATTGTTAGAAGCATCATGGACAGCTTGAATTGTTTTCGAAGACTCGTTTATTTTATTGCTATGATAGATTATGTTTAGACACATTATTTTACTTATTTCATCAGACAGTTAATGAAAAAAATCAAATTTATAAATAATTAAAATGTACCTCAAAAATGAGAGCCTGTTTTCACATCGTTCAATTGTGTTGTCAGCAACTTTGATCGACATCTCAATAGTATTAGAATTTGTTTTAGATCCTTAAAATACATATAAATCAGATATAACATACCGTATTTCCTCCATCTAGCGCCGCCCTCTGATAAGCGCCGCCCTCTAAAGAGCGCCGCACCTAAACTCTCAAAGATTTTAAGAGCGCCGCCCTCTGATAAGCGCCGCCCTCTAAAGAGCGCCGCACCTCTCAAAGCGGCGCTTTTTGGGAAAAAAATGAAAAGGAGTCGTTGAAACAAGTCGAAGAAGAGGTATCGTCGCTCAACCCTTTTGAGATTTCAGAATCAGACGTGGAAGACACCTGCCAGCCCTTTCACTTGATCGATGATAATCTTGAGAGCGCTAGCGACGAAGATATTGAAATATTATAAGTATCCTTTTAATAAGAAGAAAATATGTCTAAAAATCAAAAGTATAGTTTTCAATTTCATGGGTTGTTTCCTTGATTTCTCAGGCCTTTATAAAGTGGGAATCAATAATTTGAAAAGAGCGCCGCCCTCTAAAGAGCGCTGCACCTAAAATCTCGAAAATTTAAAGAGCGCCGCGGCGCTTATTTGAGGAAATACGGTAATCATGAATGCTCAACTAAGCTCCCTGGGCTCTTAAAAATTTTTCAGACTTTTAGGATGGACACCATTGAGAAGAGCAGTAATTCAAGCTTATAAAAAAATTGAGCTTTTGCTCCCAAGAGTCTTTCTCTTTTCTAGTCAATAAAGTAAAAATAAATAGAAGATCATTAAGCTCTTGGTAATTACGAGTCACATAACACTAAATTTCAGTATCAACCATCATAACATTTGCTTTACAGCATCTTCCACATCAAAGTCGGTTACGGTCATCAGCAGAAACTGTCATCAAACCTTTTGATACCTCCATTTGAGATCTAAACATTTCTCTACTTGTGACGCAAAGTTGATCCTTTTTAAAACAGTGAATCTGGTCACCTTCTGAGTCTTCAATATTAATATTCAACACACACAATTTTAACGAGTATTTGAGGGTCTCCTTAAGTAAAAAATCTCAAGAGTCTATGATCAAGTCAACAACTTGACAAATTTCAAACAAATTTCAGTCAGCAGTCAGTCAGCAGTTTCATTGTGTGCATTCTCTCTTCTGCAAGCCATCGATCATATTTCTCTGTACAAACTTATTGAGAGAGGCAATAAATCGAGATAATACAGGTCTCAATCTTGCATTGCTGCAAATTCTTGGTTCAAAAGAAAGTAAAATGACCAGAAAAAAGACAACAGATGCCAACATAAAAGAAATCTGGAAGCATTTATTAAGAGTCACTTTAAGAAAAATTTTGATGTTAGTCTTGCTAATGGAGACTCAGCAAAGAGCCATCTTTAGCATTCATTAATGACAATAGCTCTCTTAATAGAAATTTACAGTGGATAGACTTACATAAATTCCTGGACACACACATGAATATTCCTTAACACATGAATGTCCCTTACACCTCACACCATAAAACATAAAACATGTTACATGTTCAAAAATTATATCATTGCTTTACTGTCTTCCACAACGTTCTCAGTAGCAATCAGTTAAAACCATTACCTTCATTATTATCTTTTACTTTCTTAATTTAGTTTATTTGTTTATTTATTTGGTGGCCACCCCGTTTGTTTAGTATTCATTATTGGAGTGCTCTCCTGTCTAGAACTTAATGTAACTTTATTTATTAATTTATTGGCAAATAAATATGAATTGATTGATTGATTGAACATGGTAGTCATGGTCTTGTGACTATGATTTAAATGAGTTTTAAGTGTCAAACAACTTTTAGATTCTTGTAGCTATAAAATGTAAATAAATCAGTGGTATCTTAGCAGATAAAAAGAATAAATTTGACCTAGTAAGCATGTTCATAAAAACACATTTAAAACATAGTATTATTAGTTAAAACCAATAATAAATAAATAAGAAATAGATAGAATTAAAATATTACAGGGTTCAACTTATTGTAAAAAATTCACTTCCAGTGTCTAATCTTAAGATTTTATCTGGGTGTCGTGCCGGGCCATTGACATCATTGGTTTTAAAATTGTTGGTGGCCCGAAGGAAATTTTAATGGCCCGATATTCAATAACACTCTACAATTTCATTTGGACACACTGAAATGTTTACAAATTAGAAAGAAAGAGCTGAAATTGCAAAGACAAACATTATAAAACTCAATTCTCTTGTAATGGAAATTCTTAAATCATGTTTAGAGTTTATATACTTTTTTTCCCCTATCCATTCGGGCCACCACAACACTGGTTTTCAAAATTTTTGGTGGCCCGAACCAATTTTTGACTGTCTCAGACAGTCGGGCCACTGCTAAGATCAGACACTGACTTCGCAAAAATTTTTGCTTTTCCATGGGAAACCCTATAGGGTGAAGTTAATTCAAAGCTTTGGTTTATAGGCTGACAATAAGCCTTATCTTTACAGTAATTAAAACAACTTAATTTAATTCAATTTAACACAACAATTTGATGATTTTCATTAAAACCTAACATTGATCCATAATCGACAAAATAACTGCACCTGTTTACAAAATGAGACAGTAAGAAACTATTTCTTACTTGAGCATAATATTATACTCAAGTTTCAAATAAGTCATCATAAAGAAATAAATGATGAAATACTACTATGACGCTAATGAAATACTACTATGACATAAAGGATCAGATTATGTGATAAACATTTTATAAAGATACTCAACAACTTTTCAATTCTTCTTCCGTTACAGGGTTGACACAGCATTTCTTAAAAAAAATTCCCTGACTTTTCTGTGAAAAGTACTATTTTTCCCTGACTTTAGGCTTTGCAAACCCATACTTTTTCCCTGACCACCAGTGAAGAAGTATAGTTTTTCCCTGACTAATGCCATATTACTGTTCGAAAAATATAACAATTTACAATTCGATCCGTTTTCTTTCTTGTGATATAAACAAAAAAGATAAACTTTAGATGTCAAAATAATACATAACACAATGTATATCATTATAGCCAGGTAGGTATTGAACATTGGTAATTATCAATAAGTGTTAAAGTATAAAACTTCCACAACAAAACTTTAAACATAATGCTTTCCTGTTAATTCAAACATAACCATATGATTTTCAGACTATTTTTGATGTTTGTGAAGACCTTATTCAAACAAAAAGAGAAAATCAAAATTTCTATAAACATAACAATACATCTAAAAGAGCTATGTTTGATGATGACCAGCAAAGGCAAATTGAAACATAATGGAAATAAATATGAATGGTCCATCATGTCACAAAGCAATTCAGTTTCAGTACGTACGAATTCAATGTATAGTATCCTTTAAAAATAATAAACAAAAATTACTAGAAAAGCCTATCCAAAAACCAAACACCAAACTACCACCAGCACACCATTCCCAGGTTGGTCATGTATCAAAAACTATACTTATATATGAAGCAATAGAGAAATACTACCAAGTCATTTAGGTATAAATCAGATAATATTTACAGTTTTCAGACAATCTTGAAATAAATCAAGTGAAAAAAATTATTGACTTTTAAAAATTTTCTCCCTGACCAAATTTCAAAAGAGTTCCCTGACTTTTTATGAAATTCCCTGACTTTCCCTGACTTTCCCTGACCAGTGAAAAAAAAGCCTTTTTCTCCCTGACTTTCCCTGACTGTGTCAACCCTGCGTTACAAAAACATGTCACAAAATAGCTAATGAAAAACTTTGTTACTTCATTTTCTTCAGACATCGCAATGACTATCGTTCGCTGTCTGTTTGCAATGGTCTCATGTATAGCTATAAAATATACTTCTTGATACACTTTTGCAGTTGAAATCAATTGAAATAACTGAATGTATCTGTAGAAAAAATGTATATTATATATAATCTGTATTGTACGTAATCTGGATATCATACTTCGCAATTTTCTGAAAATTTGAAATAATGAATCTGAAACTTTTGACTTTTGACCCATTTTCAAAATCACTTCCCATTTTGCGAAGTGTGAAGTACTAATTCAAACCCTGTATTAAAATATTATGAATTATAAGATATATATTATAAATTTCATAGCCTTTTGGTAGCCTCGCAAAGCTATTTTTTGTCCAAAGGAACTGGGGATCTGGAGCCAACGCTTTCTGGTGCATTCTAAGGCTTAGAATGGCTTAAAATGATATGAATTTAAGTGGTTCTTTCCTTTTTTCCCTAGCTTTAAATCGGGATAGTTCGACATTTGAACATCATCGAAGTGAAACAGCACAAGTTATGTTCTACCATTTTGATAAAAATTTACCGTGACCGAATTGCTAAACCTAGATCTACATTCAGTAGTTATTCGTTCACGGTGAATTTTAAATGCTTAGCCTGGATCTACATTCGAATAATTTGAAAGAAACCAAGGCTTAAGAGGCTGCTAATGGTCATCAAAGTCAAAGGACAGTTGAGTTGCCACACCTGAACCCAAACATAAGATGACAGTTTGGGGAGGGCTATGTAGTGGGAAAAGGACACGCTTTCATGTCTTTATTTTGTCGTTTTTTGCTTCTTTTCTTTAATACTTTTTATATTTCCCTCTTCTCTTCTTTTTTTTTGAGTTTGGGATTTTGGGATCCCAAACTCACAAATCCCAAACTCGGTGACCGAGCTCGACTTTGGCCTCTATTAGCCCCTGATTAAGGACATCTATCAAAACAAATTCCAACTGTCTGTAAGTTAAAAACACGGCACCTCCCGTACTTTCAACCAAACTATAATAACACAAACTTCTAAATCAGAGATAATTAAAATTCATTTCAACACTCGAAAATTACCAATAGCAGTTAGAATTTATTTTTCTACATTTTAAAGATCTCCTTTAAAATAGTTTCTTCTAAAATTGACGGCTCTCTTGAAAACATGCGTATTTTTATGTGCTATGTGTACAATGGTAGCCATATTTACGGATAGAAAATAAAAATGGCCACCTCCGTCATGGAATATCAGTAATGTCATCGTATACAGAACAGAGGGTTTTGACTAGTCAAAAATTTTATGTTTAAAAATTAGTTGAGCAATGAAAATGAATTCAGAACATGCTTTTCTTTAAAAGTTAATTGTCATAAAATAAGTCAAATAAAAAAGTTTTTGTATATACACCAATCACAGTGGGAGAGGACATTTCTTAATGAGTATTGAAATCTTTGGTCCTTTCTTCATGTGTTTTCTATTGCTCTGTTTCATAAAACATTTTATTCAGTTGTATACGGCGAACTTGGTCAGGGTGAATGTATATTTTCATGACAAGAATCTTTGTTTACATTTTATGTCCATAATAGGAAGGGTGTCCCACCGTAATTTGGCACATTGACGGTAGCCATACCCATTTTTAGCATTATTTGGAATGTGCTTTTACTGGGGTTAATTCCACAACTTTGTTAAAATCGTCAGGTTTATTTGGCCTAAATTAACCATAAGATGATTCCCATAAACCATTCAACAACATTACTCTCTCCACATCCCTACCCTGTCCCTGTTGTAGCATAGCTACCTTAAGGGAAGAAATTGTTTGTGGAAGAAATGTTTGCAGAATATATTTTTGCGGATGGATGACTCAAAAATGCCATATTTTGCGGAATAAATTTTTTGCGGATGAAGACCTCAAAAGAGATTTTGTGGAATTAATTTTTGCGGATGCAACAAATTTAATAAAATCGAAAGTCGGGAAACACGTAGTTTAGTACCTGGGCATATACAAACTTTAGTTGGAATGAAGAAAACAGATTTATGTGGCTGGGTCTTATCTTTGATCAGAGAAGGTCAATGTAGCGCCAGCAACTGAGAATATGACTCAGTCAAAGTCTACTTCCCATAAAGGAAAGGATCGTTTCTCAAAGTAAAAGCAACGAGTATGAAGCGCTAAACCTGTCGCAAGTGCAGATGCTGCTTTGTGTTGTTATTGACGAAATAAATAAGTCCTTAGATGTTCAATTACCAAGACTTCTTTCCTTTTTCAACCCCCTTTTTCATTTTCCAAACGTTTTGTAAAGACGAGACTTGCAGTTTATGCAAAGCAAAGTGAAAAATCAATTCTTTACAGGTACAAAATTTCAAAAAGTTTGTGGAGTAAATTTTTGTGGATGAAGAATTTCGAAAATTTTGTGGAATTTATTTTTGCGGATGACCAATATTGAGGAAAATCCGCAAAAATAAATTCCACAAAAAAAAGTTCCGCACAAATTTCTTCCGCAAACAATTTCTTCCCTTTTAAGGCTTTAAAGGTATATATAATTTTACATCACTTTTTGTTTTTTTGTGAAAAGTACAGACAAATAACTTTAAAACTATTTATTGGTAGTTTATAAAAACATGGATATTATCCACAGCGGCGAGTTAGACAACTGTTTAGTTCTATGAGCGGTCATTTTGACATTACAAAAATTTATATGAGGTAGGGCACGCACCGACGCAGAAGAGTGCCATTAAACTGTCGTAATTTAACCAGCGTAGAATTTTGCGCAAATATTCTCAAAAAAATAATAAAGTCCAATAAAATTTCAAGCATACTATATCAAACCATTCTTATGTCGACATGACTTTTTAATACATCAAAGCAGGTAGTTGGAGTTCCTTAAGCTTCAACCCAAAATGATCCTTGATTGCAATAAAGGTTACCATCTTGTCGAACCAAGTTACATGAAAAACTACAAAATTACAAAACTATTTTCGTTAAGTATAATGAACCTTTATATTACTCATTAAATGTCATGTTCTTTTTTATCATTCTGTCTTCTGTTCATGATAAAGTGAGAACGCAGAAGATATTTACAATTTTTATAGAACATTTCAAGTTTATCAATTGTGTTATTACCTTTCACTTCACTTAATGTTTTTCATAGTACATATTGCCTACCCAAATTGTACTGAATCAAAACACTCTCTCCAGCGTAGAAGTTTATTTACTTTACTTTCAAGAACTTATGTCAAATTACGAAGGAGTTCAAAACATGCGCAACGGACAGACTTTGCAGAAAGCGCAAAGACTTGAATGTCATTGAGAAGTGAAGCCAAGTTCAGGAAAGAAGAAGGATGTTCAGTTCCTTGGTTGTGTCTCTGCTCCTTTTGGTGGTGCTTTTTTAAAATATATTAAAAACATTTTTATGGCTATCATTTTTTTCAAATATATGCATACATAATGCGTAATAATACTATAGTGTCTGTTGTTTTGATCTCTTTTTAAATTATTTGTAACGAATATACAAGATGTCTTTCCGTCTGTCTAGTTTGTATCATAATTTTAACATGGTAATATCGTATAACGTTATATCTGTTAGAGACATCACAGTTACTGATCGTATAATTGTGTATAAGTATGTGTTGAGCATAAAAAATGGCAGCGAAAATTGACAATCAGCTTGTCTCTTTTGACTAGTCAATTGTTGAAAGGATTCCTGCGTCCAAAATGATATTTACAAATATGATAGAGCTCAAAAATTTCATTTCATAATTCTCTCTAGTTTCTGAGATTTTTTCACTTTTAATGTTACATAACATCAGTTCCAAGTCTTAAGGGGATTTTTTTGTGTGGATTAATTGTTGCGACTTTTGCGACTTTTGGCCAAGTTCGCAAAATAAATCCACCTAAAATTTTATGATTTTATTTGCTCATTTTTGTACTTAAAGCACCCATTGGTTTTGCAATGTGGCAAGCATGGAAACGATGATTTTCGCTGCTACTTCTAAGCTATATTATAAAATATGTGCATGTTCACATTCGCAAAAATAAATCCAAACATTTTCCTTCAGAAGCTCTGACTCGCAAAAATTAAGACATCCAAAACGCTCTCAAACTGTGTGAATTTTGCTGTCAATTCCCAAAAATGAGGAAGAAAATTGGTCACCTCTTTTGAAATGGGATTTTATTGAAGTTCATTGTGATGATGTTTCATACTATAGAAAATATGTGCCAGTAGTGACTATGGATGAACTGGCTCTGTTATGTACTACCAATCTTCCAAGTGATGATGAAGAAGTACCCGACATTTCGAAAGACTTACCTAACCCAAAAGCTGAACATCCGATGTAGGTATCTACTTTTTAAAACCACGAAATCCTTCATAGTTTGATCACTTTTAAAGTGAGTCAGCATTGTGGATTCTACCATTCTGCTTAAAGGGATTCTTGTGTCCAAATGAGATTATAATGTCCGAATGATGATCAAGAGGTTGTTTAACAAGTCTCTTTTTCACTATTTCATATTCATTCTAGTTTTTGAGATATTTCATTTTTAAGGGCAGCTTCCTGCTATAGAAAATTTTCTGCAGACAGGAATGGAAAGTCCTGATATTAAAATCTGTTTATTTGTTTTTTTCCCTTTCTTTTCTGTTCGGAACAAGCAGAATAATTTGAAGTTGTTTCAACTTTTCTGATCATTCCACAGGCAGGAACAAAAAAGAACAAAAAAATAATTAGGGACTGATAGAATAAAATCATGTTGTTTCTTTTAGCACTGTTCTGTTTCTGCCCCCAGAAAATTTTCCAGAAATTGGAAGCTGCTTCAAAATCTTACATTCAAATTATGGTCATTTCGTGTGGGATAAACTTTCACAAATCCGCATGTCAGTCCTTTTCGCGGGGAATTACTTTCGCGAAAATTATCAAAAAACGCAAAAACACGAAACTCCCTGCAAAGTAAAACATTTTCAATTATGGGACACAGTTCTGCTAATTTACATTTCACTTTCTGGGTATTTACTTGTCAACTGATTTTCAATAAAAAGGGTTCCTGCGTCCAAAATGATATTCACAAATATGATAGCGCTCAAAAAGTTGTTTAACTAGTCTCTTTTCAGTATTTCATAATTATTTATTGTTTTTGAGATGTTTCGTTTTTTAAATCTCATATTTAATTTATGCAAAATGCATGTTTATGATGTAATAAGATAGTAGCTAACACTTCTCATTGCAATAACTTTAGATATGATTAATATTACATCTTTGTAAGTTACTTTGGAGAAAGGGCTTCCACTTTGAGTTGATTGATAGAAGAGTGAAGTATTTACTAATTCAGAAGTTATACACACTAACAAAAAACTATCTTTTTACATCATATGCATTGCATAATTTCTTGATTTTTAAATCGACATATCTGCCCAAGGAAACAGAATTTCCAAAAACTGTAAAAAGAGTTCTTAAACAACTTTGCAAGTTCTATCATCCATTTAATGCCATTCGACCACTTGTTGATGTTAAAGGTTTTCAAAATAACAAGCAAGTAATGTTTTAATTTCAGAGCCAGTGTCAAGGATGTATATAATCCATCTAAAAGACGTCGCTTGGACGATATTATGCCGAAAAACACATCAGCTGCATTACCAAATCAGCAATTATCGCAGGCTAATGCTGATGAATCAGCAAGATTAAACCCTGAAAGTTGGTCATTTGTAAGGTTTATTTATGTTGTTTAGATTAGTCCTGTTTATCTTCATGCGATGTTGAGTACATAATGATAAATCAGATATCTACATTATAGTCTATACGTTTTTGTTTTTATCAGCAGGTAATAATTTGAAGTCAGACTGGGATATTTCCCTTGTAAAACTGCTGACTTGATAGCAGCTCGTAAAAACATCATTAAGAATATTTTTTGAGGCTGGCATTGGCATTTCTATTGAAAAATGCACACTATTTTGACGGTTTTGTAAAGTGTGTCTTTATGGTTGAAAGTCTCTTAATTTTGTTTGAAAGATCGAGACATATTGATTTTCTTGTTCAACACAGACAGAAATGATAAGGTTTCAACTGTATATTGTTGATATTCCAAGTTTGTTTCATGATATTCCAAGTTTGTCTTATCAATCTGCTGTTCGTTTTTCGAGTTAATTGAGCAAACTATTACTGTCTCGTTCTAACAAATTTCTTGATTAATGTACAGAATTGCTTCCTTTATTTTTAGAGGCAAGCGAAACTTCAGCAGGAGCAAATGAAAATGAAACAGATCGCCAGCCAATCCAAGGTTGTCGGTAAAAGTCGCACGGCAAAGTCGAAACAACGTCGGGAAAATTTGCAACGGATCTTAAAAGATGATAAGGAAGCTGACGTCACGACAAACCGAAAAGTCCGTCAGAAAAAGACCGTCATCGATAAAATGGAAGCCACTCGTAAGTTTTGTCAACGAGAACTCGTTTTAGTCGATATGCATTTTTTTATAAACAATGCCATATTTAAAAAATCACCCCAAAATTGACAAATTTCAAATAATTGATTCCTAACTTCCCTGGGGCAAATGAGATAAAGGGTGTAGCATACAAGATACGAAGGCGTTTAGATGGAAACTGAATTCATAACGCTGATGAGAGATTTCTATTTCAGTAATCACTCGTATCAAAGACGTTGTCAAATTAACGCCCTTCTTTCATACGCTCTACATCGATGACTAAACAATTTTTGGGAGTAGGGGCGTTTAGTGGCTAAACTGGAAAATCAACTGTGTTTATAAGTGTGTACGTTGGAAAATTAAAAATTCCTGAATTTATATTTTTATGTAGCATTTGGTCCACCCAGGCCTCGTTTTGGTATAATGCATTGCAATAACTTCATTTAAAATGCAAGATCCGTGTGAAAAGCTGAGTGATTTAAATTGATTTACTAAATTTAGATACGAGTCAATCACCTCTGAGTGTGTTGTATGACTGCATGAAGTACGGAGTGAAAGCGAAAGTCTGGATACGCAGATATGCAGGATTAAGAGGAGTTTTGGTTGGATATATCGTTGCGTTTGATACGCACATGAACCTTGTAAGTTTTAGCCTGTTTTTGTTGACCTTGTTGAACAGGCTACAATTGAACTGTTCTTGAGGTAGTTTATAATGTCGAACTTTTGCCTTGTCAAATGTAAATCAATTGACCTGCGATTAGACATTGTCAATACTTTTACTTAAGAATGAGAGAGGTTTCATAAGTACAGGGCTTTTTATTTACTTTTTTTTGTTTATTTATTTACAGATGTTATTGTTTTTATTAAGGCAATGATCGACGTGGACGAAGTATACACAATTGAGACGTGGATGATTGGACAACCGTTACCAAAGAAACGACAAAGAAACAAAAACGCTAAACATACCAACTCAATTGAGCATGATTTCGTTGAGATACCTTCTGCTTTCTCATCTCGACGTATCCCTTTCAAATTACAACCTAAAAGCAATTTATCGAAGACCTTAAGTGGATCCACAACTGCCAGTGGCTCCACAACTGTGGGTTACTTAAAGCAACTGACCCAAAACCTGAAAGCCTCGAAAATGTCAAATGAAGAGGTGTCGACTGATAGAAAGAGTGAAATTGAAGAAAAAGAAAGAAATTCATCAAAAGAAGTAGAAGAAGAAAAACCTGTGCCTATCTCTGCTGATTTATTGGCATTTATCAGTACATTACATTTTAAAGGCAGTCAAAATCAAGATCAAAATAAGCACTTCTCGAAGCTCTCAGCGGAACCTCTTCCAACTTCAACTCAAGAGGAACCTCCAGCAAAGAATAAGAAAAACGTTTCAGATCCTAGAGTGACAAGGAAAACCTCAGATTCGTCTGCAAATTCATCAGATCCAAGAATGCGCACTGAATCGTCTGCAAATTCAACAGATCCAAGAATGCGCACAGATTCGTCTGCAAATTCAACAGATCCAAGAATACGCACTGATTCGTCTGCAAATTCAACAGATCCAAGAATACGCACTGATTCGTCTGCAAATTCATCAGATCCAAGAATGCGCACTGAATCGTCTGCAAATTCACCAGATCCAAGAATGCGCACTGAATCGTCTGCAAATTCAACAGATCCAAGAATGCGCACAGATTCGTCTGCAAATTCAACAGATCCAAGAATACGCACTGATTCGTCTGCAAATTCATCAGATTCAAGAATACGCACTGATTCGTCTGCAGATTCATCAGATCCAAGAATGCGCACTGAATCGTCTGCAAATTCAACAGATCCAAGAATACGCACAGATTCGTCTGCAAATTCATCAGATCCAAGAATACGCACAGATTCGTCTGCAGATTCATCAGATCCAAGAATGCGCACTGAATCGTCTGCAAATTCAACAGATCCAAGAATACGCACAGATTCGTCTGCAAATTCATCAGATCCAAAACAGATCAAGGAAACGGTTAGGACAAATTCGGCTCCAATAGACGCGAGAGACTCGGTAACGACTGATTTGACGGACCAGCGTAAATTGCCACGTCCACATAGAGGCAAACATAAAGCAGACCACCAGAATACACAACAAGGTAGTTTACAAGTATTACCTAAACATGTACAAGCGCCAAGAAGCGCCACACATGGTAGAGCTGAGCATCCATGCACCCAAAAACGTCAGTGGAAATCAGTGAGAGAAGGTGAACTTGAAACTCCTGTTTTCGATATGTTTGACTTAAACGACATCGTACCTATGTCGGAAGAAGAAGACGACAATGACGAAGAGGTCTGGGAAAAGCAAGCAATAACAACGACGGCGGAAGTGTTACCTAAATCTCAACACTTACTTGCAAGTATGTTTTTTGTTGTTGTTTTGTTGGGTTATGTTGAGGAGGGTGTGGGGGATGGGGGAGGATACACGAGCACTTGAATATCAGATTACACGAATTGTCAACAAGATCAACCGCATAGTGGTCTTAAGAAGTTTTAGTTTTGTTTTACTTTGTTTCTCCCGCAATCTTTCCACGCTTGTCACCAAGGGAGAAAGTGACATTTGATCAATGATCATGTGATTCGTATGGATTACTCAGTCCAAATACGATGTGTAGACATTACTTAGGGACTTGTTTATTGACATTATTTCCATGTTTATTTCCATGTCCAGGCGTGATTTTAAGAGCGTGTGTCCACACCTTTCGTACAACCACTATCAGTTATTTCTACTTGTTAATTTTGCAGGAGACAAACCGCAAGTTTTCGACCTTGGGGAGTCTGGCCAGGTGTGTAAAACTTCAAAAATTGTGACAAAAGCTGAAGCGTCTGAAGAAGGCTCTCACAAAAATCCTGGCCTTACGTCCACAAAGAAAAATAATTTCCAAACTATCTCGATGATATCAGAAGTTTTCGATGAACCTCAATGTCGTACGTTGCAGCCGCTCCCTGACGATGCGCCATTAACGAGAACCCAACTGAAAGAAGGACATAACTCCAGCACATCAAGTATGAACGCTAGTCAATGTCCGAATGATAGTTTAAATTCTCCTAACCTACAGCAAAACGAAACAATAGTTACTGCTGATGATAACTTGAATTCTCTTAACCTAGAGCAAAACGAGGTAATAGTTAGCACTAATGATGCATTAAATTCTCCTAGCCTAGAGCAAACAATAACATTAATAACTACGGATGATAATTTAAATTCCCTCAACCTGGAGCGAAACAAAGGAGTAATTACCACTGATGATAATTCAAATTCTCCTAACCCAGAGCAAAACAAAAATGTAGCGAACACTAATGATGTAGCGAAACCAAAACTTCATTCGATTTGGAATATCAAGAGAAAGATTTCGAAATTGACCAGTGAATTGATCGAGAAAAGGCTTTCGTCGGTTCATCGAGACGAAGCAAACTCTGACGTACGAGAATTACATTCAAGTAATCATGAAAAAAGTACGGCTGACAGAAATCAAAGTAACTTTATTAAAGTTGAAATAGCAAACTCTGACCTTGATCAAAAACGAAATTCTCCTCATTCTTGCGATGATAGCAGCAATAAAACTAGTTCTAGAATATCTCCAGTTAATCCAATTTCCAAACCTATATCGATAACTCATCTTGACACTTCAAACTCCCTGAGTGAAAGAAAAAAACATTCAGCTGAACAAAATAGTATATGGGACTTAGCCATGATGGCTGGTTCATCTTCAGTCTCTCCTGATAGCAAACAAGATGAAGACAACCAATCGAAGCGAACGCTGGCCCATTGTGATACATCTGGTTTGAGTCCTATCCCTGAGAATGACATCCTGCAATCCGTCATACCTGAAAGAACGTGCAGTTTCGTTTTTCATTCGATAGCTCAGCGCTTGAGTCAGTTAAAGCATCGAGCAACTGTTCATCGAATCGAAGGGAAGATTATAAAAACTAGTGTAAAGAAGATAACACCTCTGTATGAAGTTTCTGCAATGAAGGGCGAGCTCTCCTCCACAGATGACGAATCGAATACATCTCAAATTCAGTTGTCCGGTGACTCTGCGCTTCTTAAAGCGATGCCCTTTGGAGGAGTTCCTTTGGAGGATATGGATTTTAGCGAAAGAAAAACACATCCAAAAATGAAAAAACGACGCGAAAAAAAAGATAAGAAGAAAAAGAAAAAGAAGAAAAAGCACGAGATTAACGAAAATACAGAAAGAGGCCTTCGTAAAAGCCCGAAATATCGTGACAATAACGAACAAACCTCAAAATATCGTGACAAAAATGAAAAAATCTCGAAATATCGTGACGATAACAAACAAATCTCGAAATATCGTGATGATTACGAACTTAACTCAGAATATCGAGATGAATCTAAAGACAAGTGTAAACAAAAAGTTACTCTCAAGACAGTTGGTGATAACACTGAAGAACAGATGAAAGCTGACAATATGAAAACTAGTGGTGACGTCATCAACGACGACGCCGTCAACGATCATATGAAAGGCGTTGACGTTGTGTCGGACGCTTCTAAAAGTAAACATGTCGTTGGTGCTGTAAACCCGCCCATTGTAGAAAATGCCGATAGTCAAACTTCATCTGGCCTAGAGACAGCTACTTCAACAACAATGAATTATCAAATGCCAAGAAACGTAAATATGGTCGATGATATAACTACGAGAAGTCAGAATACAGACGATGTCATGATTGTTGATTTCGATGATACGTCCACTGAGGATATTGAAAGCATTTCCTCAGTAAATTTCGCACCTGTACAAAAACTACCTATTTTGACGGAAACCAAAAACAGCAAATCATTAGCTGAAACCAATGAGACAAGAACTGATATTGATGAATGTGTAAATCTGAGAAAAACAACTATTTCTAGTAATCTCGATGAAGGAAAAGCTTTTTCAAATGAACTACGCACAGCTGTTCCTGAAGAGCAAAGTTCCGTGCCACAAAGCGAATTGATAATCGATAAAAGCGCGATTGAAAAGGTTGGGCGAGGTGTTGAACAATCCGAAAAACCCGATATTGACGAAACGATACAATCGGAGAACATTGATAAGTGCACGAACAGCGGAAGTGAGGTACAAGAAAATCTTCAGACTGAGGTTTTCAGTAAGGAGAATATGGTTGGTATCAGAGAGAATTTAAAAACAAACGAAAAGTCAGAAATTTCCTTGCAAACGGAAGGTAAGACTGAAGGAAACGCTAAGAAGGAGAGCGTGAAGATTGCTGACGACCATAATAAAAATATACAATCGTCCTCAGGTTTTTCTAAAGAAACCATAAACAGTAGTGGAGGGTTAGGAAAGGAAGAGGGTGAAATAGATAGTGACAATAATGGAAAGTTGGACAAGGAGGAGGGTGAAATAAGTGACGATGACAAAACAGTGCCTGATTGGTGGACGTTCAACATGGAAGATGGAGAGATTAGAAGTGATAGCGATGAAGACAAAAAAATGAAAGATTCAGAAAGAAGTGCAAATAACCAAAAGAAGAATACTATTTCAAGTAAAAGTGAGACAAAGAGAGAAAATCGAGAGAGTAGGAAACAGAGGCGTCACGAAAACACACGACGTATAGAATCGACACGTCGGTCTTCCAGTCAACGGCGTCGTGACGTCAGCAAAAAAGAGTCAAAGAAACTAAAAGAAACCATAGCAACGGAAAGTTCGACGAAAAAACAACAGACTAAAAAAGATGGTACGTTAATCCTTATGATAAAGTTGATTAAAGTTAGTGCATATTTTGTGTCCATCCACTCGTGTGCTCTTCAAGATGTATGATGTAGTGCGGGCAAAATCGTCACTGCGACGAAGAGGCTTTCCACTGAAGCTAGCGTACATATTTCGGCATCTTTTTATGGAAATGTACTCCTTCGCATTTCGCATTTCGCATCGACTCTATTCACTGGGTAACGGTATCGATCATGTTGGTGAAAAGCTCTTATCCTTTGCCTCACTGACCTAAATAAATTTATCAAGGTTTCCTCTGTGAAACCTGCTTGATTGTGAATCAACAAGTTTAAGACCGACTGTTTTTTCTATATCTTTTGTAGATCGAACTGCTGATTTCAAAGACGAGAAAAAGGAAGATTTTAGAGAAAAATTTCTGAAGTTGAGGAGGAAGAAGCTGTTAACAAAATTAGGTTATTATGCACATGTAGCAATTTAGATTTTTTTCATAATATCTCACTATGACAGGGCTAGTTTCCACTTTAATGAAAATATTCTTGTTCAAGATAATGAAGGTCGAGAAAAAAGTGTGTCATCAGTTTTCTAGTGAGATAATCTCCACGGGAGAGCCAATCATTTTTTTTGCTTTGTTTGAGTGCTTTTTTAATAATAAACAACTACTCATGCTGTACTCACATTCTCATATCCCAAATGTTCTATTTCTGCTGACATCATCATTATGCAAACCTCAGCACTCCATATAAACAGTTTGTTATCTTACCCATTAAGGGCCCGTGTTGCCTCAAGGCAACAAAATTTGAAAGTAAGGAAACAGAAAGTAACAAGGTCATAAAATGTCATGAGATGGTTAGTTAGAGCAAACAGGATGTTAACAATTTTTAAATATAGGTCTTTGCAGAGTTACTATGTTTCCATGACAACGGTTCGGCCCTGTTTACAGGCAATTTTCCAAAATTCCTGCTGTTGCCAAACAGCAACAAATTGTACTTGATAAGTGAAAATGTGAAGAATTCTGTCAATTAATTTGCTATGGAACAGATGTAAAATTAATTAGCATATGTTTTAAGAAAAGGTTACACTGGAAAATAAACATTATTTTCAGAAAAACTCGCTTTAAACCTGCATGTTTCTTTTTGGCAACACCGGGATGTTGCCTCCAGGCAACAATGAGTAGATTGTCTCATCTGCTGCAATGAAGGCTCACATGTTGCAGTTTTGTTGTTATTTCTGAATGTCTAGGTGCTTATTCTTTATTTAAGCCTTGCTTACTTGCTTTGTGATTTGTTATTTGTTGCCTTAGGGCAACACAGGGAGAGAAGTTCCTAACGATTGATATGACATAGTGACAGTGTATATTAACATTATTAGCTACACTGTTAAAACTAACAAAGGCCCTTTGCATGCACAAAATGTACCCCAGGCTGTAGTAGTAGTTCTAAGGCTTCAGGTGAAGCAACTGGATCAAGTTCTGTGCACAAAACAGTATCTACAATAGTTAAAATTGAGCGAAAAACACCAGCAAGAAAGAAAAAAAGAGAGCATGAAAACAAAGTTACAGGATCTTGTGCTGTTACATCACCACCAAATCCTGGTTTCACTGTAAATGATGCCTTGGATACGCTAGCCAATAATAGCAACTGGATTAGAGCTGATCTGTTCTTAACGCCACCTAATGATGCTAATTGTTCAGATGAAGATTCGGCTGATGAGGAAGATCCACAGCTATATAACCTATCTAAAAAGCAACTGCTTGCTGATTGTGAGCTGAAACTGGCTCAGAATGATGACGAAATGATTGTGATTGGAGAGAAAGAACGAATGGATTCAGTATCAAAACCACCAAGTAGCTTATCAAATAACTGGAAACGTTCAGAAGGTGAAAATGAGAAGCAAGCAGGACTAAGAGAAAAAGTGAAAAACTTCAAACCTCCAAAAAACTTGGACATAGAGAGAATGGATAATGAAAACCATAACTGGACTCATGTCAGGGCATTTGAGTTATTTCTTGATGATGAGCTTGTCAATCACATAGTACAAAGGTCAAATGAATATGCTATAGAGAAAGGTGCAGTTGGTTGGAGTCCTCTTACCAAAGGAGAATTTCGCTGTTTCATGGCAATACTGATGCTTAGTGGCTATGTAAAGCTGCCATCCTACAAAATGTATTGGGAAGAGGCACCTGACGTACAGCATTGCTTAGTCAAGAATGCAATGCAAAGAAACAGGTTTCGATTGATCCTCCAGAACTTACACTTTTGTGAGAATAATTCTATCGATCCAAATGATAAATGTGGAAAGGTGCGTCCAATCATTGAAATGATGCGACAGAGATGTCAGAAGTTTGGATTACTCACAGCAGCAGTGAATGTGGATGAATCCATGATCCCATATTATGGGAAATTTGGACAAAAATTAAAGCAAAGAATGCCACTTAAACCAATTAGATCTGGGTACAAGGTTTGGTGCCTCAACTTGGAAGGAGGATATCTGTATGATTTTGAAATATATCAAGGTAAGGGTTCCAAGAATGAGTTTAGCAAGCAGTTTGGTTTAGGTCCTAGTGTGGTGCTCGGACTCTTAAAATCTCTACCACCAGGAAACTTTAGTGTTTTTGTTGATAACTTCTTTAACTCCATACCTTTGATGAAACATCTGAAAGATAAAGAAATTGGTTGCACTGGCACAGTTAAAGCTAACATGTGGCAAGATTGCCCATTACCATCAAAATCTGGCTTTGCAAAAAAGGCCAAAGGGTCATCTGTTGGTTATTTAGATTCCTTGACTGGTATTGAACTTGTCTTGTGGAATGACAATGGTGCTGTGACAATGGGGTCCAATTTTGAAAGCATTGAGCCAGTGGGGGTTGCAAGACGTTGGTCCAAAGATGCAAAAGATTATATTGGCGTACCCAGACCAGCATTAATTGCATCTTGCAACAAACATATGGGTGGAACAGATCAGATGGATCAGGCAATTGCAGCTTATCGACCAACGATTAGAAATAGAAAATGGTATTGGCCCTTGTTTACCTATTGCATGGGAGTTGGTCTTTATAACTCTTGGCTCTTATACCGAAGTCTCGAGAAAGAGTGTTCTTTCCTTGATCACTTGCGTTCTATTGCTACATCATATTTACGAGTATATGCACATGACAAGCGAGTGATGTCCGTAATAGATAATGCCTTCCACAACAGTCGAGTGAGTAAGCGTGTTGATGAATCTATTCGATATGATGGTGTCAATCATTTTTTGGGAAGTGATGAAAAGAAATCGAGATGTGCTTTATGTGGAAAGACAACTGTAAAGAAATGCACAAAATGCAATGTGAAACTGCATGATTACTGTTTTTCTACTTTTCATGGACTCAAACAATTATAGAAAAGAACACATCAAATTGCTTTGACATTTCATACGGTTTTGACACCCAGAGTTAGCTCAATAGTAGTTGGAAATACATCTTTAATTTTCTGAAAGTGTTATATCCTTACCTTAGCTAATTTTTCCTGAAGATATTATGATTTAAATAATTTTTTGAATTATAACTTGGTTACACCCTTGCTTACTCCTCGTGTTGCCTTAAAGCAACACTAAAAATGCCATAACTGTAAAAGATACAAATGTGCACATGTTTACTCATATTTCTGTCCAGCAACTAGGTGAAAGGACTACTTTTATTAGTATTTTACTTGAGCTGTAGGTTGAATTTCATGTCTGTTGCTTTAAAGCAACGGTCCTGTGTTGCTCCAAAGCAACATGCAAATTAACAGTGTTAGGATTAAGCTACAGGAATGGGGTTGGTCGATTTGTCAGTTTTGTGGAGAGTCTAGAGCAATGTCAAAAGCGCAGGAAAAAATCCTCAAAATCCTGTTCATGGCCCCTAATGGGTTGTGAGCTACCTGGTTTCTATATGTTTGAGAGTTTTCTATTTCCTTTTCATATTTCACTGAGACACGTTTAAGGGTTTTCTCCAATGAATAATGATAATTGTTACGAAGGATTGGGTTTACATTAACTCAAGTCACTGCGAAGGAGTGCATTTCTATTAAGTAGATTTACCCACTATGTCAATCAAAATACTGTTCGTCGCATTGGCTTTTTGGCGATCTTACATGTTGAATATTGTTCAAAATGAGTAAGTTTTCACCTATCCTAATTAAGCAACGATGGGTGGAGCATCTGGGTGCTGGAAATACCGTGTGGACAATATTGTGATTCATGTTGAAAAAAAAACCTTGAAACTTGTCTTTTGATCCAATAGGAATCCCAGAAACCCGTGAAGAAAAAGTAACGGGTACCGACCATCACAGAAAGGAAAATGATGATGGTGTAAACGCCGGAATGAAAGAAAATCAAAGATATGATGTCAAAAGTACGGATAATAGCATGCTGAATGTTTTTCAACGGAGAAATCGACGGCAACCGAATATTATAAAAAGAACTGAAGATGAAGAAGAGAAACGTCATGTGATCGATGAAAAAATCGAACAACCTCGCTTTGGAACAGAAAATGAAAAAATGAAAATAAATAAAAACTTTCAACAGAGAAAAAATAAAAGTCTTCAAAACGATGACAGCTTTATATCGAGACGCATGCGCAGACGAAAGGAGCAAACGCCGGTAGTACAGCAACAAGAATCTGATGAAATGACTGCGGAAAAAATCCGTGGCCAAACATTCCAGCCAAAAAAACCTGTTCGTGGTTTGGTTTTTAAAAAAAGACATGTGAATCAATTATTCATACGAGGTGATAATATTGTCATGGTTGCTTACGAAAAACCATCAACGATGGAAAAGATTAAATGTGAAGAAGGAAGATAACTATGAGCTCTCCTCCAATGTAATTAATTTCAGTTTTTTTGCAGAAAAACGAAATATCGAAGTTAAAACCGGTTTGTTCTCGATCCTCCCCTCATGTCTGAGATTTGCATGTTCTGTGAAAATTTTGCATTTCCAAGTGATCTTTATCTCAATGTTATTTTACGTTGAATTTTATGTTATATTTTTATCGATGAAGGTTTTTCAAAATGTTACTTCTTAGATAAAGATATATTTCTCAATTTCTGTTATATCCAAATATATACATTTGGCTATTCATCTTTAAAATTCATGTTATCAAGTACTTGCTGTTATTAGAAAGATATGGACCAAAAGAGCTGTTGGTACAATCACTTGCAAACAATGAAAGAGACAGTGAAACTTCACCTGAAAGCAAAATCTAGTTTTTCTTTATTATATTCATAGATATACCATCGTGATCATTCTTACAAGGTGAAAATACTGTCAAACAAAAATCTACCTTAGACGCTTCCTTGCGTCAATGTAAAATTCAATAGCATAACAGTGCATACATTGCGAGTGATGCTTACGTTTATTTGATTTCTAGCTGCCTAAATTTCCCGGTTAAAAGCTTCTTGAAATCGTCTGGCAACCTCCTCCCCAACCTTTCTTGACTTTTCCATATCCATGACTGGATCTTCAGTGTCATCCAGATTATTGAAAAAACAATAAACCCTGTGGATGAGGTTGGTCTGCCAACGAACGTGGTATAACCTGACCACTACTCTAACCGACTCGACCAAGATGAACTAGGTTGATACCACAAGCTTAGGTGGTCTGGATGAAAACCTGTTTGTAAGTACAACCAACACTTTTCATAGAAATTTAGACTTTATTATATTAACTTATTATTAACTTATTTACAAGTTGTTCATATCAGAAATCGTTACTATGGAACGCCACAGCTGCCAGAAGTCGAAAATTCGTTCTTATATTTTCCTTTTCAAGTGACAATTCGCAATTTACATCTAGCAAAAAATTATAATGCGTGGTTTCTTATTCTGTCGTTGTCAAGTTTGGTTACGTGGTAGTGAAGTTTGGTTACGTGGTGGTCATGTTTCGACTTCTGGCAGCTATGGCGTTCCATACGTTACCATTACATTAATACGATGAAACCACTAATAAAAATAAACCGTGAACGTCTGATGGTAACGATTTATCAAATTAGCATATCGTTGTTGAGGGCTGTTTCTAGAAGGGTGGAAAAACTTGAGGTGTGTTTCTAGAAGGGCGGAAAAACTTGAGGTGTGTTTTTAGAAGGGCGGAAAACTTGAGGTGTGTTTCTAGAAGGGCGGAAAAACTTGAGGTGTGTTTCTAGAAGGGCGGAAAAACTTGAGGTGTGTTTCTAAAAGGGTGGAAAAACTTGGGGTGTGTTTTTAGAAGGGTGGAAAAACTTACTTGCAGAGAGGGCACCTCTGTAAGATTTACAAATCGATAAATCAAAGCACTAACTTCTTTTCTTTTCAAGAAATGAAAATTGATTCACGATAACTATATTATATTAACAATTTACAATATAAAAAAAATAATGATAAAAAAATTGAACGAGAACAAGAACGAACATTCAACGACAACATGTACGAACATTTAACGAGAACAAGAACGAACATTCAACGACAACATGGCGAACATTTAACGAGAACAAGAACGAACATTCAACGACATTGCGAACATTTAACGAGAACACGAACGAAAATGTTGTTACGCTTCATAATAAAAGCGAGAATGGTACATGGTGTTCTGGGTAATCACGACGTATTAATTTTAAATTAGGAGTATTCTGCAGAACCAAATTTCGCGGAATGGAATCAATCATTTCTGATAAAAATGTGTCCATATACCATAGTGATGAACCCATGCTGCAGTCGCACCAAACAAATGCCATATAGCATGCGCGCAAGGAATCCGACCATCACTTTTGAAAAAAACAACTCCGATGATGTACAGCACTCCACCACAGGATAGTTCAAACATACCGGCAACCGACTAAACAAAACAAAAAATCTTCAGAGACGTCAATCCGGGCGAAATGTTTGATGGTGACCTTTGGAAAGTAAAGTCGAAATATCAATTTTTAAGGAAACATTCCATTATTTGTAAATAAAATGAACAAGCTTACGGTGATATTATTTTTATCAAATCTTCATATTTATCAATCGAACGTTTCGGAAATCAAAGAAAAAGGTTTGGTAGTGACCCTAACAGAAATACTGTCCAAATGAAAATAGACCGTTCCCAAACATTTTCACAAGCATTGATAATATGCCCAACAACTCGTTTCGATCTGATTATACACAGTCAACAACAAAAACAACAACAACAACAACAGTCGAACCTGTGCCATAGTTTGAGATAGGAGAATAATAAAAGTAAAAGTGATCTCCTTATAAAGGAAGAAACAAAGATTTGGTCTTATTGAGGAAATTCAATTATCTGGAGTTCTACTTAGATAACTGCAGATAATTGAATTTGAACTTGAACTTCTTCCTTCATCCAAGTTATAAAGGAAATCAAAACAAACCAACCCTTGATGCAAGTGGAATGGCTGGTAGAAATCCAAGACAAAGATACAAGATAGTTTCCACAAGTTTGTATCTATAAATAAAATATGTTTTCCATTAAAGTCTATTCAAGAACCACTAGGTCCAGAAGGGAGTTAGAACGGGGTTAAGTGCAAAGTCATAAAAAAAACTGATCCATTTTGTACCCAAGGGGCACTTGAAGTAGTTTCTTGCAGAGAACAGAGAAGAAATGTGACTGGTCTTCTCCAGGATGGAATGACGTGTTTCTACCCATTCAGAAACTGGTCTATTGTAGTACAATAACATTATGCTCTGGTCAGTAGACAAAGGTAAAAACTTGGAGAAGTTCAGTAATTCTCTTTTATTTGGGTTTATCGTAAATCCAGTAAAAATAGATTTCATATTAAACTTGCAGCCATGCATACATGTGAAAAAATACTTCCTAAGGAACGACCAAATAACATGGCTGTAAAATCATACCTCTCCAAATAGAAGAAGGAGTAAACGATACCAGCGACAGCCGCTGACCAGACAACCGTAGATACTCTGTAACCATAATCACCAAACTCTTGTAAATTTAACCTGAAACAAACAAAATCGTGTTCATCAAGTTCATTTTTTGCTTTTTCTGCTAAAACACCAGCTAGTGCTAGTGTAGGAGTTACGGACGAGTTATGGACGAGTTGCACTTGATAGACAGAGCAGGGCCTAAGCCAGAAATTAGCCGTTACACCATTGATTTGGCGGTTGAACTGTCGGCAAAGTTTGAAAGCAGATTGAGAAGTAAAACGCTGAAATATTTCCACAAATATCCATTGTTTATATCAGACTTAATCGGGTGCTTTCAGATAATCAGTAACACATCAAATTTGCTTTTGTATTTGTACTAATATGAAGTTTTGGAAGAAATTGGCCTTATCATGTTGAACAAAATGTTTACGCCCGATTAAAATGTTTGCGCCCAACTAAAACACTCTTCAGTTGATTTTTTTTCAATAAAGCAACCTCTGTGGAGCATAGCAACTGTAATTAAGTGTTTATAAAAAAGAGATCAGAAGGAGAGTACCCCTCACCATGGCATGTAGGAAGCAGCAATAAAAACATAGATCATAATGCGATCACCGAGATGGAAAATCCTTTTCCATATTGACAACCTGTACAAAGAAAGGTTTCATGAAATATATATGACAACAACAACAACAACAACAACAACAAAAATAACAACAATAACAACAACAAAGATGCTGCCAGTAACAACGACAATGCTTACCTATACTTTTGACTTAAACACAGGACATGAAATGTTGTGGAAACAAGAAAGAGAAGGATGAATGCGGTACCATACACAACTGCACATAGTAAATGCTGGTGGCTTGTTGATTTTTGAAGCATTGTAACGAGAGCGTATACAGCTGGAATGATAAATATCTGAAAATAAAGCAATTATAAACTCAACTAATAATACCATTAGTTGTTTTAAAAAGTTTTCTTAAGAAGTTAAGTTAAAGCTTTCCATTCAAAGTGGAAGCACAAGTTCTGTACTGGTGTGAGTTATACCAACTTCTTAATAAAACTCAAAACGTAATCAATAAAAAAAGATTTCATACACCATGCGTGAAACAATTGGCAACTTGTTCAATCACGGTCGGTTGGTAGGCTAAACCTTTTGACGCACAGCAGCTCATGTAGCTAAAAAAAGAGGATGAGAAAAGGTTTTTACCAGAGGAAAGGGTTATAATACTAAAAACCGAAAAGCTCTGATAGAAGAAATATATATATAAAAAATGTTTGGCATATAATATCATAACATTAGCTGGGTTGTATTTCTTCAGTTAAGTTTGCTAAGTGTTATGACCGTCAGCTAAGGAAAAAACAACATGATTTCAAAACCAGAAGAGCTTCGTAAAAATACAAAGGAAAGAGATGGCAACAAATTAGTTTCACAAACCCATGTTTTCTAAGCCATGTTTGGTAGCTATTTTGTTCTTCCGCAGCCATTTTGGAACATACTTCTTACAAGCCAATACCATTAAACAGACATACAACTAACCCTGACATCATAACTAATTCCTTTAATTCATCTAAACCGAATAATGTCATTGATTAGAACAGTTAAAAGCAATAAATTAAATCATTTCAATGGAATAAAGAAAATATTGTCAACTGAAGTTAGATACGTTTTAAAGCTAATATTTTGGATCTGAGTAACCATTTAGAATTTACAGGGTGTTAATTTACCACAAAAAGTTGAAAATCTACTATAAAACGGTGTGAAAAAGCATTTTCAAGGTCCCTTAAATAGCTGTTACACCTAAAGATTCGCTTGTAATGTGTTAATGAGGTTTTTAAACCATTTCGCCCATATAGTGTAGATGGTATTAATACAAAACAATTCCTCTTCCAAGCCAAGTCACAATCTGAAACTGAGACACATTCTGGTAGTGGACTGTTTCACTAGTTCCTATAGTGTCAGCTTAAAATAAGTTCAACTGCAATGTTTAAAAAGTGTTGGCAATAAATCTTTTTTGGAAATTTTCAAACAAAAACTCAATGAACACTTTACGAGATCAAACAACAACTTTGATTAATATGACTACTTCGGAACTTTTTCTTTGCTATGGTCAGTGTT
Source organism: Turritopsis dohrnii (assembly GCA_027922465.2). NCBI lineage: Eukaryota > Metazoa > Cnidaria > Hydrozoa > Anthoathecata > Oceaniidae > Turritopsis > Turritopsis dohrnii. The sequence goes on along the minus strand of BQMF02000071.1, from coordinate 513,362 downwards.
TTCTCCTGCTTTCACAACATCTTTCTTATACTGGCTTTCAACTCTTGCAAGTCTTGCTTTCTCTTTTTTAAACTTTTTCTTCTTCTCTTCTTCAATTTTGAAGATTTCTTTCATTTGTCGTTTCGAAGCGTAACCTCTGCTTTTCATTAGATATAAAAAAGTCCCTCCGGGAGAGCGCTTACGATCACCTTGATCTGTCTTTATTCCACCTCGTAACATCACTCGCTTTGTTTCTTCAAATATTTCTAAACTTAATTTAGCACCAAGTACACGTACAACTTGACCAAAAAGTTTTGTTTTCGTTTCCTGCAGCCTGTAAGCAATTTCACGGCCAGTTACATATGGGTCCGTTTCCTTGGATACTTCTAGTGGCATTTTTAATCGTTTAAAATTAATCCTTTCTGTGAAAGAGTTCCGTACCACAAATCCATCCGAAAAACCCTCTCCATCATGTAGCTCGCAGTTACCACGTCCTGTTTGCTTTTTTCTTTTGTGTTTAAAGTTTTCATTTGAATTACAAGGATACTCTGTATTTTTATGTTTTTGAGAATTTTTGTTACAATGGCCATTATCGTTGGAAACAACTTTTGCACATTCATTTAGGTTCTTGTATTCTTCTTCTTCTTCTTCTTTGGCAATAATTTCCAATTCTTTTTGCAGCTCATCATCACACATTTCAGTATCCTCATCAAGAAGTCCGATGTCAAAAAATTCCTCATCTACTTCCATCTTGATTTCTGGAAATAAATCAAGACAAACTTTAAATAAATCTCATCTTCCACAACTACAGTAATTGAGTACACGAGCAATATCCTCAAACAAGTGTCACATTAGTAGTGTAGCAATCACTTTTGAAAAATGCTAAGAGTGTTTTGTATATTTCATAAAAAGACAAAGGATGTTTTAGTGGTAACAAGGAATTTTTGCATATATACCAAAATATCCCTTAGTTCAATAAAGCTCTATGGAGTACATAATCTGATAAAAATTAAAATCATTCAATTTTCAACCAATGATGTTTAAGTAGCTTGGTGCACGTCTAATTAACATGATGCATAGCTGTTTATCTGAAATTTGCACGCCCCAAATTACAAACACCACAACGGAATGATGATTGTATAATAGGTCAGTTTCGTATTGGTGATATCAAAATGACACAGGACGTTTTTCGTAAAAATGTTTGTTTGTTTTTTCTACATAGTAGTGTATATGTAATCAAACTTTAAAACCAGTCCACAAAATATCATCAAAAAATACAACCATTTCTTAGTAACCATCCAAAAGAGATTTTGTTTACAGTTGTTGATATGCGGAATGGTTAACTTAAAAGAACTTACTAGGAACAAGTAATGAAAACCTTGATATTATGTCTCATTCATTCAGTCATGAGACTCAATCACTTACACAATGAACACTTATAGGAGAGAAGCAAGAATTTTATAATCCTAATGTGACGCTCTCAGAGATTTCGATAACAAAATATTAAATATTTTCGTAAGGCTTTTTCCATGAATTAGATAAGCTTTATGTTGCCGACAAAAAAACAATGCTAATAATTATCATAATAGTTTGTTATCAAAATACCCTGTAGTTTCACAAATAATTGGTCACAGAACGAAACCTTCCTGTTTTTTCTCCAAAGTAATGGTTAGCAGGATCCTGAAAACAGCCTACCATTAAGTATCATCATGTATAAATAGATTTAAAAATAATTGAACAACTTTATATATGATATCTAGTAATACACAATCGTTATGATAATTTAGACATGTGAAACAAAAGGCTAAAGTACTAGAGAGCTTGACAAAAAAAATCATTTTTGGAATGGAATACTTTTGTAAGCTGAATGTACAAGTAACAAGAATTTGTCACACTTGCTCCATTTGGTTTCGAATTCTATAACAGCTGACAGTATAGACGAAAAAAATGATTTATGTTTTCTAATGATAAACCAATTGACATGAATGTTCGTAACAGTTGAGTTACGAAAATGGCTCTAAACAAACATGGCAGTATTATAATATGGTAGCATACATTCTACAACTACTGTTTATATGAAATGTGCAACAAGTGAAATATAGATTATAATCAACAAATATCAACTAAACAAGAACAATTTCAAGTTGAAATTTCATTGAATTTTGAAAGCTCAGAATTAATTAAACATTATAGATCTTCTGGTTAGTCAGATGGTTCACAGTATTTCAAATATTACGGAACACTTCAAAGCATTTGAACCACCTTGTAAGGTTACTATGATTAACAAAACATTGAAATACATTCACCAATCCAGTGGGCAAATTTGCTGAAAAACTCACTGCAAAGGAGTGCATTTTTATACTTATTTCAATAAAAATGTTCTTCATTGCAGTGACTATTTGACTTTTTGTGAGTTTTTTTCCACCGGGAAGAATAACATTCTAATGCAGAATCTCATCACTTAAAAGGACAAAAACATCTAAATCCATAAATCACAAGAAAGCACAAGAAATTTCATGAAATTATGAAATTTTGTTGTCTTTTACATTTTTTGAATTAGTAATCTACTAATAAAACCTGGTAAAAACTCCCATTTTTTAGACTATCACAGCTGTACACTTTCTCATATCACTGATTTCTCTGAGAAAATCAATTTGCAAGCCTTTATAAATCTTATTGACTTTTCCTATAGGAAGAAAGTAAAAAAAAGCGAAATTGCATTTAGTTTCAAAATTCAATAAACTTCATTCTTGACTAGTGTTATTATCATTTCGTATCATTTTTTTCTCTGAATAAATCCAAAATATAAAAGTCGGAACCGAAAATAAAACAAACTAACAAAACAATTAATGTAATTGATCATCATTTTCAATATCATTGACGATTGAATCAAAACCAGACAGCGCTTCGTGCAAGTCATCCTCAGTGATGGTAACTTCTGAATCAGTGTCACTAATATCTCCGTTAGAAAGACTTAGCCCGGCTTTGTTTAGACTAGGTTTATCTTCATCAGCCAACGTCCTATATTCCTCTGAGTTAATATTGTTTACCTCTACTTTTTGATTTTTGCCATGGCTTTTGTTAATGTTCTTATGAAAACTAAACTCGTGAAATGCATCTTCTTCCTCGTCGCTGCTTACATTGGTATGAACTTCATCAACATACTCCTCGTCACTATTATCATCGTCGTGATCATCTTCATCTAAGTCAAGCGCATTATCTAATAACTCTAGAACTGAGTCTTCTGTATGACTCTCGTCCACTTCTTTATCCATTCCAGTCGTTGCTGCAAGGTCGAGACTTTCCATGGCAACAAAATTTTTCATCATTTCTTTTTCCATTTCATCAATTGGTTCATCCTCGTCCACTCCTTCATTATGCATAGGTCTCAAATCACTATAATTTAATGTGTTTTGTGATAGATGTTCCATTTGGTTTAGGATTCTCTTATTTGTCTCACTCATATGTTCCTTTGAAACAAATGACGAATCATCAGGGGCTTCTGTATCAATTTTAACTACAACTTTTTCCTGACCTACTTCCAAGTCTGGGTCTTGCATATCATTATCGTTACCAAAATAAATGTTTTTACTTCCAACAACCTCTTCATTCAAATCAAAATCAGCGTCAAGAGGTTTGATATCAGTGATAATAGCACGAAAACAATTTTCAACAGAATTGTTGGTATCTACCAGGTGATCTAGATGTTCTTCCGTTCTTTCGAAACCTGTTTCAGTACTAACATAGTCATTTCCGTGCAAGTCTTCTTCTTCATTCGAAACTGTGTATAAATTCTCCACACTATCATAGTAAACGGGTAATCTTGATTTCTTTTTGGCATCCACTGTTTTCAAATTTGAAAATGTGACATTCTCATAAATTCCACTATCTTTTTGTCCCACACCTGAACTGTTAATAAAGGATGGGAAATCTGAAGACAAACTATTATACATTTGTTCGAAATCATATCTTTGACCTGGAACTTTTTTACCACTGATTTCCAGCAGCTCCCTTAAATTGTCATTTTCAACTTGCAAGCTTCTAAGAATTTCGATTTCTTTTGTAGCAACGCTCTCGTCAATTAATGCCGATTGCCTCATCACATTCGCCATTTCCGCAATTTTTTCCTTCATTGCAACTTCACTAGTGGACATTTGTTCAGTACTCGGATATATAGACATCTGTGTTCCATTAGCTTTCATCATTATTAGAACTTGTTCTCTGTATTTATTCATTATCAATTCTAATGCTGATTGATGCTCTGCCAAGGAGAGACTTAATTCACGGTTCTCTTGTTCCAAATTTTGTATCCTCTGATTTTCAAGCTGGCTGCCAAGGATTAGGGTACTCCTCGGACGATGATTTGCATTTTCATTCATCTTGTTTACCTCTTCGTGATACTGCCTCATAGCTATCAGTTTGTTTTGTAAATTAGTTGCTTCACCAATTAATATATCAACAGCATTATCATGACTATGAAGTCTGTGTACTAATCTTTTTGCATCGCCAAGGAAGTGTTCCATTCTTGTAAATTGATGTTCTAAAGCATAAAAACATAAAAAATAATGATTTGGTAGAAACATTTATATCTATATCAATTTTATTTTATTTTTTTGTTATTGATATTTTATATTGTCAAAAATGAAAATTCATTGTCGCTATGATTTCAAAGATTCAAGACTAGTACCAGACTTTCACCCCTAACAGTTTGCTTGGCACTTACGTTTAGTACTATGTCTGCTTGAATATAGCTCGTAGTTTTCATAAGCAATAACATACTTAGTTGACAAGCCAAAATATAGAATGCTTGTACTCAGGAAAATTCGCGGTCATGAATGAAAAGTGGTGCCATGTATAAAGCATGAAACACTGCTAAAAAATCATGATGAACAAAGAAGTGTCAATCGATGAACAAAGAGGTGTCAATTTTACTGATATATCAAATGCTATTTGACATAACATTCTCAAAAAGTGCTTATAAAAGGTGTCATACTTGGCATTGGATGTAGACCTAACAAAACATCAGTTATATAATACATCCAAAACTGTCACTAGATAAAGAAAATTCCATTAAAGATGATATAGACATTTAAGGAAAGAGGTTTTGATCAAGTTTAATCAAGTTCAAAATAATAATAGAGGTTGATTTTCAATCTTGAAAGAACGAAAAATGTGAAAAAACTCCTTTTATCAAATGATGCAACAGCTTCAACAAATATGTATTTGTAACGTATTAATACAAACAAACAAACAGCAACGCATTATTTATATACTGATTCTGAAACTTGTCGTTTTTGTTTGAGAGGAGAAAAATTGAAGAGGATTTTTTACGACAATACCTCAAAAAACGAATTATTATGAAGCAAAACGTGAAAACATCGTACATTTTAACGGAACATAAGAAGGCATACTATAGGAAATAAAGTAGTAACAAATAGACAAGGATATCATAAAGAAGAAAGTGAACCAGCCGCGCAAAGCAGAGCAGAGAGTCCGAACTAAACTTCAATACCTCGATTATCCCTTTACAAGAATATTCCAGAATTCCGAATATCCGATTCGGGGGAAATCAGAAAAAGAGTCTGTTTTCGTCGTAGGAGGAAGGAAGCACAAATTTATGTCGGAGAGCTCTAAAAAAACGGGTTGCTTCATGTTGAATATGAAATCTGCTAGCTTGAGGGCTTTCATCCAACATAGATTTTCACAGTAGTTTCATCAAATATTTGGGACTTTCGGATGTTCATTCATTCTTTTTTGTGAAAACAACAGCAAGAGAACAAGATGGCAATTGCTACAGTGTTGTGTTGTTTGAGTTGGTAGACTCAGACGCTGAAAAACCTCAGAAAGGTATAACACGAGAATAGATCAAACTATGGGTGCGAAATGGTTAAGTCGGCCGCAAATCGAACAACATTTTCGGCCAACATTCTCGCCAACATTTAAGACAACATGTTGGTACGATTTGCGGTAGCGTGGCCAACATTATGATCAACATACAAAAATATTATTCATTCTCTACAACAAAATGGTGGAGAAGGAAGCTGCAGCCTTTATTTTACTAACAATAACCTTGGATGATGACGCGGCGCAACATGCGGAATTAACCCAAAATGTTGGTCAACATTTATAAAAAAATCAATAAATGTTGGCCAACATTTTTGGTGTTTTTTTCCCTCCGCCAACATGTTGTCAGCTATAGCAAATCGAGACAACATTGCTGGCCAACAATGTTGACCGAAATGTTTCTCGATTTGCGGCCGCCTTTACTGTAGTAGCATTGTTGAAGAAGTAAGATGATTAGAAGATCGCCTGGGGTTCCAGGAAATGTTTAGAATGGATGCTACCGATTTTGAATTCGCTTCATATAACATTTCACATTTCGATTTCATTGACATATACCGAATAGCTATAGTTAGATTTTCCACCTTAAAACACCTTTTCACTAGCTTTTCTCCGTCGTTACAGATCAATTTTGTTTTTTCACCATAACATAAGTCATTGCTTAGATACTCACGTTATCGGAAAAAACAAAATCGGAAAAAATTATTAGCCGGACAAAATTATTAGCCGGACATAATTTTAGTCACCTTGTGTTTACATGTTAAGAATTGCCATTTCTTATACAACACGTAAAAATTTAAAATATGAAAACAATGACCCTCAAAAATGTTGATCGTAAGCCCTTTTCGCTCTTGTTTTTGGCCATAAATTAAACGTTAAGCAAGAAGCTCTCGTGGTTTTTCTTTACGGTCCATAAATTTTGATATTGATTCCAAACATTCTTGCTTGCAATTATTCGTGCTTTGTTGATCGAACATCTTGGTATTCCCTCTAGCTAGACGCAAAGCTTCTTTCGTAAGCTTTTTAGTACCACCTCGCTCTTTATCACGTCTCATGTGTAAGGCAAACAATCTCCATCTGTTTAAGGTACTCTTACATTCAGCTTTACTATCTCCTCTCCTGTAACATTCTTCTTGAAACCAATCAGGTAAAGGTCTACATCTAAGCAATTATTCGTTAGTTAATATGAATTTTATTCAGAGCATTTTGAGAGAAAATGCTCTTTGCAAGCGCGCTGCAATTGTATTTAAGTCATCAATGTTATGTATAAACACTTGACCTGACTTAGCATGACAAAAATGCCGAGGATTTACCACCTCGAGATGCGCGAAGACGGCGAAAAGTGAGGATATTTGATCCTATATAATAGTAGTCTGGGTTTGAGGTTTGACTTCAAGAGTCTTAATTTCACATTTCCTAGTTTAACTTAACGTCGAGTCTATGTTGTTTCTCATGTAATCTTTAATAAATTATTAAGCCATGCTATTGCGAACTTTGACGTGTGGAAGCAGCAAACCAACTTCCAACCCAAGTCCCTTTTGCAACATTTCAGCCAAATAAAATCAAAACAAAAACTTTAAGCAACAGTGAGGATGAGTTGTTAGATTGCTTCTAAAATATACGATCAATACTTCATATCAATTCAGTATATACCTTTATCGGCCCTTTTTACGCCGGCCCTAATGTGGCGATAATTTTGGTGCGCGGCGTTAAAAGGGCCGGTGTAAAAAGGGCCAAAAAAATGGAAATTTTTCAAAAAATCGGCGTTATTTTTTAAAGTTGAAATTTAGATTTGAAAAAAATGAAACAAACTTTAGATGTGAAAGAACTCTTTGGAGACAATGAAGAGTCAGATGAAGGGGAATTTGAAGCAGAAATAGAGGTAGAATCAGTTAACGATGAGGGAATTAGAGAAAATAATGAAAGCATTAATGAAAAAGAGGACGAAATAACTGTAATAGATTAAGTCCTACGATGTATTAGATGATATATATTAGAAGACATTTGTAGTATAAGTTAAAATTTGAACAGAAAAAGTGAAAAATAGTGCTTAAAAATTTTTTTTTTCTTTTTTACTTTTGAGGCGTAAATAACGGCCCTAAATGGCGTTTAGGCAAAATCTTGGGGTAGCGGAATAAGGGCCGGCGTAAAAAGGGCCGGCGTTAAATTAGGGCCGGCGTAAAAAGGGCCGATAAGGTAGGTAAGACTCACGGCAAAAAGTACGCCTGATGTTAAACCTTTGTCAACCCCGTCCCCAGAACTTCTTCGCTTTTTGAAGAAAAGGTTAAACCTTTGTGTATGTTGCAATTTCTTTACAATGACTTCATGATGGTTTACAAACATCTTTGGGTAAAAAATCTTTACCCATCTTCGTTTCCAAGACTTTTTACTTTTCTTATATGGACGGTCGCGAATATTTCATCTAACGACAATAGAACATGATTCGCCTTGTGACAAAAAATATTGAATGTTGCATCGATTGACTCTATATTCACAACAATCGGATTATTGGCACATGATGATGCCTGTCATCGTATTTCGTATCATCAGTAGTTGGTGCAAGATATAAGAATAATGAATTGCGGGTGGAATCAATTTTTTATACATTCGGAATACTTGTGTATGGAGGCTTTGTAGTAAGCACTGTATCTAGAACAGGGAAATTTCTGTATAGTTTATTTTTGCCCCGCAAGGGGCTCTGTAGCTTCACGACCTAGGCGAAGTGTTGGCAAATTTTCTCCTTTTTTTTTTAAGACAATCCGTTTTCGGAAATTGAGTTTCCATTTCGGATAATTTGTTTATTCCGAGTAGATAATGACAGACCAGCACTCCATGCTAAACATAATGCATAAAAGGGTATTTTTTAATATTATTTCATCAAATTGTTATTCTTGTATAACCTTTTACTACTTTTGGAAGTTATTTTGGACGTTTTATATTTCCATTTCAATCTTTAAAAGTTTTATTAACTAGTCCTTAAAATATTTACGTGCGACACGTGAACCGATTTCGTTATGTTTTGTAGAAGTTGTAGAGAACTTCGTAAGAAACTTTAAAGAAGAATTTTAAGAATATTTTCCTGTTTATACCTAATGTTAATCGTTAGAAGACTTCTTAGAGAGGAAATGATTGTGTTTTGGGGAAATATGCTCGAGAAAGAAGAAAATTAAGGTTTCATAACAAGTTAAACTATCCTATGATAAAAAAACTTTCAGCATCCATCAAGAATATCAAAATTGCTGGGGAAATATGTAATCAATACATGCACAAAATTTTCTAATTAATGCATGAAACGTGCACATCTCAATCAAAAGAAAGTTTTATCGACTTATGAAAGAACTGGCACAAAACTTTATAAAGAGAATGTTTTTTGTTGTTTTTTGCACATATTGACAAACGCTAATTTAAGAATATTATGTGCATAATGCTTGGTGATAGAACATTGGTATCTGTATCAACTGTCTTCAAAAGAGCACTGACATTTGAAGATATCGAAAAAACGTAGACAACTAGAACTGCCAAAGAAGGACAAATTTCTAAAATTTGGAAATGAATTGAATGTAGACTGTGTCTCTACTACATACTGAAAGAAGTATAAACATAATGTGCAATACAATGGAAAGTTTTTTTCTGGCTACGAAATGTGGATAAGCTATAGTTAATTGAAAAGTGGTTGCGATAAAGAGTGCGTTTACATGAGAGCCGTATTGAACTCAAACCGGTTTGGAATTTCAAGCCTCCAGTTACGAGTTTCGATACGGGTTCTTATTTCAGTACTGTTCCTGGTCAAACCTTCAGTGATGTTTACATGATAACGGCCGTACTGAAATTTTACCCGTGATGATTTCAAACCTATTTCTCAAATAATAGGTTTGAAATTTCGATACGGCCTGGAAAGGTGTGAAAGTTTTCACATTTCATTGTTTTATCATAAAATGTGTTAACAAGCATGCGCAATTAAATTTTGCTGACACATAATGAAATAAAAATGTAGAATGTGCTAAATTTATTCCATCGTGTATAGAAAATTTTTCTACCCGAATTGAAATCTCAAACCGTTCAGTATGGTTCTCATGTAAAAACACACTCGTAGAGAGAGCTAGAACTAGTAAATCTATTGTTTCGATTTTTAGTTCACTACGGCTTTCATGTAAACGCACTCTAAGTTAATTAAAAGTTTCATCTTTTTGTTCATAATGTATTATTGATAAGCTTCAACTGGTGAATTCTCAATTTGCTCCCAATTTGTGCCAATTTTTTAAAGAGTGCTCAAAGTGGAAAGTGTTTATTTCGAATTTTTCAGTCACTTTTTCTAATTTAGCCATAAATAGGCATATGCCTTCAATTTTTAGAGCTGTTTGACCTGATCATTTGGTTGTAATAGACCTGAATAGTGTTGAGGCATACAATTGCGGAAGTTGTCAATCTATATAACTTTTTTCAAGTGATTTTGGTTCACTTCTACCAAATATTATATTTTTAAATTTATTTTGCAAATTGTTGGACCTATTCTCTGTATAAGCATTTCAAACAAGAAAAGAATGGATAAATTCAATGGATAAGCTTGAGGCGGGGCATTTTAGCTTTAGCTACTAACTAGTTTGTAATAACACAGTAACCTCTTCAAATAGTGATGTCGTACAACAAGAATTCCAGGAGAACCAATATATATATAGATTGAAAGAATCTGGACGAGATTGCTTCCTGGATAGTCGTTGAATCTATATAGAATATAGAATTAATATTCTTTCGATTTCCCTAATTACCTTGCTCAAAAAATCCAACACAATGGTGTCTTGTCACTTGCAAGAGACCCTGAATTCGAGGTAGGTGACATTTCGCCTTGAAAACCAATTCGCGCACAATAACCGGTAAAATTTTCGCAACGGGGCAAAATATATAATGGTGTTCGCATGATTTGAACAAATCTTGTTAAGCTCGGGTGTTCTCACCGGGCGGTAAAAACCAATTTTATCGCCAAATTGTCGATAAATCAAAATTTGTCGCCGAAATGGCGATAACACGAGGTTTTGGTGGTGGGAATCCTCAGAGGCGACAGAAAATTATCGCCGATTTAAAGACGATAGTAAATTGTCACCAATTTTTGAGGCGATAGAAAATTATCGTATTATGAAATCAAAATGAAAATGCAACAATTTTCTATCGCCAAATTCTGGCAATAATTTAGAATGAATGAAATTTGGCAAAAAAAAAATCATGGCATTCGAATAGGATTCGTGAAGATGGCGCCTTTCAAAAACCGCGAAAGGCAGTCAGATGTTGTTGAAACTTATCCTTGTTTGTATAATTAAGCAGGACAGATAATATAAAAGAGCAGATGTAAAACAAAAGGTGGTAGCACGAATGAGCGATCTGATTTTTGATTGGCTGACGCAATCTCATTCGCCTGCTGGGTAGTTCACATCATTTCAACTTACTGAGCGAATGAAAAGGCTGCTCGCCCAGTCGCGCGACCGCAGCGATTGAACTGAAAACCGATCAAGGCGGATTTACTACACACAATGTTTCGCACGAAGAGAACTTTTCGCGGCGAAAAAGTTGCCTCATAATATCGATTTACACAAACAAAACTTTGGTGCTCGAGTTACTGTTTTCATGGCTAGTGTTGTAAACAAACAAGATGAATAAATTTAAGAAGCTGTTAATTACAAAATTACTGAATTATTACTAAATTAATTATTACTGAATCAGCATTTTGTGTGTACTTTGATTGGTTGTCTATCACAAGCGAATTTTTGACAAGCGAAAAAGTTGAACTCATTATTCCCTACTCTGTAGACGGCTTATTGTAGCTTTATAATTTTTACTCGGGTTGTTTTTTCCATTCAAACTCTTGTTGAAAAGCCCTTGAGAATATTTGGACAGTGAACTGTCAAAGAACAGAGTTTGACACGCTTAATTGTTCCTTAATAGTCTATAACATTCTCCGTGTTTCATTGTTATACAAATCGTGCACTCTCGTTCTTTTGTGAATGAAAAGTTTGTTCACTACTGTGGAGATCGATATGGAGTGTCTTAACAGGATCGTTTTCTTCCATCGCGCACTCCAAAATGTTTCCTTTTCATTAAGTCTTAATTGTTCACTACGTAAGGCACGAACTATTCTTTTTGTAATGGAACAGTTCGTGTATACTATTAAAATGGAGTACATTGTTCCTTTGTAAAAAGGAATGACTAAATGACTCTCCTGCGAAACGCATTACGGTATAAATATGTCATTCAAGTTTAAAGAACTAAGTTATCGTTTTTTATTTGTGTAAATCGTTAAGTTAAAAGTCATATGTTTAAAGTTATAAAAAATGTTTTTAAATAAAATAAAAAAGTTTTAAAAATGTCGAAGAGAACATTAGTTGTGAACTGGGTTGGAATCAATGGTGCTGCTAAACACAAGAGAAAGTTGGTATTACGTCCAAACGATAGAAATATTTACATCTGTCCAGTGCAAAATTGCCTACACATTGGTTTTAAAAGCAGTCGAGGTTTACGCAAGCATATCGATGTCAAGCATTGTTGGTATTACTATTTTGACGAAGCTCCAGATATCAAAAGGGAAGAAGTCGAGGCACAACAGCCAATCAGAAAGAAAGTATGTACAGCACACAAGCCTTCATTTTCTATTAACGATGGTATTGGAAAGACGTTTTGCAACTGGCTGCGTACACCATGTGGAGGAGGGAAGTCTGAAAAAGAAGCCAAACAATCTGCACAACGATGTATGAAATTTTTAATGGCTAGTTTTGACGACCTCGAATCAGAATCGTGTTTAACCGAAGAATTTGTCGATTGTTGCTTGGGTACACCCTCCATCATTATGGACTTCCTTAAAACTCTTGAAGAAGATTGGAAACTAAGTTGTTCGGCGTCGTTAAATTACTTAAAATCAATATCAGACATACTTGACTTTCGAAAAGCGAATGGTGTATCCGACAGTACATTACGCTGTTTTGCGGTCACCGAAGTTTACATACGACGTGGTAAAGAAAATCTGGGAAAGAGAAAGAGACTCGAGTATTCTCGCAACCTGGATTTGGAAACGCTCATTGCTCGAAACAGTTGGGCGACCTTGGACGAAATGGAAAACGTCATCCCATATCACATCAATCGTTTCCGAGACATCTTGCAAGAATGCAGAGAAGAACGAAACGTGTCGGCATCTCAACTGGCGTTTGCAACGAGATTTATTGCTACGTATTTATTTGTTCGAGTTAAGTGCTCCAGACCAATGACCTATCAATACTTAACTATAGAAATGATTAATAAAGCAAAGACCAATGGTGGTTACATCGACCAGAAGGAATTCAAAACTGCCGATAGATATTTATTTGACACTGTGATTCTCGATTCCGAAACTATGGAGATTCTCGATTTTTATATCCAGTTAGTGCGACCGAAACTAAATCCTAACTGCGACTATTTGCTCGTTACAAACAAGGGAAAGCAATACACCGCGTTCTCGTCAGCCATGAGCGTCCTCGTCCACGAAGCTATTGGCAAATATATACATCCGACTCGCTATCGACAAATTGTGGAAACGGAAAGTGCGGAAAGACTCAGCCAATCGGAAAGAGAAATCGTTTCACGTGACCAAAAGCACAGTTCTCACGTGGCGAAAGTAGCCTATCAAAAGAGTTTGTCGAGAGACGTTGCTTCACGCAGCAAGCAATGCATGGAGAAACTGGTTGGAAACAAACGAAAAGAAGTGAGTGCAGGCATGATGGACGTTTTAAGATCAATCAACAACACGGCGCGTTCCTTCGATCAGCAAGTACTCGATCAAGCCGAAACGATATTGTCGCAACCTTGTAGCAGTTCTTCACCTCAAGTTACTGACGACACGAACGATGACGATGATGTTACAATAACAAACACCATTCCGTGCAATCCCGAAAGCAACTGTAATGCCGAAATACAAGTAGATCCAGCATTCAGATCTCGAATAAGTTTCGACGTCGATTTAAAAAAGGAAGTCGTTCACGAAAAGTTAAAAGTTTCCTCGAAAGTGAAATTTACAAAAGACGAAGACGTGTTTTTGAGTAGAGGTATTTCCAAATATGGAAAAGGTCGCTGGAGCCTTATACTTAAGGATTCTGAATACTCGTTTCACCCTTGTCGAAATAAAGACTCACTGCGGATGCGCGCAGAATCTCTGACATTTAAACGCAACACGAGCCCTTCTGTAAATTTGTAAAGAACGACTATTTGTTATTTCGTTTGAAGGAAATAAGTTATATAAATTAAATTCATTAAAATCATTTTACATCTTCTTCTTCATCTCCCCCAAAGTATTCTTGAGTGCTAATTTCGGAACAAGAACTGTCTTCATTGGTTTCAATACCATCGTCTAAATCAACGTAAACAGAATTTCTAAAATATGTTTTGAAATAATGAAAAATACAATACTAGATATGAAACTCACATGACATGATGTACTCTTCAAGTACAAGATCATCCTCCATAGCAACTATCTGTTCGGAATCTCCGTTATTTTCTGTAAAGAGTGCAGAAAAAAAGCGATGTCACTAACACAGTATGTAATCCATATCAAGTATTTTTAAAACAAAGTACAGCTAACCTTCTCCGTTTTCTTCATCACTGTATTCGTCGCTGTATGGCCACCACACTAACCTTTCTGTCAGCTCTGGAGGAGTGTCATAAAAACCCATAATAATATCCATTATAACATCTTCATCACTGTACACATGAATTGGATGGTCAAAAGATTCCATTAATACTACTTCATCAAGCTCATCCATGTTGCTTTAACCACACAAAAAGAAAGTAACGAAAAGCGTACACACAACTTAAACAGATGTAAGTGCAATTTAGTACCCAGTCTATATGTTTTTGCTGTTTTGGAGGTTTGGGAACGTGGCCCGTTATCTGGCCCGTGGCCCGTCCTTTGGCCCGTCGTGTTAATAAGGCTTTCTATAGCGTGGCCCGTGGCCCGTCGTTTTCTTAAAATAAAAACTAGGAAAATTGAACCTCGGGTTGCCAATGTTTTACCTTAGTTATTTTTCAACACTTTACAACATTATAGTCTTAAAAGAGACGGGCCACGGGCCAACACTGTAAGTCTTCATGTTACCACGGGCCAGTCGACGGGCCACGGGCCAGACGACGGGCCAAGTTCCCAGTTCTCTAGCAAGAGAGTTTAGAAGAATGGGCACTAGTTTTTTGGACACATGACAAACTTAGTACCCAGTCTATATGTTGTTGTTGTTTCAGGGGTTTGGGAACGTGGCCCGTGATCTGGCCCGTGGCCCGTCCTTTGGCCCGTCGTGTTTACAAGGCTTTCTATGGTGGCCCGTGGCCCGTCGTTTTCTTAAAACAAAAACTAGGAAAATTGAACCTCGGGTTGCCAATGTTTTGCCTTAGTTATTTTTCAACACTTTACAACCTTAAAGTCTTAAAAGAAACGGGCCACGGGCCAACACTGTAAGTCTTCATGTTATCACGGGCCAGCGGACGGGCCACGGGCCAGACGACGGGCCAAGTTCCCAGTTCTCTAGCAAGAGAGTTTAGAAGAATGGGCACTAGTTTTTTGGACACATGACAAACTTAGTACCCAGTCTATATGTTGTTGTTGTTTCAGGGGTTTGGGAACGTGGCCCGTGATCTGGCCCGTGGCCCGTCCTTTGGCCCGTCGTGTTTACAAGGCTTTCTATAGCGTGGCCCGTGGCCCGTCGTTTTGTTAAAATAAAAATCATGAAAATTGAACCTCGGGTTGCCAATATTTTACCTTAGTTATTTTTCAACACTTTACAACCTTAAAGTCTTAAAAGAGACGGGCCACGGGCCAACACTGTAAGTCTTCATGTTATCACGGGCCAGCCGACGGGCCACGGGCCAGACGACGGGCCAAGTTCCCAGTTCTCTAGCAAGAGAGTTAAGAAGAATGGGCACTAGTTTTTTGGACACATGACAAACTTAGTACCCAGTCTATATGTTCTTGCTGTTTTGGAGGTTTGGGAACGTGGCCCGTGATCTGTCCCGTGGCCCGTCCTTTGGCCCGTGGTGTTAATAAGGCTTTCTATAGCGTGGCCCGTGGCCCGTCGTTTTCTTAAAATAAAAACTAGGAAAATTGAACCTCGGGTTGCCAATGTTTTACCTTAGTTATTTTTCAACACTTTACAACATTATAGTCTTAAAAGAGACGGGCCACGGGCCAACACTGTAAGTCTTCATGTTATCACGGGCCAGCCGACGGGCCACGGGCCAGACGACGGGCCAAGTTCCCAGTTCTCTAGCAAGAGAGTGAAGAAGAATGGGCACTAGTTTTTTGGACACATGACAAACTTAGTACCCAGTCTATATGTTCTTGCTGTTTTGGAGGTTTGGGAACGTGGCCCGTGATCTGGCCCGTGGCCCGTCCTTTGGCCCGTCGTGTTTACAAGGCTTTCTATAGCGTGGCCCGTGGCCCGTCGTTTTGTTAAAATAAAAATCATGAAAATTGAACCTCGGGTTGCCAATATTTTACCTTAGTTATTTTTCAACACTTTACAACCTTAAAGTCTTAAAAGAGACGGGCCACGGGCCAACACTGTAAGTCTTCATGTTATCACGGGCCAGCCGACGGGCCACGGGCCAGACGACGGGCCAAGTTCCCAGTTCTCTAGCAAGAGAGTGAAGAAGAATGGGCACTAGTTTTTTGGACACATGACAAACTTAGTACCCAGTCTATATGTTCTTGCTGTTTTGGAGGTTTGGGAACGTGGCCCGTTATCTGGCCCGTGGCCCGTCCTTTGGCCCGTCGTGTTAATAAGGCTTTCTATAGCGTGGCCCGTGGCCCGTCGTTTTCTTAAAATAAAAACTAGGAAAATTGAACCTCGGGTTGCCAATATTTTACCTTAGTTATTTTTCAACACTTTACAACCTTAAAGTCTTAAAAGAGACGGGCCACGGGCCAACACTGTAAGTCTTCATGTTATCACGGGCCAGCCGACGGGCCACGGGCCAGACGACGGGCCAAGTTCCCAGTTCTCTAGCAAGAGAGTTAAGAAGAATGGGCACTAGTTTTTTGGACACATGACAAACTTAGTACCCAGTCTATATGTTCTTGCTGTTTTGGAGGTTTGGGAACGTGGCCCGTGATCTGTCCCGTGGCCCGTCCTTTGGCCCGTGGTGTTAATAAGGCTTTCTATAGCGTGGCCCGTGGCCCGTCGTTTTCTTAAAATAAAAACTAGGAAAATTGAACCTCGGGTTGCCAATGTTTTACCTTAGTTATTTTTCAACACTTTACAACATTATAGTCTTAAAAGAGACGGGCCACGGGCCAACACTGTAAGTCTTCATGTTATCACGGGCCAGCCGACGGGCCACGGGCCAGACGACGGGCCAAGTTCCCAGTTCTCTAGCAAGAGAGTGAAGAAGAATGGGCACTAGTTTTTTGGACACATGACAAACTTAGTACCCAGTCTATATGTTCTTGCTGTTTTGGAGGTTTGGGAACGTGGCCCGTGATCTGGCCCGTGGCCCGTCCTTTGGCCCGTCGTGTTTACAAGGCTTTCTATAGCGTGGCCCGTGGCCCGTCGTTTTGTTAAAATAAAAATCATGAAAATTGAACCTCGGGTTGCCAATATTTTACCTTAGTTATTTTTCAACACTTTACAACCTTAAAGTCTTAAAAGAGACGGGCCACGGGCCAACACTGTAAGTCTTCATGTTATCACGGGCCAGCCGACGGGCCACGGGCCAGACGACGGGCCAAGTTCCCAGTTCTCTAGCAAGAGAGTGAAGAAGAATGGGCACTAGTTTTTTGGACACATGACAAACTTAGTACCCAGTCTATATGTTCTTGCTGTTTTGGAGGTTTGGGAACGTGGCCCGTTATCTGGCCCGTGGCCCGTCCTTTGGCCCGTCGTGTTAATAAGGCTTTCTATAGCGTGGCCCGTGGCCCGTCGTTTTCTTAAAATAAAAACTAGGAAAATTGAACCTCGGGTTGCCAATGTTTTACCTTAGTTATTTTTCAACACTTTACAACATTATAGTCTTAAAAGAGACGGGCCACGGGCCAACACTGTAAGTCTTCATGTTATCACGGGCCAGCCGACGGGCCACGGGCCAGACGACGGGCCAAGTTCCCAGTTCTCTAGCAAGAAAGTTAAGAAGAATGGGCACTAGATTTTTGGACACATGACAAACTTAGTACCCAGTCTATATGTTGTTGTTGTTTCAGGGGTTTGGGAACGTGGCCCGTGATCTGGCCCGTGGCCCGTCCTTTGGCCCGTCGTGTTAATAAGGCTTTCTATAGCGTGGCCCGTGGCCCGTCGTTTTCTTAAAATAAAAACTAGGAAAATTGAACCTCGGGTTGCCAATGTTTTACCTTAGTTATTTTTCAACACTTTACAACATTATAGTCTTAAAAGAGACGGGCCACGGGCCAACACTGTAAGTCTTCATGTTACCACGGGCCAGTCGACGGGCCACGGGCCAGACGACGGGCCAAGTTCCCAGTTCTCTAGCAAGAGAGTGAAGAAGAATGGGCACTAGCTTTATTCCGTAATTTCTTCTTTCGAATATGTCATTTTAGTTAGAGATATTGAAATCTATTGTTTATTAGTGAAACTGTTTATCAATTTTAAGCATTATGAGTCTTTTTCAGAGTTTCAAAAGATTCTGTAATGCGGATGTTGCATCGTTGTCGTATATCCAGCAACCGTTTTCTGATACTTGGGTATCTTTTAAAAAACAATTCCGTGTCAAAAACCTTTCTGTTTTCACCCTTTACAAGCATCCATGCGTCAAAGCTGGGCTCAGCCCCGCGGTAACTTCTTCCTTTGCACCGATCGTAACGATTAGTGAATCTTAGATAATGGATTCCTTTTAAATTTTTTCTGCAATCCATTGAATTTAAGACAATTCGGCGGACTTCCTTGTGGTAATTCAGATTATTTACATCTTTGATGGAAAACTGTTCTTTCGATTTCCAGTCTAAGGAAAAAGGGGATAGTGGCTCTTCCAATGGCGTATTGTCTTTTGAAGCAAGCAAGTCTTCTTTTTCGTCAGACATGTTTTCATCACTTGAAGCAAGTAGTCTTTTCTCAGTTTCCGAGTCAATGTCACTCGACGATGTCACTAGGTAACAGAATTGTTGATTTACATTTAATGGTAATTCAGTCGGGGCTTTTTTTATTTATTGGAAATGACACAAACTCATACCTGCATTTTGTTGTATACATGCTTGATTGTTTCTACGTTCTCCTGCTATTGCGTCACTGTGAGAACCTAAAGGAAATTTTTTTTTTAAATTAACTATTAAGCATAGCTCTTGTTGTTTTTTTGTTTTCCTTTGTTTGTTTGTTTTTTGCATTAAGTGGTACATATGTTCTACCTGTTTTTTTATCATTCAAAAGGCTCGGTCCAGGCTGTTGATCGTCAATATCGTTGATATCTTTAGATATAAAATGTAGTATTATAAGTCAGTGTTTGATTATACTTTCCGTTTCCTGTAAAGCCATTACACCAAAAATATGTTCTACCTGTTTTTTTGTCATTAAGATGGCTCGGTCCAGGCTGCTGATCGTCAACATTGTTGACATCTTTAGATAAAAAATGGGATATAATAAGTCAGTGTCAGAAATTGGTAACAAATAAGTGTTTTGTGTATCGTTTCCTTACTTTCCGTTGCATGTAAAGCCGTTACACCAAAATCCACATTATGGTGATTTTCTAAAATAGCGTTCCACATAGCGTAAAGATAAAAAGTGATATTAAAAAAGGAAAAATAGGCGACTTAAATGAAGAAAAACAAACCTGCTGTTAAACTTGTAAAGCTGGCATTTAGTATGTCTTCATTAACCACCGGAGCCTTTTCGACATAAACCGGTGTAAGACTGGCTATGGATACCGAACGCACTTTATTTTCCTGCTCCATTGGTATTTTACCAAAGGTTCGAGCTTTAATAATCTCATTGCAACGTCTATAAAAGACAAAAAAAAGATAGTAGCGACAATAAACCACAATATAGAAATTTAGAGGTGAAGTTGCATGCATACTTTTCGTAAAATCGTTCGGAGGGATCAACCATGTCGATGTTGCGGTTGATTTCATTCATCATCCAGACTAAACATTGCATAGCGTTTGCTTTCATCCAAGCTGGTGCCTCGACATTTTTTTCCACCAAGGAAGAGGTATGGAAAATCGCCAATCTTCTCTCCACGTTTTCCTGCTCGTTACCGAAATCTGGCACGTTGTTACAAGTGATGTATACACCTGCTTCGTTGTGAAGCATCCTTGGTGTTTGATGTTTCACTGATTGTGTGAACGAACCACCTGGAATTTGAATATTATTACTTTTAAAAAAGGTTCATTCAATGCAAAGATGTAACTACAAAACACAAAATAAAATGATCTACTCACCTTGCAAAAATATTTTGGCCTGATCACTTCCAAACATGTCACTTGACCACTCGTCAATAAATATTAACTGTGTGTCTTCTTCAATCATCGAAAATCCGAAGCACTTTTCCTTAGATATCATAGCCACTTTGTTTTCTGGGACAATACCAAATAAAACTTCAGCCCATGATGATTTCCCAGAATCAGCAGGGCCAACAACCAACAACTTTCTTGTTTTTAAAGGAAGTTGACCAACGAGTAAGCACTGATAAAATTTATTCAAAAAATTGGCTCGTTGACACACATCAGGAAACGAGTTTTTAACGGAGGATTCGAAATATCCACCATCCAACTGCGGAGAATAAACATAGTCGTGAAATCCTCGTGGAGAACGCACGCCTAAATCCCCATCTCCCAATGGCGTATCAATAAAATATCGGCTGGACAACTTTAAGCATTTCCCCCCTCGTATCTCTATCAGATCTTCAAGGAAAGTCAGTTGAGGCAATACCTGGGTAAATTAATCAAGAGTGTGAATTTCGGAGCCTCAAAGTGTACCTCTTAGTTAAGACAGAAAGGTCATACCTTGCAATATGGAGTTGAAATCATACGGTTCAGCATGGCCCAGTTTTTCAGAATTATTCCTTGAATATCTTGTATTGTCAAAAGTGTATTTAGATATTCTTCTACGCCACACATGTATTTATATGCGTATTCAGCTGAACGGAGATCAAATATTGTTATTAGAGGTTGCTGTTTGTACAATTGGACATGAATAATAACGAAACTTTGATCAACTTACCACCATCGTATTTACAGTAAATACTTCCTCTATACAAGCTATGACCAGCGTTCTTCATAGCTCTACCCACGACACTAAGAGCGTTTGAAGACGAGCAGATTGGTTCAGACTGTAACGCTGGAGGAGCCAATGACATGTCAGTATTTCTGCACGATACCAGTTTTATGTTTAAACCATCGTTACTTAAGTTGAACACTGCATTTGTCAATGCATTAACCAGTGCATCGTCACAAACGACCAGTCTGCATGGATTCTTATCAAAGTTTTTGAAGTTTTCACTGGAAATAACATCAGTCTCCCTAGCGTTTTGGGCACTCGTTAAACAGTGCAACACGCTCCGGTTCATTATGCCAGTAGCATAACCACTGTTGTGATCCTATAAAACGGAACATAAAAATTTCAAATCCTTAAAAATGAACCATAAGTAAAATTGTAACTGTTACCTTTAACACAATAGACAGTTCTTTTAGGGTAGCTTCAACTTTGTCAGCTTTCTTGGTCTTGATGAGTGACAAATCTACATCCAAATTTGCGTCATGCAAAGTGGAGAAAATAATTGAGGACTCCACGCAGGAACCACAAATAAAATAAGAAATTCCAATTTTTGAAGGACCAGCGACATCGCCATTGCTTTTGGTGCCCGTTATACAGGACAAAAAGAACTGCACTCCCTGAAGTTTCTCCAATGTTTCGTCTGTTGAAAGTCTCTTATTTGCAATCATTAATTCAGCGTCAGCAGAATTTCTGTTCCATAGCGCTCTTACGCTGTGGATTTTAGAACCACTAGGTATCTGTAACAAATAGAATAGTGAACACAAAAATAAAGTAGAAAAGAATATAAAAAGAATATTATAAGGATAAGGAAATGATATCCAGATAAGAAAAATCAATCAGGCTTTATCTTACAGATGGAATAATGTTTCTGCGAAGGGAATTCATTAAGCGTTTTGAATTTAGCTGCTTCGCCGGGTGCTGAGACATCTCAAATATTTATTTATCAAAATAAGATTACAACGCGAATTGAACAAGAACTGATCAACTAACTAAAAATTCGATGAGCGAAGTTTTATTGCACAATCGGCTTTTCCAAAACAATGATTCACAAGCGAAAAATTAGCTTCGCGCGAAAAATTCGCTGTGTGTAAATCCGCCTAAAGGCTTGGTTCTCCACCGGAGGCGATGGATTTTTTTGCTTTTGGCGACAGAAATAATTGACACACTATCGTCACGATAATTTTCAGGCGATATTTTCTTATCGCCCGATTAAATTCATGAATCACCTTGACAAAAATTATCGCTAACCCATTCTCACCAAAAATGATTTTATCGTCTAATTAAAAAATTCTTTTATCATAAACAAACGAACAGTTTTGGTTTGGGATAGCGAATTTAGATAAGCTACGTCGCACCCAGACACCACGACCGCGTCGTTTTGAAAGTAATTTCTTTAAGTCATTCCATAGCTGCTCGACTGTTTTTCCATTTTCAAGTTGCAACTTCATCTTTTGGCAATTTCTCTCCACACCCACAGCGCGAATGAACTACTGAAAGCCGGCCTTTAGCGCTCCATTTGTATAAAGGGGGCGAGGGAGGGCGCACGCGCGGGTCTTTTCTTGTCTTGTCAGCACATCATTATTCACCATGTTGAACGAAGGCTAATCATGTGTGTTTTGTTGAATGGAAACGCAGAACACGAATGTGGAATTTTTACTCACGAAAACAACTTGTTCATGAAAATACTACTTTACTTGTATTTATAAAATTTAACCAACGAGGTATTGAAAACTGCATCATGTTCTCTTAATTGATAAATGCAATATGCACTTTTTCTGGTTGGATCATCCATCATCATAATATGATGCAGAGATGTGCATGTGGATGTGTGTGTATTTCCTTTCTTTGCTTTGCTGTTTTGTTGTGAAATGAAAATAATTTCAATACCACATTAACTTTTGTATACCGCTGGTTTAAATCGACAGTTTCAGACACAGAGTGTCAAGTGACTCGATGATGGCCATTTCTTTGCATGTGTAGCTGTGTGGATATGAAAAACAGTTAGGAACAACTTTTTTTAATTAAACTACGGAGCTTAATTTGCCGTTTTGCTTAATTTGACTATCAACGGAAGTTTGATTAAGCTATAATATTCAGTTTTTCGATATTTTTACCGTTTAAACGACCAATTATTCGCATAAATCCATGCTTTGATGGATCATATGACCTCGTTTGTAGGAAAATCTTACTGGGAAAAAATGAGATATTTCGTTGGCAATGTAAAGTTGCTAACTTTAAGCGTATTTATTCCACTTAATTAAGCTACTTACATCTAATTTTCTATCGCAATGAGCAGTTTTCTGTAATCGCCAAATTTAGCGAATTGTCTGCCAATTTGGAGATATGTCACTTAAGTATGTGATTATCATCTAAGCTGCATTTTAGACTTTCGGCTACCTAGAAGTTTTTTTGGTTTTTTTTGCAAAACACTCCCAACCATTACCACAATCGAAAAGATCATGCAACCAGGAAGATTTCTATGTGTTTTTCAAATTGTAATTTTTTCTGCGCCTATATTTCACTAGACTGTTGACTTCTCTAGGTGTCGTTCCTCTAAATCAAGCTCCGTAGCTTAATTAGAAGTTGTTCCTAATTGAAAAATAATAATTTGTCACCAATAGAGAGTTCAACAAAAAAATATGACAGGTCGTCTTTCACATTTTCTATTTTAGGTTCAAAATAAACCTAAAATAAAATAGAGGGATTACACAAAGGTTGAGTTTTGGATACTATCATGTTGGAATTTAATAATGATTCACTTGACTATGATGAGATTCAATTAAAACTCTCTGCTTCAACGCAAAAGATCCACTTAGAAAGAATAATATTCAAGGAAGCAACCAAACCAGATCAAGAAATGTCATATTTTAAGTACAAGCCACTCAACGCTGGCTACAGACCTGGCATGCCATTAAAGCAAATAAAAAACATAAAAAATGTGAATAATGAACACTCTGTTAAAGATATCCCTAAACCACCAGTCACTTTGTATCCTGTAGAAAAAATTGAAAACGACTGGAAGGAAATTCGAAAAATTGGCCCAGGTTTAGCTAATTTAGGAAACACATGCTTTTTAAATTCAGTTCTGCAAATACTTTCATATACACCACCATTGGTAAATTATATTCTATCCGAACAACACAAAAGTAAATGTAAGTCTGTTTACTGTTATATATTATTTCGTATTTCAATGTACCTTAGGCCAAATTTTTTTTGCGTTAGTAAAATTTTGTGAAAATGGATGAACACAAATTCAACACAAATTCAACACAATCTAGTTTTAGCGAATGGACCATTTAATTAGCGAGTGCGAAATTATGGAGAATTGCCAGAAGGTAAAAAAAATAAACAAACATGATTTTCAAAAAACTTCACAGAGTTATATTCTTGTAAATCCTTGTGTTTACAAATGGATCATTTCTCAGTTTTGTTCATGGATCCTTTCTCAGTTTTGTTTAGTACTCCCACTATTCCCAAATTGGATATAAGACACCGAAGATGAGAAGCTAGTAGGCGACGAGCAGCAAGATGATGAGGCTATGTTACAGATGAGAAATAAAATTTGCAGTTTTTTTTCTATTCTTATGCCCTGTAAAAGAATGATCCACTCAGTCAAGTTGCTCTCATGCATAAAATGAAGCTATGAATGCGATCTGAGGAAAAGTTTTGCGAAATTTTCCACAATTTTAATTTAGGGAAAATATGTTCATTCGCTAAAATCACTAAAATAAGTTGACGCAAAAAAGAGTCAGCCTAAGGTATTTGAAATTCTTATTTTCATGTTTGAAATTTGTTGTAGGTAAAAGTATTGGCTTTTGTATGCAATGTGAATTAGTAATACATATATTGCGAGTGACCCGCCATCAACCACACACTGGGGTAATCAGACCAATGTCCATCATTCAAAAGCTGCAATGTAAATATTTGAATTTTGTTATTTATTTTTTCGTTTGTTTCTGTTTTATATTCCACTTTTATGACTAAATGTCACAGATAGCAGAGGTCAATGCCGAGGCAGTTCTTGAAATTAAGGCTTCGATTAAGACATACTAGACGATAGAAATTTCACAAATCAAAAGGTTCACGCACACAATAAAAAAACAAGCAAGAGCTATCAAATCAAACAATTAATTTCAAGCAATACTCTTGGATACAGGGGAAATTCAATAACTACTCTGTAATGACAGTTTCAAAAAAAATTATTGCATATATAATTCTTCAAGTTATCTTATATATAATAGCGAGTGTGTGTCACACTTTTATTTTAGACAGTGATAAATTTTGTTGAATTTTACGGTCAAAATCTTCTTAATCGTGGTCATATTTTTCGTTAGGCCATGAGTTTTTTTACGATTATTATATAGTAGCACGTCCCGTGACGTCAGTTTTTTATTCTATTACGGGGAATCATTGCATTGCATCCCTAATCGAATGCGACGTTCTTGGGGAAATATCTCGAGAACCACTAGGGATAACTGACGTTTTTTAGGGTCTGCATTACGGGTGATGTGGTGACACAAAATTTGGGCCTAAATTTAATTTGGTACTGCGGCTATGACATCAATATCTTTGATTGACGATAACTCTGCAACGGTTGGTCGTAGCGAAATGATCCCATACATTTTTTGCTCAGTTTTTCGAACTCTACAGCATGGATACACTTTCCACTTATGATTCTATGGTTTAATTTTTCGTTACGGGGTTTGCACACCTTGATTACATTTTTTGTCACCTTTTTTCGACACGGGATTTGCATATATCCTTTTCGAAGTTAGATGTGGTAAAAATGTTTTACCCGGGTTACTAGTTTCCTATAATGTAAATAATCAATGGGTCACATTTTTTAGGCATTGGTAAAAACTTCCGATTTGGAAGGCAAGAAGATGCTCATGAATTTTTGCGTTATGTTATTGAAGGTATTCAAAAATCTGATTATGCTGGGAGACCAAAGTAAGCTAATACAAGTTCTTTTTCAAAAAGCTTTGTACATTACTTTGTAAACTTTTCAATATGACAATCAAATGTGTCATAAGAATTTTCTCGAAATATGTTCCAACGTAAATCATCAGGTCAAAAACCATAGTGCTGTCCAAATTCAAATCCTGTATTACCCCCTGTCCAGCTAACAAAATGTATCAATTGTAACTCCCCTTTTGTTTTTACAGTTTAGACAAACTGTCTAAAGAAACTACAGTTGCAAATGCCATATTTGGAGGTTATTTACGCAGTCAAGGTAATAATTTGCTTTGCATTATTTTCTTTTTATACACACTGAAAACTACAATACTCTCTGCAGGGCATTAGTAATTTATATACTTTCTGACTTTTGATAATGTCATCTTGGTTGTAATCTATTGTTGCTGTTTTTTTATTTATTTAGTAAAATGCTTGCATTGCCAATATGAGTCGAATACATTTGACCCCATGATGGATATGAATCTTGACATTAAGGTTTTAATTTCAATTTTTTTTTTGTTTATTTATTTTTTATTTATTGTATACAGCATTTTTATATAAGAATGGCTTAAGAAATGTGAATGAAATTTATACTGAATATTCACTGAGTTTTTTTGAACATCATCTTAAAAAAAGGAATTTTGATATGGCAGTAGTGCTTGGCTGACACAGATATATTTTGAGGAAAAATCTTGTGTATAAGTGTGGCATCACATAAAAGATAAAGCTATTCTATTGCTTTACCATCAGAAATTATATGTCATTTTCATGAGTAAATTTTCCACATTTGTGCTCTGCGTTTCCATTCAACAAAACACACATAAGCTTTCATTCAACATGGTGAATAATCAATGTGATGGCAAGACTAGAAAAGAACCATATGTTCTCTTCCTTTATAAAAAAGAGTGGCCTATAAATAGTGTTATTTGAATTTTTTCAAAGGAATGCACCAATGTTGTACAAGCTTTGCAAAGATCAGTTCGGGCAGATCGTCTTGATGGAGATAATAAATATTTTTGTGACAGGTAGGAGCCTTACTCTTACTGCGTGTCTCCAATTTCGTTTCACTTTGACACAGAAAAACTTTAAGTTAACTAAATTTAATTTTGAGAGAATTTATTAATGGAGATGAATACATAGTCATGATAACAATTGATGATTTTCAAGAAGTAAAACTTGTTATCAATAGGTGCCGAACTAAACGTACAGCCCAGAAAAAAGGCACCATACACAAAGAACCAAACGTTTTAACTCTTCAACTAAAACGGTGAGGGTTTTTAATTTTCAATTAAAATTTGAAACCCATGATAATATTGTCTACTAACATATTTATCTGCTCATTCTTCTCTAGATTTGATTTCAGCAAAATGTTTGGTGGTAAAATCTCGAAAGATGTGGCATTTCCTGATGAGCTGAATATTCGCCCTTACATGAGTCATCCTAGAGTTAGTACTTGCCTTTTACAGTTCACTTTAAATAGGGCCTTACCAGGACATGAAATATTTCAGTAATCCATAAGATTACATAATCGTGTAAGTTTGACCATGCAGGGGATTAATTTTGTGATTAATGTGCAGTACTAATTTGCATTACATTTTAGTATTAAAAAGAATAAAAGTTCTTTTGTTCTTTCTTTTACGAAGGCACTTGAACATCGTTGAAATCTTTGTTCAATGAAATCTCAGTAATAGTTGGTTGTAGGGAAATGACCACATACATTTTTTGCTTATTTTGTCGAATTCGACAACATGGATGCATGATTCCATTTTTCACAACCTAGTTTTTGACATGGGAGTGAGACCGACACACAGGCCTTGTCAGGAAGAAAAAGGGCGGCGTGCGACTACCGCACGCCTGAATTTAAAACTTCAAAAATATGGCGTGCGATGATCGCACGCCATCTAATTTTTAGGCGTGTGATGGAGTGCGAAGCTTAAAAAGATTATATACATTCGTTCTTGTAACGTAAAAAAAACAGCTGGCACTGTCTAGACGCAGCGGAATTTATTTAAATATTTGTTTACTTTAAAGTACCAGTTGTATATCAAAAAGGCTTTTATTAATCTTGTTCATGAAAAAAGTTTTTCTATTTATTAATCTTCTTGAAAAGAAGTTTTTGATGATGTAATCGACCACGACGAAAAGAGATACATAATTTCTTTCATGTCGAATATGAAATTTACATTCGAAAACGTGTTTATCAATTTATATCACATCACGTTGCAGCATGTTTTGCAATATTGAAACAGAAATTGTCACCTGTCTTTGCTTATAAATATTTTTTTGAATGAAGCACGTAAAATTTTTTCTTCTCGTGCTTAAATATTTTCAAAGACAACTGACAGCTTTTGGGAATACTATCGTGACGTCTTAAAATGAATGAAAATGAATGATCATTTTTTTCAAAAGTTATCGAAGAAACTTTTTTACGTTGTGCAGTCGATCAATGTTTGATAATGAATGAATTTTCATTTCTTTTCTCAAAAGATCAAAGATTATGAAAGCGCGATTTTCCTTCATAATTGTTAATTACATTGTACGATCAAATGTGTTCGTGAACAGATGGCTTGTCTGCGTTTCTTATACTTTGACGACCCCACTAGTTCTCTTATTGAAAGATTTATTCTCTAGCCACAGAGGACTTCAGACTGCGAGAGTCAACCTTTAATGTATTGACGCCAGTCCTTGTGTTTGGGGTTCACAAGTTTAAACGTCCCCCACTTGTCTGTAAAAGATTAGGCAGACATACAAAATTTCAGGCGTGCGGTCGATCGCACGCCACATATAAAAAACGTTAAAACAGGCGTGCGAACAACCGCACGCCTCGAAGAATTCAGGCGTGTGGGGGGGGGCGTGCGAGTGCGATCGCACGCCTCTCCTGACAAGGCCTGGACACATCATTTGAGAAATTAGACATGATAAAACAGTTGTATTGTTATTATGGTTTTAAAGAATGTTATCAAAATCCCCTGGATCATCAGAAACTTGGAATTTCAATATTTCAGATTTGTTTTTATTTGTTAGTGAGACCTACCTAGGAAATATCTTGTAATAATAATTGTGTAACGTGCATACCACTTTTATTTTAGAGGGTGATTTTTAATTTACTGTCAACTTCTTCTCAGTTGCGCGTAAAACCATGTAGAGACGAGAGCGTTTTTTACAATTATTATATAGTAGCGCGTGTTGTGATGTCAGTATCTTTTATGATCACGGGGGAATCATTTTATTGCATCCCCAATAGAACGCAACGTTTTTGTGGAAATATCTTGAGAACCAATAATGGGAATAACTGAGGTTTTTTGGGGTCGGCAATTACGAAAGTTTTGGGCCTTAATATTTTTTTGGCTGGTGCAGCTATGATGTCATCACAATTTTTGATCGGCGATATATGTGACCGTCCACGGGAAAAAACTAACAATGGAATTATAGATTATAGATTATAGATTATAGATAAGAAAACAATAGAAATTATAGATAAATCTAATCTATAATCTATAATCTATAATTATCTATAATATCTCTTACGGTAAATCGCAGAGAAAGGATCTCATACACTTTTTTTATCAGTTTTTCGAGCTCTACAACATGGCTACATTTTCCATTTCCAATTCCCAAATAGAAATTTCGTCATGGGGTTCGCACACAGGAAAGGCGAGTTTGACACATCCTTTTCGAAGTTAAATTCGGTAAAAAATTTTACCCAGGTTACTACTTAAGTCAATAAACACATAATGTTGCATGTACTAAAATCAGCTTCAAAGAGCTAACAGGTTACAAAAATCAGCTGTTGAAGTTACAGGTACATTTCTATTCAACAAAATTTACAACGTGACATGACATAGAATTGAAGAAAAAGTTATCAATGCTATTTCTCTTATCAATAGTGATATAGCCCATATTGCCAAAACAAAGGTTAAAGCTATCATGAACATTCATGACAGCATTTGTGTTTAAATATACTTGTCATTTTTAAGGCCATAAAAAAATTTATTTTGGTGACAAAATAATTGGTTCTTGAAATGCTGTCAGTGTAATTTGTTGTCCAACGAAATGAAGACTATCCAGTATGGTAGGCTTCACCGACGCCTCATCTGTTTCATTGTGGATGAAATTTACAGTTAACCTGACTGGAATTGTTTGTTTAAGCTCAAAGTCTAAGCCACGCCCCTCTGCTTTGCACCGAACACTTTTTGCTTGCATCCGTAAGCTTCTAATTCGAGGTTTTGGTAATTCCCGAGACTCAATAGTGACAATCCTTCCAATTGGACTATTCTTGGCACGACACGATGTTCTTCGTACGGTGAAGTTGATTTTGTTTTCCATTTGTGTTCTAAATGATTCGAAATATTTTATGACTATCAATAGAAAAATGATCACCTTGTATATCTCAAAAAAAAATTAAAAATTGCTCACATAGAGAAAGGATGGATGGATTAAGTTAAAAAATAACATGTACCTATATTGTCTTGTTTACTGATTTGGTATAAATATAGTGCATTGAGTACACAAGTGTTTTATAAAATTGTTAACGTATTGACTAATATATATCACCCACCTCACAATACCAATGTTTCGTATGAAAACTGATAAAACTCTAGCTACCGTATTAAAGGAGAACGGAGGTCAAAAATTTTTTTTTTTGAAATTGTTGCCTTTTATTATCACAAAGTCACTGGTAAAGTTTTTTTCTTCCAAATAATTATATTTTGCCCAAAAATAAGCTTGGAAGGGACGCCATTGCTCAGATTTTTTTACTCGTTGCCGTATGATTATCACTTATCGTGACGTAACCAGGCTTATCATTATTGCTCGTAAGATTATTGAGTCACTGCGCTGGAAGTAACTTTTGACATCCTATTTAATCGATATTTGTTACGTTTTCTTTTTATTCTTTTTTCAATTTTGTGGTAATTACATGGTGATTCAAAGATCTTAGGTAAGTGATGCTTCTTATAGGTTTTTTCTTACTTTCTGAGTGTTTTTCTGCTGAAAGTGTTGTGCACAACGATTCCGTGTATCCTCACATTGCATATTGATTGGTATAAAGAAATTAAAAGACATTTGAAAAAATCACTTTAGTGGCTTAACTCTTAATTAACTCTACTTAAATTTCAGCAAGATGAAATTAATAAAATAAGTTTTGTAGCTAAGTTCGCACAAGTTTATTTTTTTTTCTTTCTCCTTTGGTAAATAAATTTTCTTTTTATGATTAGTATGATTGTAGTTATGAATAATTAATGAGAAAAAAGTAAAAAGGTCGCTCTCCATCGTGTCTTTGCATTCTTATAGACATGCCGACCTGCATTGCGTATGGGTGTGCAAATGCATCAGGATAAAAAAGGCCTTTACATTGTACCAAAGCCAAATAGCGAAGAAGAAAAAAGACGTGCAGCTAGATGGCTTCATAACATCGGCACTGGTTGCACTGTAGACTCGTTCACATTTACTGGCGACAAACGAGTTTGTGAAGACCACTTCCATCCAGAATAATGACTCCGCGCAGAATATTGTTTATAAGCCACAAATCGAAATTGCCTAGAAAAGCAAAAATGAGCATAATCTGTTACAATGAAGGAGAACACTTTTTGCTACAAAACTCCTTCATGAATAATTAATTAGTTGCAACTCTTTATTTAGAAACAAAAACCTTGTTGTAAATATAAACAACCACGTGTATGTGAACTACGAAAAAAATATTCAATATAATTTAATAAAATCAAAATACGATAGGAAGGTAAACGACGCACTTGTTACTTATTTCCTTGACAAGCTTGAATTTTTTTTTTTGGTATCTCCGATACTAAATGAATGCTGTGCTCAAAACAATTTTATTTAAACAAACAAACTCCTCGTGTTCACTTATGCACTTAACTTTCTCCAATTTCGAAGCCAGCAATTCACTATATTCTTTACAGCACTTCAATTCAACCAAAGACGGCATTATGCCACAGTTTCCACATGTGCACCAATGTAAATTTTCCAGTCGGCTGGTGTCCATTTCATCTTCCTCACTATTTTCTTCGCTGAATCATCAGAGTCAACTGCTTCAATACCAAGTTTTATTAGTTCTTCCTTGGAATATTCTGGCTCACAAGTGTATCCGTCATTACCACTGAAATCTAAGTCTTCGTCGCTAATATTTGAAAGATCTTCAGCTTCCTCTTCAGAGCTGCTCATTGTAAACGTTTACTCATACTGAGCTTAAATAAATTCATCTAAGCCTGGTGACGTCATTTCATAAATGCAAATGGTGGCGACCGAAAGAAAGAAATTAGTTCTTTTTACGTATTTTTCATACATTTTGGGAAGTTTTAATGTTATTTCATGATTTCTTATGTGTCTTAGCAAAGATTTCTGAAAAAAACATTTTTGACCTCCGTTCTCCTTTAACGTGGGTTTTAAGTTTTTTATCATCTGAAACCTTGTCTTATCTTAATTAAGCTGCTTTACTTTACTGCTTTAATGCTTTACTTTATTGTGGAAGATTCATTTTATAGACATTACTAATTTTATGACAGAAGTGATACATAAATCTTTGTGCATGTGTCTCGATTTGGAAGATTTTTTTTCGATAACCCAAATCCATTATCCTCAGTCTTTCTGTATGATCCATTGTTTCTTAATAATGATGTTATTAGCTGAGATTTAGGAGAATATGTATTTTCTAGGGGGATGATGTCATGTATAAATTGTACGGTGTACTGGTGCATTCTGGATATTCCTGTAATTCCG
The DNA here is from genome assembly GCA_027922465.2 of Turritopsis dohrnii. Classification (NCBI taxonomy): domain Eukaryota; kingdom Metazoa; phylum Cnidaria; class Hydrozoa; order Anthoathecata; family Oceaniidae; genus Turritopsis; species Turritopsis dohrnii. Next base: position 480,636 of record BQMF02000071.1, on the reverse strand, counting down.
GACATTATTATTGTTACGTTCGAGCACCAAATGGAATGTGGTATGAAATGAATGACAACCGGGTATGTTTTTTTCTTCATTTTCTTGTTAAATTTTTGTTTCACAACAGAAGTTCCATTTTCTCAGCTTGTTTTTCTTATAATCATTAAATGGTTTTCAATTTTGACTCATGTTGATGAAGAACATTGGTTTCCGTATTGTAGTGCTGCCTACTCTACTACAGAGTGATTGTAGTATATCCTCATAGTTTCCGTTCAGGTGTGAACACGATTGTTTTGGTCATCTCTATATTGTTGTCACGTAAAATCAACTAGATGTGCAATACTGTCATGTCATTTCGTGGAAGACTGAAATATTTACAATTGTTACGAAGAAAGTGAATCCAAGTCAGGTCTTTCGGAGGAATGCATTTGGATGTGTTGTTCTTAACTATATTCAACTGTCGTTATTTTTCTGTTATGACGGTATTCTTCTTTTAAGGTGTCACAAGTTGGGGCTCAAACTGTTAAAAATGCACAAGCGTACTTACTGTTTTACGTTAAAAAGACTGTCAAAACAACAGCAGGGACAGCTAAGGTAAAAACAAACCATGATGGAAGTAGATGTAAACTTGAACATGGTTCTAACAGTATCAGTGCCAGGAATTGCTACTTCAAATCACTGTCATGTCGTAATTCATTAAAGGATCATGTTTGTTTTTCAATACTAATTCAGACTATCATTCGATTCTGGTGAACGTGCTGATAATCAAAAATATTGTTTATTTATTTATTTATTTGTTTATTTGTTGTATTATGTTTTATCAGAATTCGTCGGTTGTGAGATCCAATCTCAAAGTGCCTATGACATCAACGAAACAAAATGGTGGAAGTCCATCCACGATGCAAACTGCAGGTCTTAAGCATCTTGCAGGTGCGCTTTTGTCATTATGTGTCTTTTGTTTGTCTGAGTGAATCACTATTTGTACGTTTAGTTGTTTTGAGAAAAATAATGTCAAGTGATGACATAGACATGCATGTATTGATGAGATGCATGTATTGATGACAAAATTGCTTTAAACAAACTACCAAATAACCAATGGTCAGGAAAGTTAAAAAATTCAAGCATTTTTTTGTCACACCTGTACAAATATTTTGGAAAAAAATCTTCTTCTATTAACTTATCTAATATTGTGGACTGTTGACAGCACAAGATAATTTTACACCTCTCGTTTTTTTTTCATCTCTAGATCCATTTGGTATTTCAGTTCCAAGGAAACCTGAACCAAAAATCGTTTGGAAAAATAGTCAACAGAATAACAATGGCGGCACTAAAGCTGAGAAACTGTTAAAGCAGAAAGCAATAAAACTTTCTGAATATTCCAGTCCAAACAGAACACAAAATCCTCCCAATAATGCAAACACACATAAGAAGCAAGTTGCTACTGACAGCAACTCTGGACCCAATCTTCCTGCAGAAAAACCTCACCACAATAAGAAACTGGACTCTAACGTTGTGCCCAAATGCAATACGAAGTTGAATAGCCTTCAGCGTTTGTCTGTCTCCTACGGTGGAGATACTGACAGTCCATCATCTAGTGCTGCTCCTTCACCGGTGTTAACTGAAAAAGACACTGAAACATCTGTTCCGATGATGAAATCGGAAACACTTTCGGATGTCACCGTAGCGAAAACATCACTGCCCACTCGCAAGGAAAACGAGATCCAAACGAAAGACTCGCCCATTAGAATCAAGTTGAATCATGGGAAGGTTTACAACGGCGCCAGTAAATTTTCAGTCTGGTCACCTCTTACCAAAGCCTCGTTGCACCCTCGCGTTATCATCAACCGCCTGTCTGATACTGGTCAGCCAACTGAAAAGACTGCGAAGATCAACACGAGCAGTACACCCACAAAACCGGACGTGACTGAAGCAGCCAAGAGTGTTTCTTTTAGTAGAAGAACGCGCACGGATTCGATGAATTCCGAGGTATAGTTGGTTAATCATGACATATTACTCAGTAGGCAAAAGTGTCACTGCGACGAAGAGCATTTTTATTGAAATAATGAGTATATTTCTTTAGAAATGTACTCCTTCGCAGAGATTTTTCAACAGTTTTGCCCACTTTATACTGTCTGATATCTTGCATCTGATGAAAACTAACAGACTTTTTTTTACATGATTCTTTAAATCAGTTACCTTTTCACACAGCTGGTAAAATTGTCAAAAAGTCACTGCCACGAAGAGCGTTTTCATTGAAGTAATTTGTATATTTCTATGTAAATATCTCCTTCGCAGTGATTTTAAAACAAATTTACTCGCTGATGAATTTCTCACTTAGCTACTTTAACTAGATTCTAGGCTACACACATGTTATCCGTGTACGTTTGAATGTTGTGTTTTTGTGATTCCAGGCTAGTTCCGTTGCAAGCATGTCTTCGCAGTCTGGGGATTGGGATATAAGTGATAAACAAAATGGGGATACTACCGGCAAAAGTTTTCCGGCACGACGGCATGCCGGATGGAAAGTCTGTAGTAATGTATGTATTGTAAACGTCTGTTACGGCAACAAGCAAGCAACAAGATACTATGAGTCGCATAGACTATTATAATGTAGTATTATGACTGCATATGGCGCTCCATTCTACTGTGTGATTTTCATGTTTAGATATCGTCGACATTTAACGGCTCTTTACTTAATATCGCCGAACAGAAAGCCAGTCTGAAAAATCAACGTGCCAACGAAGAAACCCTTCCCAACACCCACGATGATCAAATTAAGCTCCGGAATGGAGAGTCCCGAAAACGTAAACACTCCTGCACTGGTGACAAGTCGTTCGAGCATAGTGTGAGTGTGAACCTGAATGTTCATGTGGAGATTGGTCGCCATGACGACAGTGGCAGTCCCAAGAAAAAAAGGAAGAAAAAGAAGAAGAGGAAAGAGAAAGAGAAAGAGGGCAGCAAAGCTTTGAGCAGCCATCATGAAGCTCTTGAATCATCATTGTTGCGATGCAGTAGCGATTTGGAATACGAGTCACCAGACAAAGTGAAAAAATCCAAGAAGAAAAAGAGGAAGAAGAAGAAGAAGAAGAAGCACAAACGGAAACACTCCTCCTCTGATGATGATGATGATGATGATGACACTGCTAAGATCGACGATGGGGTGATGATGGCGAAAGATTCGAACGACGTGGAGGAGTGTTTACAAAATCACAAGAAAACACCATGGAAAGATGACGTCAAAGGGAAACTCAAAAACTCTTCAGAATATTCAAGTAGCAGTAAAGGTGTTAACAAAAGTTCGACTTCCGACAGAGACGCCCGTCTTATCGAAACAAGAATGCCAAAGCACCGACATTCCTACTCCTCCCATAGATCGAGTCGACAGGATGACGTCACTCACCAGAAACATCCATCAAAAGAGGAGAGAACGCACGAACGCGAGAACAAACATGATGCAAAACGAAGAAATTGTAAGTTGAGTCGAGATCCCAATGGGCAAATGTGTTTAAAACCACTGCGATGGAGTGCATTTACTGTCTCTGAATCTTTATTACAATACGTTTGTAACTAATTTGTTGAAAAATTACTGCGAAGGAGTGCATTTCTATAGAAATATAGGTATCACTTATATAAAAATGTTCTTCATCGCAGTCACTTTTTAAAGTTTTGCCCACTGGCATAAGATGCAATCTGCATACGTGAGTAAGAATAGTTTTCTGGGCGTTGACCTACATACTTACAGACTCAGAACATAGCGTCTTTGACAGCATCATATACAATGAATATTGCTTGGATAAGCATACCTCTCTTGATATATGTTCATGATGTTTTATGCGTAGCCGTGCCAACCCACATGTGGGATGAACCCAGGAAGAACGTCACAACATGGGATGGTTCTGTTAAGAGCGGCACAGTGGATTTTCTGCTCAGTGGTGGCACGAAAGGTAATTTTAAAATGTCAACTTTGCTTTAGGAATGTTTTGTAATTTATTCCAACGATTTAATGAAATACTCTAGTTCGAATTTCCAGCCGATCACGTGTTAAAGTAAAACGGGAACTTTTGATTGAACTATTGATTTTTATTGTTGTTTTTCACATGGAAGTCCTTTCCCCATCGCCAAGGTTAACCAAATTCTATTTTTTTTTTTTTTTTTTTTTTTTTTTTTTTCGACTATTCAGTGTCGTCATGGTCTGGTGAAACCGTCAACTCTGACGTGTATACGGTCAAAAATCGCGACGAAAAGGAACGACACCAAGATGATTATGACGAAGATTATGACCGAGGCAAACAAAAGAAAATCAAGGCTCGCCATCACGATAGTGATCACGATGAAAAGTACTCCGATCGGAACCCGAAAAATCCGTTTCAACACTTGCAGGATTATCGGAATTTTTCTAAGGTTTGAATTTTCGGTTTTTACATAATTTTCTTTAAGGGATAGAAATTCGGATTTCGTATAATTTCCGTATATTTTCTTTAAGGGATAGAAATTCGGATTTCGGACTACTTTCTGTTTAGTCTTTTCCTTTTTAAGAAGTCAGTAAATAAGTAAATAAATAAGTAAGTAGATAAATAAAAATGAGGTTATGTCATTCAAGCTGTATACAAAGAGAACGGAAAATATCATCTCCATGTCCTCCGTGCTGTTATTCCCGGCTTTTTTGTTTTTTTATTTTCTTTTTTCCGTTGCCTCTCAAAAAACATGTTGTTGCATATTTTCAGGACAGCACTGCTACTCATCGATCTCCGACCAAGTATCATCACGCCAAACATCGACACGGTAAAAGCAGAACAAGATAACGTCAGTCGTTTGCATGACGGCGATACATAGTCGTCTAATTTTATTCTGAAATTTTAGAATTTTGGTATTTATATATTGTGTTTAAGTTTTTCTGAATTTTTCCTGTTTTCTTGTATCCTCCAGCTTTCAATAAGTTTGATATCTCGCATAATGATGCGATTATTAGTGTGTGGCCATTTTAACTTTGTTGTTTCTTTCTGGTTTGAGCGAGCATATTTTTACGTTGCCTCGTTCTTTCAAACAAAAATAAAAGACTTTTTACCATTAAGATAGCCAGTGAGAAAGTTTGTTAAAAAATCACTGCGATGGAGTGCATTTGAATTAGAAATACACACACTAATTCTATAAAAATGCTCTTCATTACAGTGACTTTTTAACGATTATACCCACTGAGATAATGCCTTCTTGCTGGGCAAAACACACTTTCCTTAGAAGCGATACTAACAACTCAGTGGGCACAGTCCTCAAATATCACTGCGATGAAGTGCATTATTAAAGAAATTGTGTGTATAGTTCTTTAGAAATGCACTCCTTCGCAGTGAGTTTTGACAAATTTGCCCACTGGGAAAACCTTACTGGATTTGTTACATATAAAGCCTGGTTCACATCCTTGACATAAGCATAAACATAAGCGACATAGGCATGCGCAGTGGACATCTAGATATTACGACATAAGCATAGCATAAAGACGTTCACATTGTGACATAAGAATAAGAGAAGTTTAAAAGAGAAGTCTCTACAAACTGAGAAGACATTGGCGGGTTCACATATATGATACTGATTCGCGCGGTTAGATATAACTATCCAACCAGCGCAGATACGAAAACAAGTTGGATTTGGGATGTTCAACATCACCAGTTCCAGCTTCACTGGTCTTAGACTTGTTTAACTTTTTACTCTCTCATGAATATATGTTCCTTGTAAAAATCTTTTCAGCTGAAGCACCTGAAAAATATAAAGATTTTCTTTAAATAAAATTTATGTAAACAATGCGAACAATAATAACTCGCAAGAAAATTAATTCATATCACAATCTCACCGCCCATCAATCGCACTGTGGAAGCGACATCTTCCCAAGCCAATTTCGTTTTATTCCTATCTTTAAAATCTTGACATGATTTATCATATAATGCGCGATAAGTTCGCACAGCTTCAGCAACACGTTCTTCAATCGTTTCAACAAAATTCAAATGATTCTATGTCTGCTATGTTTCTCTGTTTTCCGGTTCACATTATCAAAAAATTTTGATATTCTTATGCTTATGTTATGCTTATGTCGCGCACGTTCACACGGGCTTTTTCTTATGCTTATGTTTATGTTTATGCTTATGTCAGAGATGTGAACCAGGCTTAATATTTTAATTATTCTCTACGAAGAAGAGCCACTGTAAATTTCGTTGTTGGGAAAGGAAATATAACGCAATTTTTAGTTTACTTGTTGTTGTGTATCTAATCACAGCATAGTTGTGCCAACTACTATCAATTTTGAACTCGACATAATTCTTTCGGTCCCGCCAGACTCGACGTTTTTGAATGGAAATTTCCCCCGCTATCTCGACATCTCTAACTCGACACCTCCCTATCTCGACATATAAATATTTCAGTCCCTTGACAAAAAAAACTCGACATTTTCAAAATTTTAATTGTTGTTATTTCCTTATTTATCGTTCTGAGTTCATGTTCTGTTACCGTCAATTCAATCCTGTGAATTTAGGAGATGCGATGCAGGTCGAATGTACACCTCACTTCGTTGAAAAAACAGTATATATAAATATTCTTAGACAGCAGAATCAGGCAATCAATGAACTTTTTGGAAACTTGTTATATGGTAACAAGATATATAATAGTTTTTTCTTATTTAATTCTTCTAGGTACTGTCCGAACCTAATAAAAGCAAAATATAGGGGTGGTAGAGGCGGTGGACAAAAGCATAACATTAAAAAAATCCCCCTCCTAATTCGACATTTTTTCCCGGACCCCCTGCGATGTCGAGTTAGCGGAGGCAACTGTAGCTTCTACGAAGCAATAATTTTTATGGAGGTTGTGTGGATTTCGCTGAAAATCAAGTCGAAAGAGTGTAAAATATAAGCTCTAGTGTAATGTGTAATATAATTTGAAATAAAAGGAATAACTTCTGAAATATTTTAAGAAAATAACTTTATTTATGATATATCTATGGCAGATCAAGGGCTGGTGAAAAATAGTGGAGCAGTAAGTCCGCTTCTTCTGACCTGCTTATATGTACGTGTTTATATTTACGACACTTGTAGTTTTCTTAATTTTCTAACCTTTTGAAACAATATAATACTATCGAGTTATAATACTATCGAGTTTAACTCGAACCGTTTTGAAATTAAAAATTTCCAGTTAGTAACATGTGTAAAAATGAGGAATAAATTTTCCATTTAGCAGCTGTAAGTGATATTGAAAATTAAAAAATTTTCAGTTAAATAACTCGAATTCAGTTATAACTCGTCTTTATAACTCGAGTTTTCCAGGTCTTGTTATGTGAAAAGAAGGTTGAAGGCTCCAAAATATTTGACACTCTCATGAGTGACTCGAACCCAATCAGCGACCCGTGGTCTCCTGGATGACCTCTTTCAACTCCCGATATATCATCTACCCAATTTCCCTCACATAGCATGGGTCGACCCAACGCTATGGTACATTCACTCGCGCATGGTAAATCACCGTCTCAAGGGGAATCAGACCCCACCCTCTCGCATGAATTACGAGAGTGATAGCTACTACCTTATCGGACAAAACTTAGTCGGACAAAAGTGACTAAATTTTTTGGAAGTGACTAAAATTTTGTCCGACTAATTATTATGTCCGACTAAATATTTGGTCCAAATTATTTTTTTCAGAATTCTTCTTCTTATCAGTTTAATTACAAAATTTTAAATATTTATAATTTCTTTATGACTTTTCTTTTTGCTCACCAACGAATACAATATTTTTACATGACTTAGTCATAAATAAACAATTTCTAAAGTGGTAAAGTGTTTTGATAAATAATATTAACGCTCGTTTTCGTGATGTTCATTGTTTATTCTTTACGCTCTAAAGGGATTCTCGACCATTTCGTAGACAGATTGGACGTTTTTAATAGCCTCACTTATTCCAGGAAGGAATCCACAGGAAAAGAGAAAAGCACCGGTAATAACAGAAACTTCCGATGAAAGTGATAGCAAGGTAGTTCAAAACAAAATGAAGAAGATAGTCATAATAGAAGAAACGCCTGAAGCCAATGCAGTAACCAAAACAGATCTTTATACTGATAAACTGATAAAAATAAAATTATACTACAACCCTTTTAATTAGGATTTTTTTCCGACAGCAGAATTGTGCCGTCGTGTTATGATGATTTTGTTGGTCATATGTTTTTCACATCGGCAAAACTGTTATTAAATATGCCTTTTCTCTCGTTTTCCTATACACACCTAAAACTTAGAGTAATCGGCGCACTTCCACACGCTTTTCAATAATCCTTATCGAAAATTAATTAAGTTATGAAATTAAAATTTTGTCCGACTAATATTTTCGTCCGACTAAAATTTTGTCCGACTAAGTTTTGTCCGATAAGGTATGCCACTATACAACGGTAGTTTGATGTAGTTGAGGGTATCGTGAGATAAATGGACATTAAGTTACCATAGTTACCATGTTTTCGTTGCATACAGTGGACTGTCAAGACTATCTGTGTCAAAAAGTTGCAAAGAATTTATTCGAAAAACTATATATAGCCTAAACTTCGTTTTATCATCCTGTAACCGCTCGATGAATATTTTATATATAATGAAACAAGACGACATATCTTTAAATTTAAGCAAAAGCTTTTCGATATATTATCATCTTCAGTGCTAAAAGTAAAATTTCACTTTTTAAAATACATTTTACTTTTAGCATTGAAGATGATAATATATCGAAAAGCTTTTGCTTAAATTTAAAGATATGTCGTCTTGTTTTATTACATATTTTTAAACTGACATCCATAATTTATTGTCTTTGACCTAGCAGTGTTTCTCTGACATTTTATGCTATTGTAGTTCCACTTCGGTTACCGGCTATTCACTGTACGAATTATTGTACAGTGAATAGCCGGTAACCGAAGTGGAACTACAATAGCCGAAGTGAGTTTCGCTTCATCCTAAGTCACATAAACTGTAAAAAAAAACCACAGCACAAACTGAAGCGATATTTTTACTTTTAAGTCGGTTTGTTACTTTTAAGTCGGTCTGCATCTTAAGTGAGTGGTCTCTGTACTTAACTTTTGTCGGTCCCTTGGTTCTTAAAAACTCCTGCGGTTTCGAACTCGTTTGACAGACTCCGCAAGACGAGAGATATGTGTTGCTAGTAGTTACCATAATTAGATGAACAACCATTATGAATACACTCAAGTTTTGTTTTGATGACGTAATAGAGGAGTGACGTCAACTTATGTTTTTCTAATAATTTATTTTATTTATTTACCCTGTTACCGATTCATGACGATGACAAATATTATTGAAAAAACACAACTGGTATTGCTGAGAAAGCAGAAATAAACTCGGACACAGAATTCTTTGTTGAAGGGATGCCTGTTTGCCTGAAAGTATTTCCGCCAAGTTCGGCAAATTTGCGGGATTTTATACATTTTCCTTGATCGCTAGTTTATAGAAGATTTCAAAATTCATAAGAAAAAAAAATGAATTAAGAATAACACAGTAAAACACTGATAGCCCAACTTCGAACCCAGAGCTTCTTGCCTTTTCGATATACGGGATAAGGCAAGAAACCCTGGGCTCGAGGTTGACTGATGATTTTCATTAACTCAAACCATAGCTCATTGGGTTTTTTGAAAAAATTCAGATTCAAATGATATTACCTCTACACCGTAAAAGTTTGAAGGGACCGATTTGACAGACGAACGTATTGCAAAGGATACAAAAACTCGAAGTCTCTTTAATTCGAACTTTCATTAAACCGAACTGTTCAAGCATCTCCCTTGAAGTAATACTCGCGTAGGAAGAAAAGATTATATAACTCGAATACACGTTGTTTTAATGTTGCTCAATTTTTTGCTAAGCATTAATTGAAACTATTATATGTCCCGTCTTGGAAACGTTTTTGTACGTTTTAACTAGCACGATTCGGAAAAATCATGTTTCGTTTACACGAAACTATTTTTCTATAGATTTGTGAGGAATTGTATACAACTTCGTAGAGTTGTTCATGAATTTTTCCCTACAAAGTCAAGAGAAACTTCACAACAACAATTGAAATAAGCGTGCAATTTAATGATGTTTCTTTTGATACAAGAAAAGGCTTTAAATCTCGTGTAACAGGCTCGTCGGTTTTACGAATCTCCCTAATTAAAGTATCTAAGTGTAAATTCTAGGACATTCAAATCTTGAAAAATTATTGAGATCCAGGACTTATTCTATTATTTTTATTCAAAAGATATTATTATGATTGAAAGTGTTACGTGTAAATAAGCCCTATGTTGTTTGTATCGTCAGCAGGTCAGCAGGCCTGTTTTTACGACAATACATTTACGCAACGTAGCATTGAGAGAATGTAGGATGTTTATTCGTGAGGAAGTGGAGAGAAGACTGGGTTAGCAGCTTATAAATGAATAATAATTTACTTTTTTACTGATAATATATGAATATAACTGAATAGAAAGTGCGCAGTTGACTTTTCATTGGTTGTGGGCAGACGTCGCATTCAGAAGCCACAGGAACATTCACTAAAAGGTTATGCATATTTCAAAGCCATTTCGAAACACATTAAAAAACGTGAACAGCGCTAAGACATGGATTTTTTTCTTTCTGTGAAGTAAAAGCTCATTTCGAAAATATTAGAATGGTTCGTCGAAGTGAAGACGTGATATTTACTCAAGAACAACATGCCTGGTCAAACATCCGAAATGATAATTACAACGATAGTATACAGACAACATCAGGTGAATCTGACCAAGATTTTATTGAAAACAAAGAAGATATCAATAAAGGTACCGATTTCCACTCTGTTCTCAGTCATTCAACCTTGCGAAAGAAGAAAAAGCTACCAGAAATTCACATACACGAATCAGTTATCGAGACAAATGACATCGAAGAGAGTCAATCGACTGAAAAAACTTGGAATTATCCAGGTAGCGAATCATCGTCATTATCTAGTAGTGTTAGCACGGTTGGAGATGGAGAAGATATTCTTTGCTTCCACAAGCGGGCCGAGTCCTCCGTGTCTTCCAACGCGTGTGAGTATCACATGTCAGGTAGTACAAAGACAAAAGGCAGACAGCTTCCCCCGCGACCAAAGTTCGACGCTAGAAAATCTTTAGTACGTCAGAAGTCGGAAAATTTATCCGACAGTGTTAAGAAACTACGACAGAAATTCAAAATGAAGCGATCCCTTTCATCTGACTGTCATGTTGATAAGAAAACACAAGAATACCAAGAAAAATCGCTTTCAATAGAGCCTCTGTTTGAAAGTCCACTGGATGTTAAAAATTATGAACACGCTAAGACACGTGGTCGAAGAGGAGCAGTCATATCTTTAGAAATTAACCAATCAGTATCGCTTGTTAAATGGAATCCGTCAGAAAAAGAAAAATATTGCCAGTTTAATTTTGTTCATACATCGAAAAACAGCACCAACAACAATAGATAGAAAAGCCTTTTGCAAAAGCTCTGTTTAAACATCGCGGTAATGCCTAGTTATAAAGATTGGCCTCGCTCCTATGTTTTCTATTGTTTCACTAATTACATATCTTTATGACTTAGTAAGGCCTTGTTCAGACCTGGCGATGACGACGATTACGTTAGTTGGATGATTAAAAACAAATAGAATTTTTAAAACAAGGGCATACTGGTTGGCACAGCCATAACACGGTGTTTAAACGAAATTCGAGAAAGGTCTGTTAGATATAGTAATATAGATAGTAGTATTTTTCATATTATTATATTCTTGTAATGAATATCTTTAACAAAGAAAGCAAATCAGTTTTATTGATTCTCCTCCGATCTCTTTATACTTTGGATTTATTTTTCCTCTTTTATGCAAGAACCTATGTACTTCAATACATTAATTCATAAACTATATTCAAACTAAACACAACCAGGCCTGTTATAATGGCGATGTGCTTTAGTTTCAATTGGTCTGTTCCTTTATCTCCATTATAATCATGATGTAGTAATCACAGAACGTGGACTTCGAATTATAAAATACGAAAAAATCAATTTGACCCCATAACACACTTATATCTTGAACTGTTTTTACTATTAGTATAGCGGACTCAATTTTGAGCGATATTTCGAACTTTGCGCTATCTCGAACATGCGCTAATCTGAACTTGCGCTATTTTGAACTTTGCGCTATTTTGAACTTTGCACTATTTTGAACTTTGCACTATTTCGAATTTGGGCTATTTTGAACATGCGCTATTTTGAACTTTGCGCTATCTTGAACTTTGCGCTATCTCGAACTTTGCGCTATCTTGAACTTTGCGCTATCTTGAACTTTGCGCTATCTTGAACTTTGCGCTATCTTGAACTTTGCGCTATCTTGAACTTTGCGCTATCTTGAACTTTGCGCTATCTTGAACTTTGCGCTATCTTGAACTTTGCGCTATCTGGAATTTGCGCTATCTTGAACTTTGCGCTATCTTGAACTTTGCGCTATCTTGAACTTTGCGCTATCTTGAACTTTGCGCTATCTCGAACTTTGCGCTATCTTGAACTTTGCGCTATCTCGAACTTTGCGCTATCTTGAACTTTGCGCTATTTCGAACAAAACCTTTGACCCCGTCAGCATTTACAGGCATTACAAAAGCTTTTCAAAAGAAAGCACTCTTGTGCATGAGATTTAGCCGTTCTCTCCCGATGTATCTATGTACACTGCGAGCCATTAACCATTTTTACGCAACTATTGTTACGTCATCACAGGAGCATTCGTTTTCTTTTTTGATTTAAATTATTAAAACTATTACATTGAATACTCAAAAGGTCATGATATGTTCTCTCGCTAAACAGTAGGCATAATTGACACGTTTTTGCCACCAGTGCTTTGACAAAATTTAGGGTACATTTTGCACTGTGACGTCAAATTCTGGTGTCAGTGAGATCTCGCCATATCTATTCATTATCACTACATATGAGTCTGCTATTGAACCTAAACGATGGTTCTTATAAAAACAGTGCACAGAGGAAGACTAACCACGGATGGGCATCTCAGAACAAAAAGTCCCCCAAATTTTCAATATTCCTGTTTGATCCAAAACACATCAATTTTCATCGGGTTAAAAGTATTTGCGAAGGATTGAAGACTTAAGAATATGTCGCACAATTGCATAATTAGTCTCGACAATATTGCAGTAGGTCTCATAGTACAGCCTTAGATTTCAGCCAATCTAGTCCAAATTTGACTCGAATACCCAGGGCTTCACCGTTTTTCGCATTTCAAAACATTGAAGAATCTCTGGAGACTAGGTTCCATTTAAACATGATTTCTTATGAAAGAAGATTTTTAAAATCATAATTTCTACAACAAGCTGTTTTCAAGGTAACCAGTTCATTTTGTTAGGGCTATTATTTGAATAAATCTTGTCATTCGAATCCAGGTCTCTTGCCACCGTTCGTGTCTTGTATATATAAGCAAGGGAGTCTGAGTTCGAAGTTGGTCTTTAGTTTCTAAACTTCTACTTGCACTTTTTTGGTGTTGATACTCGCTTTGCTACTCGCGATAGTATATAGCAACCATACAGATTCTGGATGTCCGCCGACCGATGTCAGAGCTATTTTTTTTTCTCTCCGCAACTGTTTGAAATGTGTCTGAAAGAGATGCCTGGGTTAGAGGTTGTTCATAAGGAGGCTGGCTGTCCCGGTTGATCAGGCTGGCTCAGTTAGGCAAGATCTCGCTATTTTCAAGAAACGCATGAAAATAATAAAACCTGTTCATATGCCTCCATTAGCCACATTCCTGACATCAACCAGCCTGTTACACGAAAAAATATAACTAGCATGTAGCTTTAGCTAAAAATGCCTCCGCGCTCAAGCATTCCAATTTGTACAGATAGCAAGCTATACATTAACAACATTGGCCTAACAAAAAATGTTTTGGTTGATTTGAGACCTGATATGAGGCAAACTAAATATTTCGACAAAATCAGGCTCCCTGCCTGGCGGCAATGCAAAACCAAGTTGCAATATGCAAACCAAATAGATCTACACTTAAACAGATGAAAATCTGCACAAAACTTTGTTAGTTTTTGTTATCTCTTAGGCCTAAGTCACACTGATGCTAATATACCTTTCAAAAAGTGTAAATAAGGCTTAACAAGTAATATCAGAAAGTATTTGCTACAAACAAAAGAAATGTGTGAACTGAAACCATGGATACGTATTTTATAATCAAAATAAAATTTGTTAAACATTCTGTAAGAGCCAAAAGAGAAAAAAAACAAACTTTTTCAAAAAAATAAATTCAAGCGAAAAATCCATTAGAAATCTGCGTTTCAAACTTTGATTTAAAACAAAAAGTAGCCAAAGTTTACATAAAAAGACAAGAAGAAAATATAAGAAGGTTTTATTGATCATGATCACACTAGGTTTGGAAGACAGTTAAAGAAGAAAAACACGAAGAACGACAATTTGTAATATGGCTTTCTCGTCTATACAGAAATCCAATTAAAATCTTTTTAAGGCAAGATCCCCCCAAAAATCAGTGCATAAAATAAAATTATTGAATGGAAGATTTGGAGCTAAAACATATGCAAAAATAAAATGTATGGTTGGCAAAATTTCGGATTTCCAGCTGTGCTTCAAAATCCTTGTCGTTCACTTCACTAAAACAACACAAAAGTAACATGAAAAATGTCTAAGTAATTTTAGCATACGAACTTCCTAAACAACATAGTATAATATAATAACAAATTAGGAAAAAATTACGAAAAAAAAATTCTGTCTCCCACCATCCACCTACGGTACCAAAAGCAAAATCAGCTAATAATTGTATACCACCGTGTAACAGCAACACGAAAAGTTGGAAGATGATGAACAAAATCGAAAACTGACTTTCGACTATCTCGTGAAACTACTATGCCTCCTCGCTCGCTTACGCTCGCTGCGGGGGCAATTACTGATGAGACTCAATAATTACTTCTGAGATGTAAAACTTTACTTGTATCAAAAGAAACATCATTACTTTGCACGTTTTTTTCGAATGTTCACGTGAAGTTTCTAATGACTTTGGGGGACATATTCAAGAACAACTCTACCAAGTTATATAAACGTCCCTACAGATACATAGCGAATATAGTTTCGTGTAAACAAAACATGATTTTCCGGAATGTGGCTAATATGAACAACCCCTTAAGCTTCAGAACGGAACATTTTTTCTCAAACATGTAAACATAATTGTATTCACGATATGCTAAGTACCAAACCTAATGACATTAAGCTTTTAACCAATTAATTTAATTGGCCGAATCCATTAGCGATTTATCTCCTTAATACTCATTAATAGATATTCCATTTAATTCCTTGATATTCATTAATACTTATAGAGATAATAAAAATTTTAACGAATCACAGCTATCTAGAGCAGTGCTTAAAGTAATTTCAGAGAAAGTAATTATAGCGTCTCATTGAGGTTGCAGCTACAGACTGTGGGCAAAATCTTCAAAAAGTCACTGCGGTGAAGAACTTTTTAATTGTAATAGTGTGTATAATTCTATAAAAAAGCACTCTTTCGCATTGATTTTTCAACAATTTTGCCCACTGGGGAACAACTTAGTCGCGTTTGACTGTCCTGCTTCAGTAAAAATAAAACTTTGAATCGCCCTTTGGAAAGAGAACACTATGGAATTGCCTGATACTATATAAAAACGTTTTAGTATAAAAGAATATTTTAGATTCGCTCAATTAAAAAGTGAAATGTGAAGATAACGTTTTGGGATTAAAAAATTAATTGAACAATTTAACATAGTTCTGTCTTCTTAAATTGCTTGTGTGTTATCTCCGTCGTAAAACTCACAACATTCATTTGGAAAAGAAAATATATAAACCACTCCTTTTTCACTTGACCAGTGAGTTCATTCTAGTCATTACTTGAATAAGTTGCGTCAACATTTGCAAGGAAGACATTATGAAGACTTTAATAACATTTTTACTTTTATCAATACTTGTGACTTTGACAATGGGAAATAGAGGTAAATTCTTTTGTCGTATATTTTCAAACAAATAGTTAAAACAAAGGTTTTAGTCCTTAAAAAAGTTTACGAAAAAATAAATATGCAGGGTTAATAATGATGTTGGATTTATTTATTTATTTTACACAGTCGCCATGATGAGGACTGGCGTAGATGAAAAATTTGACAAAAAGTTTATTTTCTGATATTTTGTGAAGGGGAAAATCATTTACACTCTTCAGTAATAAGAGAAAAGTTTCTTTAGCAAGTTTGAAAAATATTCTCTCTCATCAACAACTGCAACAATATATTTTGGTACAACTGATTAGGCTGGCTCATGTTCGTGTTCGCCCAACACAAATTGGTTATTGTGATGGGTGAACTTGACCAGTGAGTTCATTCGCGATAATCTGTATTGCATGAATTAAATAAATGCAAGAATGTTTACGTGATGAGTTTACATCAACCTTCTTAACAGGTGGGCGGACAGTTGTGGCTAGTTGGGATGCTCGTCGCAATTATGAAAATAGCGATGATGACGTCATGAATTGGAAAAACGCGATCAAGGAAATGGCGAATGACGAGGGTATAAGAGGTAGGAGGACATCAATTGTTCTGTATTATGGGCCAGTATAAATCAATATTGCCGTTATGGAAAAATTTAAAATATATTATTTCAGTGACGGTAAGGGTGTCTGGTGTCGACTTTTCAAATAAGTGTAACTTTTTAAATATTTTGTTTGTTCGTTGCGATTTGTCATTAGCTTCATGATGGTTAAAAAAAACCCTTGTTTATAAGTAATTAGTGAATTTTTAAAAATTACAAAGCTTAAAAATAAGATGGCGTATGTAGTCACTACATGAAAACTATACGAAGTCAGATAAGGTTGTAAAAGAAAGTATTGACGTGCGTTGTTGGTTATTATTAGTTTTTGTGTTGTGAAGTTGTGAAGCGTTTTTAATTGATCATTGTGGAATTTATCACCGTATCAGGAATGAGATGCATTCATTAATTTTCATTGATTAAAGTGTAGGTTTATGGGATGCTTGGTTTCCTTGAGCCCTTGCAGTTTTCACTATAAACGCCGTTTTTTCTATCGCTAAGAAAGTGAATGAAAATACATGCCACCTGCTACCTATTAAAGAACGATTAATATTTTGCAGAACGACATGGTGTTCATAAATTCTGTAGGTTTAGAATTCATGTACTCCATCGTTCTCATTAACTATCTTTCCATATAACCTACCTGAAGTGCGTGGGAGTACATTTATTTCAATCGTATTGCTCTTCATCGCAGTGACGACAATTCTGCACACCGTATACAATAGTCAACTGTAATTTTCAAGTGACAGGGTAATTGGCTGATCTCCTTCTACACCCCCACCACACTGAATATTTTATTTAAACGAATCCCACAAGCAACAGAAGATTCAACCCAGCCGGCACATTTATTCAAAAACCTCTACCAAGCAGTGCAATTCTATAGAAATTTACACACAATTTCAATAAAAATGCTCTCCGTCACAGTGACAATTTTGTCCACTGGGAAATGAGTATACTCTATC
Source organism: Turritopsis dohrnii (assembly GCA_027922465.2). Lineage (NCBI taxonomy): Eukaryota > Metazoa > Cnidaria > Hydrozoa > Anthoathecata > Oceaniidae > Turritopsis > Turritopsis dohrnii. The sequence goes on along the minus strand of BQMF02000071.1, from coordinate 463,115 downwards.
AGTATAATCTTTACTTGTTGTTTTCTTGACAGAAGCTGCTCAAAGAGTATTAGCAGAATTTGAAAACTCCAGAAAAGACAATCGATGGTAAGAATGACGTACTATTCTACCGATTAATTTGATTGGTTAGTAAGGATCTTTGGGCGCTAATCTATGGAAACTCCTCCACCCTTCTTATTTTTGAAAAGGTAATTAAGTAAAATTCTTGTCTGAAAATGTGAAAATAATTGAAACATAATTCTGACGACTTTTTCACTTATTTTAGAGATCGTTATGGTAATGGATGGTAATTGAATACTAAACGAGCCTTTTGAGTTGGGAGAATTAAGTTCTTATCTTGCACGCTACTTGTAATCTTTTTCAGAATCTCCTTGTTATGACATTTACCATTTGCACTTGCTTCTTTGTATGAATAGAAACGACAACCTATTTATGTCTCTTTATACTTTATCAACATAATCCCCGAAACTGTTGACCCTGCTATAAATAGAACTGAGACCTCCTTACAATCTCTCATTAGAATAATAAGGAATGACACCTGACAAAGAAGTCTCTATCTCTGCAACTTACACACTCATCGAACCCTGGGTACGAGGTTGAAACTTACACACTCATCCATAGAAGCTTGTTTGATCAAGCTCGCGAAATATCAAAATAAAAACCAATCTGTTAGGCTACTGATTGCCAAATGATAATTGATTGTAGAGAACTGATGACTTCAGTTTTCTCTAAAGCTATATGAAGGTCCTTTATCACCATCGATGCGAGCTATAAGAAGGCCAGTTTAGTATAAGAAATGTCTGTCTTTTATGTTAAAATAGACATTAATTTGGGGAATTTCAGTAAGGCATTGTGTGGAGTATAAAAGACGGTAGAACCTCTATTAACGGTCACCTCCATACATCGGTGACCTCCTGATAAGCGGCCAGAAAAGAAAGTCCCTGCCGAATTTATTGTCAAACTCTTATAAAAAAAACCTCCATGCATCGGTCACCTCCAATCAACGGCCAAGCGGTCACTTTCTATTGTCCCAATGTCTGGTTTTTCCTCTATTAACGGTCAAAAAAATCTTTATGCAAGCAAATGAAAGACGATATAAAAAAATCTTATCGACTCCTACTTAAATCAAGACGAAGATGCAGTGACATCAGTAGACACAGTCGATATACATTCCATGAACTGGAAGGAGAACTTGAGAGAAACAAGATCGGGACATATATGACAGTTTTCTGTAAAGGTCCTTTATCTTGCAAACCCCCGATGCGAGCTATAAGGATGTCAGTTTAATACGGCAAATGTCTTTCTTTTATGTTAAAATAGACATTGAATTTCAGTAAGGCATTGTGTGAAGTATAAAATACCTCAAATTGGAACAACGCAAGTTGATGGATCAATTCTTGAGGGCAAGGGAAGTGTCGGCGTCGAATTTTTCTGATGTTGATATTCCCAATAGTTTCCCAATAGTTTCCCAATAGTTTTGTGAAAAATTGTTAACAACTATGTCGGTGTGGTAAATGCATTGCAGGGCCGGTGATACCGGTGGCGGGAAAAAACATTTTTGATCACTTTTAATAGTCAGGGCACCGAGAAGTAAAAAAACTGGAAACGAGAGGGACAAATTATTTTGAAGTGAAACTTGTTTGTTAGATCATACTAATCACGGAATTCTTTACCGGACAATCTGAATTTATCTAGAGACTTATTCCTGGACCTATATTGTAGGTAGTTAAATATAAATGTAGTTCACCTAAAATTATATATTTACCACTCGATAGCATTTTTTGAACTGATCAAAAGTTACGAAAAGGTCGCATAGGAATTATCTGTTTACGCCGAGTTATACATGATAGAAAGTCTTTCTATGACATCATCGCTTATGAAATTTGACGAATTGGAACAGCTGTATTCTGAATGAAATTCACCAGCTCAAGAACAGCACCATATAACGTTATATACTAGTAGGTAACGAGAATCTATAAACCTGAAGAAATTCCCATAAACATTTTCGCAGAGATAATATATTGATAATATTGATAACCTCATACCTCTTATACACTCGTCGTTCGCCATTTCTTTAATCGCGTTTTTCCAATTAATGGCGTCATTAGGAGCATCCTGTTCAAGTAAAGATTCATCGAAACTCTTGCATTTATATAATTTCTACTGATCTTTCTTTCATTGACAGAAATAAATCTTGACGCAATCCCGGTTATGGGGAATATAATAAACATTTTATCAACTTTTCAATTTATCTCACTGGGCAGAATCGTCGAAGTGTTACTGCGATGAAGAGTGCTTCCACTGAAATACGGTGGATATTTTCGTAGATATGCACTCCTTCACAGGATTTTTCAACAAATTTAGATAGAATCATGCTGATGATTTTTAAAACAAATCGATTTTTCTTTTTGATGGTTTTTGGTTGTTTCAGGAATCATTCTTCGGTAAATCAAAACCTTTATCTGTTCTGCTTTTGCATTTAGTAAAAACGAGAAAAGAAATTACCTGGTAGGTCTCTCCCTCCCATTGTCAGAGTCACAAGTATTGATAAAAGTAAGAATGTGGTTGAAGTCTTCATAATGTCTTCCCTGCAAATGTTGACGCAACTTATTCAAGTAATGTCTCGTATGAACTCACTGATCAAGTGAAAAAGGAGTGGTTTAAATATTTTCTTTTCCAAATGAATGTTGTTCGTTTTATGACGGAGATAACACAAAAACAATTTAAGAAGACAGAATTATGTTAAATGGTTCAACTTATTTGTTAATCCCAAAACGTTATTTTTATTTTCTTTTTCTTTGACTGTTGGTAGTTTATAGTGCGTTCACTCTAACTTGGATAATCGTTAATGATTTTTATCAGACACGTTAAAGTAATGAAACAGAACGCTTATTAAAAGTTTAAAAATTCTTTTTCTACCCTTATCAAGACAAAAGACGATCAATGACTTTTAAGTGTTGTGGGAATTGACGCTCAATTTCCACCAGATCGTGCAAAAGGACATTATCCAAGTTAGAGTGAACGCACTATACTGATGGAGACAATACGAGCGCAATTTAAGATAACCGAACTATGTTAAATGTTGTAATGTAATTTTTAATCTCATTAAAATATTGAAATACCAATTGCTCTACAAATTGCACTTTTTAATCTAGCTAAGTTGAAAAAGGTTTTTATAGAGGTTTTTTTGTCTAGTATGAGGCTATTACAAAAACTGTATACCCAGTTACTTGCATAGCAATGGGAAGTTCGCACAACTCATGAACGTATGGACGGTTCTCTTCTTGATCGAAGACCGTCAAATATATTATGTTGATTAGTTTTGCAATCTATACATGAAAGTGACACTTTCTAAAAAGTGATTCAAAATTTGATTTTTGAGTGGGAATTGTAAAAACGCTTTAAAAGTTAAACGGTGACCATCGCAGACCAGCTTCCTTTGATGTTATATTGTTATATCTGAAGCCATGAAGCGCTATAATTGAAGAATTGCGTCAGGGATAGAAGCGCTTGCAATGTAATTCCGATTTTATAAGTAAGATCGAAGGAAGATCTAATACTGAATTCTTTCAACGTAACCGACTGAACCAGCTGGAGCTCGGAAAATTTTTATTTGTGTATGACCTCCAAAAAAAGATTTAGGTAAGATCAATGAGGAAAAAAAGGGGATGAAAACAGAAAAAAGACACAAATTGTAGTAACTAATGTATCTCTAACCAACCCTCCTCTGTTGAATCTGTAGCCTGAAGAACAGAAGACATAAAAATCAGTGGTGGCGTGGGAGGGCAGTATTAGAATCTACAAAATTTTTAACTCCTCCCATTTTTTTCTAGATATCTTGTTGTAGACCAGGCCCTGAAGGGGAGTAGGTACCACCTAGAGCTAAAAACATTTCTAATGGTACCAAGATGTAGGTTAAGTATTGTAGTTTTGAGAAAGTGATGGTAAACGGGGTGTACCTGGAGCATGAGCACTCCACAGCACTCCATCTGAGGGGTGGTAAAATCCTCTTATAAAGGTTTCTATAGGAAACTGACGTTTTTTGATATTTTTAAGTTGCCATATCTATCGAATTACTGGTCTGATCGTCTTAAAACTTACCAGAAATGTTGCAAATAGGTAGAATTTTGACTTGAATAAATTTTTTTGAAAAAAATTTTTCAGGGAGTCTGTTATATAAAGCAATAAGCAAAAATTAGCTAATTTTACCGACTTTTTCACGTTTTCGGACTCTAATGTCTGTCTACCTAAGCCAAATGAATCAAAAAGTATGTATAAAAGTATGAGCATATATGTTACAACATTTATGACTGGTTTTGTGGAGTTCAGGGGGTGAAACACCATTTCAGGGGGTAAAATATGTCAATTTTTATCAAAAAATTAACATTTTGCCACAAAAATTACCTTAAACTAGTATTAGGATGACTTTTTATGACTGAAATAATACATTTAAGGTTAGTATCCTAGCACAACTTACGATGCTTCAGTTGACATTTCTACAATTTCTACCAAGAGGATAAAATTTTTATTTCAGGGGGTAAAATTCGTTTTTTGTCAAAAAATCAATATTTTCCGCCTATTTTTGATAGAATGTATAGTTATTGCTAAACTATTATTTGGTTAAATGAAAGTATTCTAGGAGAACTTTTACATTTTTCTTTAAGAGGTGAAAATGAAACTAGGGGTTTGAACACGTCATTTTGAACAAATACAAAATTAAGAAGGTTCAAATATTATAAAATAAACTAAAGAGTGTTCGAAGTTTTTATTAATAATCTAGTTCATCAGTGCTATCTATGTCACTCTCCACATTGCTCCAAGTTCGTACTCATCTGCAGACTCTTCTTGTTCATTGTCTTCTTCATCTTCTTCGACATCTTCGACTTCGATCATATATCATTATAGATAATGCTTCAGGAAAGGCAAGGAAGTCTATCTGGCTTAGGAATTTGCAAATGTCCTCAAACAAATGCGCAGCCATGCTTGGGTTACATGCTTTTAGTGGGAATTATTACATTTCCTAATTCTTCAAAAAAAGGCAAAGAAAAATGTTGGAAACTTGTAGAAAAAATTTTTTGTGGAGTATTTTCTAGTTCTATCTAAACTATATCAGACAGTTCAAAAAGCCTTATTTCATTCTTTCCGTACACAGTGTCCTGTTACTTTCAGCCGAAATTTATCTTCATACCTTGGGAATACTTCACCGTATTGGCTCTCATATACTTTTGATTAAAGTGTGTCGGATGGACAGTGTGGGATGGACATTTTGTAATCAAATTTTGAGATCAGAAGTTCGATTTTTTTTTTTTTTTTTTTTTTTTTTTTTTTTTTTTTTTTTGTACTCTACTTATTCCTAAGGTTAATGTTTATCATATTTCAATAGAAAAACCAACTTGATATATTCAGTTGGACCTACAAAATGCTAAAACCCAATATGTCCGTCCGACACTTTTATTCTTATTTTACAGAAATTCTAAAAGTAGAGAACTGGGACCGAGCATGAGACGTGATGATAACTGTTAATAAAAATCAAGTTTTCCCATTCAAAAATAACAAACCTTTATAAAACTCTTCAAGTAAAGTCAATATATATATGCTAACAGTCCCCGTGGTACCACTGTTCACAAATTGGACATTCTATCCATTCAGCTCCATCCTCACCTTCTAAACACTTTCCGCAACTTCCATTTACATCAATATTCTCGGGCAGGTCAAAATGACCGCATGCTTCTGACCCATTGGTGTGACGGTACCATTGGTCATGGAATGGTTCTTCCTGGAAATTTTGAATAGCTGTAAACATTGGAAGCCTTTATTCGTGGTTATGCATTTGGCCATGTGCACACTTAATATGTGCATCCCCTTGCTGTAGGGTGCATTCTGGACTTCCTCCGGCTCAACTAGCGCATCCTGTTCTGGTAGATAAACGCACTCAATGCCTCTGACTAGCGACTTTGCGCTGTTGACAAAATCAAGTGGGGTATTGACAACTTTTTCGGCCATAACAGCTTTGTATACGGCATTTTTAATGCACCCACCAATGCCGTCCATAGGATCTTTCCCATGATGGCGTGCATTGTAATAGCGGATTACATTAAATCTTTAGGGAAAAAGAGTCGTCAGCTGAAATACATACCGCGAACGAAATTGAGCACCACAACCATCACTCCAAATGTGCAGGTCAAGTGAATCGTGTTGGTTGATATGTGGATATTTCTCGGTGACAGTATCAATAGATTTCAGAATACATTAGTGAACAGCTATTCGGGAATGATCTTCAGCCTCGGAGACGATGACAATGCTGATTTTCTCCGTTGTTTTGTTGACTATGATATAGCCCGCAGCAGTAAAAATGCTAAAAGAAGTGTGTCCGAAATAAGCAGACTGACATTTTCCCTGTTGCAAGTTCTTGTAACTCTCTGCGTAGTCAACATGCAAAAGAATCGTATTTTCCGGCATTTCCGATTTCAACGCGTTGTAATCTTTAGACTTCGCTAATCTTTTAGACTCTTTCCGTAAATTATCAGCTTTCTTTATTTGATTCACGGTATCTTTTGCAACGCTCTGCATTTAAAAGTGTTTTAAAGTGTTTAAGTGTTTTTTGTTTTCTTGGATTTCCCATCTCCACTTTATTCCATAGTTATATAAACCTAACAGTAGACTCTCGATATAACGAACCTTGAAGGGGGTTGAAAAAAAGTTCGTTATATCGAGAGTTCGTTATATCGAAAAATTTAAGAAAACTTGTGTTTTGCCAAAATTAATGGAAATCCTTAAATCCTCATTCCAACTGGCTGTCATTTCCGGGGTGACACTGTTCTCTTCTCCCGAATCAGCTTTCAAAGTGACATTGTGTCTTTGTTTCCATTTATCCAACCAACCGTCAGAAGCTTTAAAATTAGGAACATTGAGGCTTTTTGACAAGGCTCGAGCTTTCTCTTTAATAACCATACCATTGACAGGTACATTGTTGGAACGTGCGTTTTTAAACCGGATAAAAACAGCTCGTCAAGATCATTGTTGTCGCTCTTCTTCATCTTTTTTTTTTTCGAACTGACCTGACCAGTTTCATAAGCCTGTGTTATTTTTGCTTTGTTCGCAATCCATGTGGAAACAGTGTTCTTCTTTACTCCATACTGCTCAGCTATTTTCTTTTTTGAACAGCTTCCCTCTGCAATCCTCTGCAACTTGTCGGTTACAGAAACATTGACCCTCTTCATGTTGACTACTCAGGTATAGGGCTGATTAGGTTGACATAAAACTCGAACTTTACGTACATTCAACGTTCAAATGATTTTTCAATTGTTCGATTGGAAGTCATTGCAGTGTCTTCATTCCATTTTAGTGCCTTGAGTTCGTATATCGAAGGATTTTTGCTTGTTGGGCAAATACTTTAGGTTCGGTAAATCGAAAGTTCGTTTTATATCGGAGGTTTGTTATATAGAAAGGATTTATAAGGGTTTGATAAGCCAAGGGCCAAGGGCCAGTTGCATCAGTTCGTAATATCGAGATGTTCGTTATACCGGGGGTTCGTTATATCGAGAGTCTACTGTATCAACATACCGTAAACGTTTCTGATTTTTACGTGAAAGTATACACAAAGCCAAATAATTACAAAACGGAGTATATATAATTACAAATTCCAAGTTGGTGCATCACACTTTGAATTGAGTTCCATCTTAAAGAGTCAAATCCTTTGTCTTCGATTCGTTGATCGATAATTCGATGTCGATTTCACTGCTATGATTTGACTTGAAATATGGCGATCTGGAGCCCCGCAGGCACAAAACACATGCACGAATCAGGTGAAAATTAATTCGTAATCTGAGCAATACCGTAAAATATCTGAGTAATACCGTAACTGACCGATTAAGCGCCCTGGGCGTATTTTTGAACTTTTACGGTGGGCGCTTATACGGACGGGGCGCTTAATTGAGTCCTGGGCGCTTAATAAAAAATCACTAAAATCACCAATACAGTTTATCTTTTCACTGAATACTGACAAAAGAACTGCTCGATAAATACTCTCACTTTGAGATGAAAATAATTCATTTCTGCGTTTATTGGGTTTCCTTCTTTATGGTGAAATATATGTTCAACTAAAAACGATATTTTGTGTTTTTGCCGAATAAGCGCCCAGTTTCAGTTTTGGACCTGGGCGCTTAATCGGACATTTATTACAAATTTATTACAAATTTTTCCTCTAAACCTGGGCGCTTAATCGCAGAATATACGAGATTTTCAAGAATGCCACCGAATATTTTCGATGAGCTGCTCAATCTCATAGACGTTGATATTACGAAAAAAACACAAGACCCAATCTCCCTGTTCAAGTTAAAGCACATTGTCCCAGTTCATCCCTGAATTTTGCGAAGCTATTTACATGCGATTAAAACTTGGTTGACTCCTCCAAGTTTCAATAAATGTTTCAGTTGCTTCTTGCGTCTTCATTTTCGCGTGTAAAAGTCTTCAAAATGTTGTTTTCGTTTATGTTAGCGTCTAAAATCACATCGCGTGAACCGACACGTGCGCGAAAACAATAGATTCGATTCGAAACAATAGAAAATAAATGACATTGAAAAATTAAAAGTTGAACATGTTCAACTTATCATTTTTCAATGTCATTGAAAATTAGAGTGTAAAAAATGACATTTTTTTCTGAATACACTGTCATTTTTCAATGATCATTGAAAAATGATCATTGAAAAATGATAGTGTATTTCAGCCTTAACATTGGATGTCTTTTACAAATTCGAACGATATAAAATTCGATGAACGAATACTCAAAATCAAAGAAGAAGAAGGAAAACAATGTGATAACAAACCATTGCTAATATTTATGGACAAGATATTTCAAATTGAACTCAAGCATCTATAGTAGACAGGAAACATAGCCTAACAATCTGACATTCTGGATAATGTTTATTTCTCAATGAAATTTGGTAGAGGAGACCTCAGACTACCAAAATCTGCCTGGTGACTTTTTTGGAAATGCCTGTATGTCACGTGATTGATTACGTCATAAATTACGGTCAGTAAAAATTTTATCTTCTCAAAAGTCATATTATTATACATCAATCGAAAGATCTTTTAAAATGGAACAAAAATTGTATAAAAGCATATGCCTGAAAATTTTGTCCTGAAGTTTTTTAGGTACTTAAAAATTTTGATGACGTCATAGAAAAGGACTAGAAAAAATCTTGCAAATAAATTTAATTCGCTAAATTTCGACTATTTATGACATGTAACCCCTCAATTTTGGTCAGAATTTGATTTCTGATCTTTTGCACATACATAAGTAAAAATTCACTGAGCAAAAAGTGCTGACTCAGCAGTTTTATTTCTACGTTGTGTGAGAATACATAAGCGAGAGTATCTTTGTAGTAACAGTTAATGAATTATCAAGGCGATGTGTTATCCCCCATCTAACATATGAAGCCCTTGCATTGAGGTGTTAGGGTATTCGATATTCAATAGTCGAATCAATAGCATTCATTTTCGTTAGTCCACATGGCTGCTGCATCGTTCTGAAGTTTAGATCCTGGTGTGGCGAAAACAAATGTTTATTGTGTAATGGTGTGATTAAGAAAAACGAGAAGTTTCAAAGTCTAGGGGAAGTCAGGGTTGGACGAAGTTTACAGATTTAGCTAAAGAATGGAAAGACATAAACATCGAAGTTAACGACAGTAGATTTTTCTTCTGTGAAGTGTATAGCCGTGTTAGATATGCAGAAAAGCCATTTTTAAAGGTTCACAAAAACTGCCGCACAGATTTTTCCACCAAGCTCAGTTTATACCAAGAAATTTACTCGTCTAAAGGTGATGATCCCTGTGAACAGGCATCAGACATCTCTGAAGACACCTCTCTACCTGCAACACGCTCTAAGAAGAAAGCATCCAATGACAACCAAGAAAAGCGATTTTGCTTCATCAGTTAAAATCAGTGAGGCGTGCGTACATGACTTTTTCGTAGATTTTTTCAATGTTAGACAACAAAGAGGTTGGACGATAGTTGGGAACGACCAATGGAGAACCCTTTTTAAAAACTGGCACAACTCTAGAGGTTTTCAAAGCCTGGGGAAATACTCTAGTTTCAAATGACATGTTAATTAATAAAGAGATTGGATAACCTATATCATTTTTGATTAACTTAAGGATTTTGATGGGGATGCTATTGGGACCAGAGGATTTACTAGTGGAAAATGAGCTAATAATTTTAATGATTTCTTCTTGTGTTGTGGGAGTAAGGAAAAAAGAATTTACACTAGGGTGCTTCAGATAATCAGTGAAGTGTTTTGATGTTGGTGGAATTTTGGACCTGATAGTACTAGCAACAGAGGTGAAAAAATCATTAAATTTATTGACCATGATGGTTGAGTTTGAAATTACAGTGTTGTTAACACGGATTGAGGTTGGAGGTGGAGTCACGAACACCTTCCCAGATTTTATGCACGGAAGGACGGATTTAATAGGTTAATGTTGAAGTCCCCCAGTTTTGGGATTACAATTTCAGCAAATGATGATTCCAAATTTTTTGTCTCATACATTAGGCTGTTGAGATTTGGACGAGATATATGGGCAAATTTGTGCCACCCGCAAAAGATTCAGTGTGTGTATCCAGACAATTATAGCCTTCAAGGTTATGATCAAAAATAGGAGTTTTACCGTTAATAAACAATGGACGTATAAAAAGGGAAGGGCTTACAACTTTTATAAATCTATTCAAACAAACCTCCCCTCGGTTTATTGAAATTTTCACAAAAGCAGTTTTGAAACTCCCTCCAGTGCTGTTAAAAATATGTTTCCACTGGCTTCCATGATCGTAATAACCAACCAGAAATGAATTTAAAGATTTTATGATTATTTTGAAGCCAGGTTTTAAGATCTGATTCTTCGTGACTTCATACAGTCTCAAACAAGAAATTTTCAGAATTGAATAAAAAAGCACTCTTCTTTCTGTATATTCTCAGGCATCACCCAAGCGTCTTTCAAAGTACCGAATCTTTCGATATAGGTATATACACAAAATACTTCCTAACTCCGACAAATTTATCTTAATTCCAATCCGACATTTTCAAAATAGGTTGACTAGAAGTTTTGTGATTCTCAAGAATATTGCTGATGCATCTGTAAATCGTATTTTCTCTCAATTTGTTGGTTTTCCACATCGGATTAAACCTAAAGCGTCATATAAACCCACCCATGTGAACCGAAATCCAGTGAAATGCGAGGCGACGATTACATCAAAGAAATGCCGACAGAATAGATTTTAATAATAGAAATGAAAGGCTTTAGTATAAGTTGTGAGTCCTTCTCTTTTTATACGTCCATGAATAAACCGAGTTTCGCTAATTCCAATGACGGAAAATTTATGGTCTAGGAGAGCCAAAAGGGAATTAAACAAAATGTTTAGTCATGGACGTAATAGTCAAATGAAATGCAGAGAATGCATTTTGTTGAGGTTTTATTTTGTTGAAGTCCTCACATTCATAGTATTTGCAGTTAGTCAAGTGAACATTGACAGAGTTTGTCTCATCCATCTCTTGGTGGATGATGTTGTTCAATTCAGAAACAAGGGATTTCGTTTTTTCATCAGAGTTGGGGATGCTTGAGAAGAAAAAAAAGAAAAAAGTAAAAGAAAATAAGCTTAAGACTAAATAAAGGCCATACAGAGAAAGATTACACTTACTAGTGAATAAAAAACAAGAGGCCATGAGGCCTGAAGGTCAGCGCTTTCAGCAAAGTTGAAAAATGTTGCTTGGGTGCAAAACAAAATCAAAAACATTTTTGCTCTAGAAAGGTCAAAATAGCAATTTCTGAGTGATAACTAGTGACAGCAATTAATGGACAGTATACTTCACAAAATTTCATGCAAACTTTGATTCTCTTAATCATAAAGAGTTCAAAAACAAACTTTTCTCTGCACAGATGAATTCCAAACAGGAATGACTGATATTAAAAATAAGTGACAATATTAAAAAATACTGACAAAACAAATACTATGTTAAAAGAGGTTCAATTTTTTCGCAAAAGCATTTGTTTCAATGTCGATTTCTTTCCTTATTGACACGTCAGCTTTTTGGTATGATTTTGTGATGTTGTCATGTAATAGTTTTTTGTAATCATCGTTTTTCATTTCGTAGATGTTGTTGTATTTATCGGCAAATACCAACATATATTCTTTGATGATTTAATCCTGTTTACATCGACATTCAGATTCAGTAAGAATCTGTTGGGGTGTTCACGGAACTTTATGTCTCTAACCATTTCGTACAAGGCCCACAAGTAGTTCATGTTGTGGTGATGTAACACATGCTTTGAAACCAGTTGTTACTCTGGCGTCGTCATTGTTGTCAACATCATCTCGTTCTGTTTTTCACAAAGATATGCTTTCCATCTGGTTCGTTTAATAAAGCTTAGACAATACAAATACAAATGTATATGTTTTCGTCTTTCTTCATTGAAAATAAAAATAAAAGGAAAACAACTGCCGATTATTTATAAGATTAAGAACATAAAATTGCTATCCATCCATGCAGAGACACAGAAAAAACTAATAGACGACACAAAAACTAAACAACAAAATTAGAAAAATAATGATAAATAATAACACTATATAAGTGAAGAGGATAAATGATTCCATAGGGAATTTGTTCGATTGAAAAGACAACATGTAAACATGTGCATGTGGTGGGGGTGTGTGCTTTGATTGATAAATGCATTACAATAAACACAAGAATATCATTAAGTCAATTTTGAGTAGGGCACAATGCACCTTCACAGGTGATTAAATGCTTTACTTCCAAAATGTTGTCTGTGTATTTGGGTGGTGACCAGAGATTTTCTCATTCTATTTTGTGAGATGTGCTAATTTAGCTTTTAGTTCAAACAGGGTATGAATCGTCTAAATTGATGGATAAATTGCTGGATATCACTGTTGTATAAACAGATACAAAATAACAAATGGTAGCGTATATAATGGGGTATGCAATGTATCACATAATATATCATAGAGACCCTTCTTGCTTGCTTGGGGACGAGGTTAGCAGAGCCTCTCCTCACCTCGATAAAGCATAAAGGTCTGTGACCAGTATAATAACACAAAACACCAAATCAGCGATAGCTACCAAGAAAAATCCGAAGTATATAATCACAGGATCATTTATAATACTAATAACAAAGAATTCGTTTGCTTCAGATATTATTGAAAACACAAACTCCACCATACAGTTTATCTAACAATTTCAGACCACTAAAACTATTTGGTGTAAACCTTATAAGATTTGTTTGGATAGCCGAGTTTATGAACAACTCTTGCCTCGTTTTTTCAAACGCTTTTTGCGGAGCGTAGCTTTTAGCGGAACGGAGCTCATTTGGCAAGATCAAATATTGTCATCAAACACTAACAGAGAGATGCATTTCGGCTGCCGTAACTGGATGCAACCTCCTACAGGGTCATACAAAAAGTGTGATTTGGCTCACTTACCTTTGATTTTCGGAAATTTTGAGGTAGGTAATAATTTGGATGATCAAGCTCACAAGTGTTCAGGGTATAGCGTTTAGGCAAAATTGTCGATCTGTACGGTGGCGGTCAAAACAAAGTGGTTGCTTTTTGAGTTAAGTAGACATTTTCCCCCGAGAAATCTCCGAATGCTCCGAGGTTTGTTATGAACTTCCAACTGGGAAACCAGGAATACCTCTTATCCTTATCCTTATCCTTAATATTGTAAGCTAATGAGAATATTGCTTGTTGATACTTTTGAAAATTTAAATCAAAGCTTCTGAAAGTGCATCTATGGATTCTCACAAGCTGTGTATCTGTGAAGAATAAAAGATAAAGCTGTTATTTCTTCTCCATATTTATATGCTAATATCTTTTTAAGCCATGTTTATTCAACTTCGTGTTGTATTTTGATCCACCTAACTGTTTTTATTTCCACACACAACACAAAACAAGACATAAAAGTCCAATGATGATGATAAATCTAATGTAAATGTTTATGTTTATGAGGTGTGTTGCAGCAGACACACACCACTATGCCTCATAATAAAGTTTTATTCATAATATAGGTCCTTTTAGAGATTTATATATCCTTTTTGAATTCTTAATTGCAAGCTTATTATTGTTCATGGGAAATGATTTGCATGTTTCGTATATGATAAACTTATGCTGACGACAGGTGCAGAAAAAAATGGCTTTGATATTTTCTATGTCTAAATCACTGAGACATTAAAACAGTATACAGTACATCACCATTCATGGAATTTGTCTATTTAAAAGAGTACAATCGTAGTCACATTTTATGATCAAATTGGACTGCTTAACAACAAAAAATGTATATAAACAATATATAATATTTTATCCATCATATATATATTGTAAAATATTCTCTGATTTGGAATTCAATTAGTCAACTCCATTGTAGTATTTAATACATGTGTCTGGGTGAAATTTTATAAATTCTAGAGAAATAACTGAAGTTGAAATAGCTGCAGCTTACAAATTCTTTAATTGGATAAGATAATTAAAAGAAAACAACAATGAAGAGCAAAAGAAACAAATCAGTTAATTTGTTTTTGTGTAATTGTTAATACTTTACATAATGCTACTTGAATTATTTCTAAAATTACAGTTACGTAATTAATATATATACTGTATATAATTATAATTACATAAAATATATATAATTATGTTAAATAAATAAACAGATGTCCTGTATGTATGTTGTGTTGTGAATTATGTGAATTATGTGAATTGTGAATTATGTATACACAAGCGAACGAAATAAAACACCTAATTATGTTAAATAATTTTGTTAAATATAATAATGATTTTGCTTAGTATCATGAATGGGAATTTATGCTCTTAATAATTTGTCTGTTGGTTTTACTATTTCAGGTGTATAAGGCATTATCAAGAGTAATTGATATCAATTTATGAATCACTATAGTCGTGGAATATCTAGTATACTTGAAACAATGGAACTGCTGAACCAAGACAGGAGTAACAGATGTGACGTGTTGGGTATTTCCAGCATATATGTGGTCAGGAAACTTTGATTCAAATTGGTTATCGTTCATTTGAAAGGAACATGTGACCAATTCAAGAATGTTTTATGTATACAAATTGAATTTTGTCGATTGACATTTAAAGTTGCAACATAAAACTGGATGTTGTTCATTATATCTGGGTTAAGTTACCTGAACATTTTGGCAAAGTTTAAAAGATGTCTGTTATGTATTTCTTGTTGGTTTTACTTCCTAGTGTTTCTTTATGCATTGGAAAAAGCTATTTTTTTATAATAGATCATTTTTATTCATGCTGTTTTTGCCACTATGAGTGTCAGAATTTTTTTGACTCTGTACTTATGCATAAAAGAACTGGAAATTATTGATTCATAAAGCATTTTGTTTTCCTTCTCTTTTCTATCTCCATCCCACATTCACAAAATCAAATCCTTGAATGCATGTTATCAGACTATCAAACCTGACCTTGTTTTGATTTTTTATATTGTGACATTACTTGATATTAATTTCTTCATAACAGAAATTTGCTAATGGGCCAATTTCTGATCATCAAATTACCACATCAAAACGAGGCAAGGGAACACAGTTTGGTATTTCAACATTTGAAGTAATAAGGTCTAATTGCAATATAACTAAAGTACATTACATTGATAGGATACATTTCAAGAAAACTAAAAAAAATTACATATATTCTTTCAGTGGTGCTATTCGTTTTCGCACTTCCGTCCAGGATGTTTTAGGGTCAGGATTATGGGTTAGGATTAGGGTTATTTTTTATCTCCATGGTGAAGAGCCAATAGTAAAAAAATATGGCAGCTACATTTAGGGGGGTAAGAAAAGGAAATTATTATTCAATTTGAATCGCAATATAACTAAAATGTATATTACATTGATAGGATACATTGCATTAGTTTCAAGAAAACTAACAAAAATTACAGATATTCTTTCAGTTATGGATGCGTATTCAACACAGCGCACAAAATAACGGGCGGTCAACGGTCATTGACCGCCAGAATCTCACCTTTGAACGGCAAACTTTTCGTTCAGCCGTTCTTCCTGACCGCCATGACTTAAGAATGTGAAGAGCGAGGCAAGCTAATATGGATGAAAATCTACTTAGCTCAATGGATTAATCAAGTTCCGCTTTCGTCATGTTATTTAAAAATTTAATGATTGTGATTCATTTGCAAATATATCTTCGAACTAACAGCTGTCTTGTACATTTTGTTTCAACAAAAATATTTGTTCGCGTTTATATTTACTTTCTCATTCATTCAAATTCCCACACGCGGCCTCGTTCGAAAATATTTTCTTTTAGAATGTTCGAACGTTTTTTGTTCTATCATAATATGGAAGAATCATTCACAATAAAATAATCTTGAATTTTGAAAATCGTTGCTTGTCAGTTATATATTTCAATCGTCAGTTATATTTCAATCGTCAGTCGCTCGTTATTTATATTTAAATCATCGTCAGTTATTTCGCTCGTTATTTATATTTAAATCATCGTCAGTTATTTATTCATCATATCAATAATCTAGTTGGTTGTTCGATCACAAATTAATTTATTTCCATCGTATTTATTCAAGTTCGTTATCATATTCAATTTTGTTATTCCATTTATAATCATGGAAAAAAATCAAAATAATAAACGATGTCACTCCCCAGATGACGATGTTGATATCGTGTCAGAATCTGTCCCTGTGGTGCCGGTTACCGAAAAACAAACGAATATAGCAGCATTTTTCGGGGGGAAAAGCAAGCCGAGAAAAACTGAATAGAATTTGTTAAACTGTCTGATAATCATTGTTATTTCATAAAATCTATAAATAATTTTCATTCATTCAAAAAGTTCATGTCGAAACTCTTCCTGAATATATGACAATTCATTCGAATAAAAATAAAGTGAACTGGGAGTTAGTTTGGTCCGTGAATGATATCCCAACAGCCTCGTGTGTCTGTAAATAAACAAAACAAAATAAAAAATGACGTCGGCTGGCAGGCGAGATTATTTGACAGTTCGTGTCTTTTGTCTTCTCATCAATTATTAACCTGTGAAAGATAGAAACTTCAAATCGAAAATATCACAGTATACATTATGCTTTGTGAGCAGGCTAATGAAGCAAATGAGAAAGAGTACAAAAACAGTACAAAAACAGTAACTTTTTGTTTTGAAATTTGACCGTCAGAATTTCAGCTCTGACCGCCAAAATAGCGATGTCAGCGGTCATCATCACCGTCGGACAAATTTGAGTTATTTTGTGCGCTGTCAACATGCATTCAACTCGCTCGTCGGGAGTTGTTGAATGAATATCCGGCTTTCACGCATTCCATATTTTCGCTGGCGAACGGGTGATTCCACGCACCCACTCCGCAAACCTTATATATTGATATGAGTGTTTTTACCGAAAAGTTTGGTGGTCTGAAATTGTTAGATAAACACACTCCCACTAACTAAGCAATTTCACGTGAATCTTCTGAAGGCCGTGAAGGCCCGCACTCACCTTAATAAAATAGTTGTAGTTAACAACTAATAAACACTTCTTAATTAAGCCACGATCAACAAATAGCCTCTATTCCAGCCTTAAAATTAAGGCTTGTGTTTTTAGTGGTATCAGCCTACAACTGGGGACAAAAATTTGTGGACGGACAGATGGACGGACGGACGGACGAACACGAATGCTAATGAAAGATCAGCTGCTCCCGCGCTGACCAAAAAGAAAGATAAATAAATAAATACAAAATCACAAAGAGTTACCACACGTTCACGCTTTCGAACGACCAGGCTTCAAGTGCTATCCCAGCAACAAATCTACCATTATGTTTGGCGCGGAAAGAAAACAACTAAGACTTTGAGCAGGTAGGGGTTTCCAAGGCAAGCGAATGTAATCAGAATAAATTCGCGCTAAACGTCAAATTCAGGGAATAAACTAAAGAGCTGCGACTCATTGAGAATTTTTTGTGATTTTTCATGTCCTTTTATGTCAAATTTAATAATTATCGATTCATTTTGATACTTCATTGATTTGATGATCTTAGCATTACGAAGCTTTCGACACTGCCAAGAAAGTTTTCTGAAATACGGGTTCAAATTTTCATTGACATACAGTTCAGTTTCAGCAGGAAATCCAAGGGAGGTCATATCGATATCATTGAGTTTGTTTTTGTTTTTGCGCGTAGAGCGGTTTCACAATTTTTTCTGTTGACAAATTTCGTTATAACCTTTTTGTTTCCATTAGGATTTTTTTTATTTATTTATTTATTTATTTATTTATTTGGTATTGTTTTACGTGGCTAGCCTCACTCAGTTGCTATTGCATCTGCTTTCCAGGAGGGGCCACGGCTTAGGTTGGAGGCTCCGAAGTATTTGACACTCTCATGAGTGACACAAACCCAATCAAGGGCCTGTGCTCTTCTGGATGACCTTCCTGCAACACCCGATGTATCATCTACCCAATTTCCCTCACATGGCATGGGTCGACCCGGCGCTATGGTACATTCACTTGCGCATGGTGAATCGCCGCCAAGGGGAATTGAACCCCGATCTCTCGCATGAAATACGAGAGTGATAACCACTATACTACGGCGCCATACGAGGGTGGAAGACGGTGACAGGCCTCTATGTCCTTTTTCTCAATTTTTATGTTCATTTTATCAAAGATCTCTATGACAATATCTTCAAGATCTCCATCCTCAACGTCATTACGTACACCACTTATCTCAACATCGTTTCTCCTTCCATAGTTCTTACAGCTTGTTTCTTGTTCGATAATTCTTACCTTTTCCTCAAGACAATGTACGCGTGCTTGTAGATCTTTGTTCAAGTTTATTACGTTTTCAATAATTTGCTTGTTCATCATGTTGATATCGTTTGATAGCTCAACTTTCATGAGATCCCGAAGGAGTTCATCCATTGTGGGGATAGCTTTAACGTTAGTATGAACTGGATTTTCCTTCAGAATTCTTGCCTTCAATTCCTTATCAGGAATGTATGTGCTCATGTTATGGTTGACATAATCCGACAACTTTTCATATTTAAACCTCCTCCTCAGTTCTAACGTGGAAAATGTCCTCATCCAGTTTCCTTTTCTTTTGTTATGTAGATTCCCCTTCCTCCGAGGATCCTCTTTCGTTTGGCAAGGTTATTTTGTTATATTTTCCTCTTCTTGCTCCGCCTGTTATCACTTGGCGAAGCATTTCGTTTATCTCCATCCAAGAAACCCTGATCAGGTCTTTCTGGATCATCTATTCCACTGTAAAAGCCACTCCGGTCCTCTGCAATGTTATTTTCTATATTATTAATATATTGTTGATCATCTACGACTGTAATGTTATGATAGGCACTCATAATGACCGATTAATTTGATATAGCGAGATAAAATCCACAAGAATCGAGCTCCTTGCCGTACGACGAATTAAATCGAAAGTGGAGTACTAACCGCGATCCAACTGATTTTAAGGAAAAGGTACCGCGATCCAGTTGGCTCAGTCGGTTACGTTGAAAGGACTCAGTATTAGATCAACTGAGATTGACGTAATAAAATCACTTGCTTTGAAATTATAGACCGGTACCGACTGGTACCCATTGTGGTAGAGTGCTCGCTTCCTGTTCGGGAGGTCGCGGGTTCAATCCCCGACCGAGTCATGCCAGCGACTATAACAGTGTGAATCACTCCTCTCTGCTTAGCACTCAGCAAGAGAGTAGGAATGATGTCGAGGGTGGTTGTCTAGTTGAGCGGTTCCTGTCATTACAGCTTCCGTAGCCCAAATGGGGGCTTTAAGTGCTCTAGGACCTCTTTCGCAGGATCCTCATTGATAACAGTACCTTAAGGAACTGAAGAGGCTGTCCTGGGTTAACATTCGTAAATAATAATAATAATAAGTCTATTCACTCATAGATGCAAAATTTCAAATCTGGCGATAATGTGTTGCACGCAGTAATAAACTAATGTAGCAATTAAATGATCACACAACAACTATTTAATGACCAAGATGAAATTATTTCAGAGGGTTGCACGTCGTAGTTTTGTTTTCCTTTGTTTCTCCAAATGCCCCGGAAAAAAGTATATAAATAGCTGTTTTACACCAGAGAATGCATTTTCTTTTATTTTAAAATATCTCTTGAGACACTTTACGTAATTTTTGATGTTTAAAAAATTGACAGAACCCCCGCTTTACAATTGCAAAAATATAGACTCAATCGATTATACCAAGGTGTTAAGTGTTTCGATAATTGTTTATAAAATTGTAATGACTTCTGTCTGGAAGAAATTTTGCATCTATCAGTGAATGGACTATACTTTAAGCACTGCTCTAGATAGCTGTGGTTCGTTAAATTTTTATTATCTCTATGAGTATTAATGAATATCAATGAGATAAATGGATATCTATTAATGAGTATTAAGGAGATAAACCGTTAATGGATTCGGCCAATTAAATTAATCAATTAGATAAATGCTCAATCTCATTAGGTTCGGTATTTAGCATATCGTGACGCACGTTTACAATATTTGAGAAAAAATGTTCCGTTCTGAAGCTTAACCAAGTTATCTGTTAACTTATGTTTTGGACAGCTCCAGAGAAAAAAAACCCTATAGATCAAAAACGCCGACAAAAATGACTCGCTGTCTTTTGGGTTATGTCCTGAAAAAATGAAATTCTGTCAAAACTAAATCATATAGTCAAAAACACTAGTCTTGATAAGACAGATTTTCAACAAGGTTTGTATCTACGTACTACATGAGGGAAATGAGGCAATCTGTGTATCCACAATGCTATTCACTTTTGACTTTAGGACACCCGTTGTGGAGCAAAGTATTCAAAACACCCGTGGATTCTCCTACTACTCCTCCTCCTACTATTGCTACTCCAAGTTATCAACGTTTTCGTGCAACATTTACATGACATCTATTCCGAATTGGAAATTTCGGCCAAATTTGGACTTTCGGCTCACCCATTTTTAATATAAATTTACACAAAGCACAATTGAAAGGTGCTGGTTTTGAATTTAACAGTTGTTTTGTCAGGTTTGTTCAAATTGGGCAATTTGGGCCAAATTTGGACCAAATTTCAAAAGTTTCCCAATTTTCATTAAGATTTACACAAAGCACAATTGGAAGGTATTGACTTCGAAGTTGATAGTCATTTTGTCAGATTTGACCAGAGTTGGGTAATTCAGAACCAATTTGGAGCAAATTTTGAAAGTTCTTCAATTTTCATAAAATTTTGCACAGAGCACAGTTGAAATGTTTTGATTTCGTGTTTGACATTTATTTTGTCAGGTTTGACAAAAAATGGGCAATTTTCAAAAGTTCTGCTATTCATAAAATTCTGCATGGGATAACATTTGAAAGTGCTAATCTCGAATTTAATAGTCAATTTTTGAGATTTGCCTTGAATTGGCTAATTCGGGCCAAATTTGTATTAATTACTAATTGTTGACCAGTGCTTTCGACTATATGATTTAGTGCTTCATTAATACTCACAGAGATAATAGAACTACAGCATAGGCGGATCCAGGGTTAGGCAAAAAAAGTGGAGGAGTACAATGCTATTAATTTCTTTTCAGTGTTTAACTGTAATTAGTTAAAAGGCACGTTTTTCTATTCTTCTCCTAGATGACACAACGCTCCTCCTCAAATTTTGCCTAAGCTCTAGATCCGCCTATGCTACAGGAACAACTTTTGTCGCGCTTTAATGTCAAAATTGGTCGTCGCTTAGAATTTAATGTGTTTTACAGTCAAAAAATCAAATTTTGAATCACTTCTTAGAAAATGTCACTATCATGTATAGATTGCAAAACTAATCAACATAATATATTTGACGGTCTTCGATCAAGAAGAGAACCGTCCATACGTTCATGAGTTGTGCGAACTTCCCATTGCTATGCAAGTAACTGGGTATACAGTTTTTGTAATAGCCTCATACTAGACAAAAAAAACCTCTATAAAAACCTTTTCCAACTTAGCTAGATTAAAAAGTGCAATTTGTAGAGCAATTGGTATTTCAATATTTTAATGAGATTAAAAATTAGATTACAACATCTAACATAATTTGGTTATCTTAAATTGCTCTCGCATTATCTCCATCATTGAACTACCAACAGTCAATGCGAAAAGAAAATATTTAAACCACTCCTTTTTCGCTTGACCAGTGAGTTCATTCGAGACTTAACTCGAGTTGCGTCAACATTTGGAAGGAAGACATTATGAAGACTTTAATTGCATTTTTACTTTTATCAATACTTGTGGCGGTCGCAATGGGAGGTAAATTGGGAGGTAATTTTTGCTCTTCTTTTTACTAAATACACAAGCAAAACAGATAAAGGTTTTGACTTACTGAAGCATGTTTCCTGAAGACAGCCAAAATCCATTAAAAAGAAACACTTATTCACGATTAGTTATAATCTTCGGGGGTTTTTTAAATCCATCAGCATGAATTTGTTGAAAAATCACTGTGAAGGAGTGCATATCTATGGAAATATGCACCGCATGTCAATGGAAATACAGTGTGTTTCATAATGTTGGAAACGCAAATTTTAAAGCTGTTTTTTTAAATGAATATACCGAATTTCAAAATAATATTTACATCGATGGAAAGCCATTTTCAAGTTCTTTCGGCTTCGGTTTCACTGACAACAAGGTCTAGGCCTTTTTTAGTGAATCTAGCAGTTCATTTGGAGAAGATCTACATGATTGACTTCCCCTAACACACATTGAGACTGCGTTTATTAGAGAGAACGCAATCTTTTTTCTCATCCACGTAACGGCTATCGAGTACTTTGTGTTCTTCTTTTCAGTGAGAGACTCCGCAAGCCTCGAGTAAAATTTTGTCGTTTCTCATTCCATGAAAAACGTTTAACTTTTATGTTTTTAAACATCAATTTGTCTCAGCGCAAACATAAAATTAATAAAAAAATTGAATGAGTTCAGTGCTTTGAAACAATAAGCACGATGTAATTAAACTACGTCTTAATCGACCATTGAAAATTTAATTACATTTTTCCATGACGACAATATGAAACACACTGTATAGTAAAATTTCTATAAAAAAAATCGTGAAAATGTTAATTTATGTTTTACGAGTCGAGTTTACATTTTTGACGGACACACTGTATAACCTGGATTGTGTCAAGATTTATTTCTGAAATGAAAAAGAGATGACTAGAAATTATATAAAAGCAAGAATTTCGATGTTATGTCGACAATATCTATTAAAGGTTTCGAAAAACGGGATGCTCGTCGTAATGACGTCATGAATTGGAAGAACGCGATTAAAGAAATGGTGAACGACGAGGGTGTAAGAGGTATGAAATTATCAATATTATTGATGCTACGAAAATGTTTATGGGCATTTCTTCAACTTTATAGATTCTCATTACCTACAAGCAATATATTGTCCACCTGCTAGCAATTAAATTAAATATTTTTCGGAACAACATGGGGTTTATAAATTCTGTTTTCCACGAACCGAAATTTAAAGTGGTATTTTAATTGCATTGCTCTTCGTAGTAGTGACTTAATTACAATTCTGCACACCGTATACGATTGTAAGCTGTAATTCTCCCCCCAACCGAAGACTCACATGAGTATAATCTTTACTTGTTGTTTTCTTGACAGAAGCTGCTCAAAGAGTATTAGCAGAATTTGAAAACTCCAGAAAAGACAATCGAAAGTAAGTATGACGTACTATTCTACCGATTAATTTGATTGGTTAGTAAGGATCTTTGGGCGCTAATCTATGGAAACTCCTCCACCCTTCTTATTTTTGAAAAGGTAATTAAGTAAAATTCTTGTCTAAAAATGTGAAAATGATTGAAACATAATTCTGACGACTTTTTTACTTATTTTAGAAATCGTTATGGCAATGGATGGTAATTGAATGATAAACGAGCCTTTTGAGTTGGGAGAATTAAGTTCTTATCTTGCACGCTACTTGTAATCTTTTTCAGAATCTCCTTGTTATGACATTTACCATTTGCACTTGCTTCTTTGTATGAATAGAAACGACAGCCTATTTATGTCTCTTTATACTTTATCGAAATGATCCTCAAAACTGCTGACCCTTCTAGATAATGGACCGTTATGAATAGAATTGAGATTTCTTTACAATGTCTCATTAGAATAATAAGGACTGAGTCTTGAATGACCGAGCCCTGGTTGTTTAGCGTAGTGGTTACCACTCTCATAATTCATGCGAGAGGTTGGGGTTCAATTCCCTTTGGTGGCAATTCACCATGCATGAGTGAATGTACAATGGGTAGATGATGCATCATCCGGGACCTTCTGGTCATTTGGGAGAACACAGGCCCTTGACTGGGTTTGTGTCACTCATGAAAGTGTCAAATACTATAGGACCTCCTGCCTAAGCCTTGAAAAGCAGATGCAATAGCATATGAGTGTGGCAAATAATGAAAATGATGTATCTTTTCAGTCTTAAGTATCAATTAGGTTACTTGCACACTTTTCGTCTCTAATTTAAATACTTCTCCACAAATTTGACTGAGCTCTAGCTCGCCTCTGCTAAAGTCAACAAAGAAATTCAAAATTGTTTTGCCTGCATGAGAATAACATATATTGTTTAATGTTTCACATTACAATCATGAATTGCCTTATTTATACAGTGTGTTTCAAAACTTTGGCATCAAAAATTTTCATCGTATATTTTAAGAAAATATCCAATTAATTTTTATAAATTTTATATCGATGGAATCCTTATTTTTTGGTCTTTCTCGTGATGTTATTTTTGTAGGAAATGGAAAAGTAGAAGAAGAGAAAATGAAAAAATAAGTTTGGAAAAACTCATTGATTTCTTAACGATCAATTAAGATGTTTAACCACGTTGCTCCGCATATTAACTCCATGGACTTTACAAGGTTTTCCATTCTGTATACGGAAAACACTGTATATGCATGTTTCTTATCTATGGAAGAAAGGCTTTCTACTCACAGAAAGAACAAAACAAAATAGCGCTGTCATTGTCATTGTATTCAAAAGCAAAAGAGACTAATCCTAAATTTTCTTGTATCATAACTGAATCGCCAATTTCTTTTGTCTCCTTTCTTTGTGACGGGCGATAAATGGAAACAAACATGGGTCGTTGTTACTATTAGAATCGCCAACGTGGTTTGTGGAATGTCTTTTTTCCACACGACAAATAGAGCCGCATCTGCACCAAGATGGCGACTGAGACAGACACCACCGTTGTTGATGTGTGAATTGCCAATTTGATTTTTAAAAATCTTTTGATTCCAAATACAATTGAAGCTGTACTGGAATCAAACTGGCGACTGAGGCAGCCATTGTTATCATTGGAATCGCCAACTGTATTTATGACATGTCTTGTCTTTCCTGCTACGGAGTCGCACCTGCATCGAGGTGGCGACTGTGGCACCCAGGGCCTTGTCATGAGGTCCGCCAACTTAATTTGTGACATGTTTTGTCTTTCCTGCGACAAATGGAGTCGCACCTGCATCGAGTATTGATGACATAGGATCGATCTCTCCTTTTGATAACATTAACTCCATGTATGGACTGGTATCCATAACCTGAGGTGAGGAACATTAATATGAAGTAAACCACGTACCGAGTGGAAACTATTATCGCTAGTACACATATTGATTACCATTTTATTAGTAAATAATTTTTACCGTTTCTTACAAAGAAAACGTCAATTCATGTATTTTGAAAAAGCAACGAATGAATTTTCATAGGAGCTATGACGTTAAATGATAGTGTATATATTTCGAAACATAAGCACGGAGGCCTACACCAAACATTTACAAAACTAACTTTCTAACAAAATTAAAAAAATAAGTTATAAATAAATAAATACAATGTTTTGTTTGTTCTTTTTTCTTTTTTTTAACATATATTTGAAATTGTTTCACTGACAACAAGGTCTAGGCCTTTTCTAGTGAATCTAGCAGTTCATTTGGAGAAGATCTACATGATTGACTTCCCCTAACACACATTGAGACTGCGTTTATTAGAGAGAACGCAATCTTTCTTCTCATCCACGTAACAGCTATCGAGTACTTTGTGTTCTTCTTTTCAGTGAGAGACTCCGCGAGCCTCGAGTAAAATTTTGTCGTTTCTCATTCCATTCCTTCCATGGCTGAGAAAACAAGAGGTGTGAACTACCCATGTTCAATTTGAAGAATGCGTTCAGCATAGTATTTCTTTTTCTCTTTCTCGTTAGGTTCATAGCACCTTTTGAGGCTCTGGTTCGCATAATCCTTGACGAGTGGGTTGAATACCCTTATATTGGAAAAGGCCAATTGTCCTGCTTGCCAGAAACCCCGTGCTTTGATATCCAAACGAGCATTGTCTGAAGAATTTGTTGATCTTCCAATGAATTTTTCTCCAGTAATAGGAGTGATGGGTGGTTTGATACAAACATCTTTGCATATGCTGTTCAACAAGGTTGCCGTTAGATCGCGCAGATTGTTGTGGCGGAGCGAAACAAACCCACCTTTCTTGCATGTGAGGGCATGTTCAATTGAGAAAGTTTCACCGCACTCACATTTGATTGGCAAGCGTTTCAGACTCCACCCGTATCGCAGGCGAATCAAGTTCCAAAAAACGTTTTTTGGGATAGTGAACCCTTCGTCGATTAAAGGCAACGTTGTCAGCCAGATAGAAGCGCCTTTTTCAAAGCTGATTTTGACGGCCTTTCGCTGATTGATTGGGAGTTGATTGAGGATGGTTTTATGTTTGGCTTCTTGTTGTTTCGATTTGATCGAACGAATTTCTCTCTTGATACCTTGAATTCCGTTGTAATCGTCAAGGAAGTATTGTCATTACAGGATCGCGTTCGATAGGTTTTGCGTAACTTTTATCGAATTTTCAAATTCTTGATCAGAAAGCTCAGTATAAACTGGAATGCCAAGGCCTTCCATTTTCACCGGGAGTGAAATCAGCTGTCTTTCAATGGGTGAACAGTGAATACCGTCCGTTATCGCTGGAATGAATTCGTTATCCAGAACGAAATCAAATGCAGTCAACTCATCTGCAATGTTGGGGATTGTCCGCATCATGTATGTCAGCTTGTGTTTGAACCCCGACATGAAACACGTATATGCTGCTTACGGTTCGATTTGAGCAATTTTAGATAAAATTTTCAATTGCTCGATACCTGATCGATTTGATTTTCTCTCTGACGAATGATCTTTTGAAGCCATCAGAGCCAATCGTTGCTCCCAGATGTCTTTTCCCTTCGATGGTTATGTTCACTTGGCTTTCTATGAAAGATTTTTTGGCGGCTGATTCGAATTTTTCTTTGGTGATCAACCAGGATTTTTTCGCTTCTGGATAGTAGCCAAAGTCAGGACCGAGCGAGCACAATTTCTTCCACCAAAACAGCAGTTCATCAATCTTTCCTGCTGCGGTTAAATCATCCGCGAAGCCAGCTGATACTGTAGCGTGACTTTTGGAGACACTGGCATCAACAAGCATGATGATTAAGGGTAGAATTGCTACTGCATAAACTGCCATTGCAACGGGGTCTCCTTGTGTCGTACCCTCCTTTGAGGATATTTCAACCCCACCGATCACGAATAGACGAAAGTTTTTTTCAGCATAGCAATTTCGGACGAAAGTAGAGAGTGCTGGACATACGATACCGACATTATGCAGAAACGCCTTTCTGTTTATAGTGTTGAAAGCGTTTCTTGCATCGACCAAAAGCACGGCTTCTGTTTCTTCTTCATCGAATTTGGTTCTCATGGCGCGGATTGTAGACTCGCAACCTGCTTCCAGTCCTGCACATGTTTGTAGGCAACCAACTGACGAGATGATTTCTTCGCGAAGAGCAGCTGTGGCAACTTTTCCCGCAATTCGTCTGAGGATTTCTCCAACTCCAATTGGTCGCAGTCCAGGATTCTTGTCGAGTGGGATAAGTCTAGATGCTAGCAGTGGCTCGATTGATTTAGGGTTAACCTTTTCGGTACACAGCCTTTTTATCACTAAGGCAAATGATTTTGCATAGGTCTGACGAGCTAGTGCCATAACTGTTCGATGTTAAGATTCTACACCAGCCATTTGCATCTAGCCCTGAAGGACCAGCACCACCTTTGGTTCTCAATGTGGCTCATCTCACCATTTCTTCATCGATCGTTTCGAATTTGATCGGATGAATGGACTTTTCACCGTCAGTCGACAGCACGTTTTCTGTTGGGTCTCTCGCTTCGGAATGTTTTTGACGTAGAAGCCGGAGAATGTTTTCTTTTATGGGAAGGATTCCATTCACCATATTGTTTGTCAGGATTTTTATGGCCCCATTTATGTTGCCTTTTTGCATTTCTTTCAGGAAGCTTTTTGAGATTTCAGGAATTGTTCGTAGCTTGTTCGTGCTTTTCAGGCTCTGTTGAATTACTGTGCCTTCCTCTAGAAGCTGATCAAATTCTCCCTTCATCCATAGGTCTAGTCTCCTTTTTGAGGCAGGCCGTATGGCCTTGTGCTTTGGATTTCTTTGATGGTTTTTGAAGGAGTAGCTGAGGCATAACCATTATCAATTTGAATGATATGCCTGCCAAAGGAGAGTTGTGTAACCATTCATTAAGGAGATAGTTGGTTTGATCGATGCAGTCTTTTCCAACTTTCCCAAATGGCAACATAAATACATTTCTCCTCCAATATACAATTTTATGGTATATTTGTTCAATACTTCTTTCCACGTGGATGTTATCATAATTCCCCCATGTATACACTGGGGCTTCATCTCTTTCATTGTTTGTTTCTTGTCGGCTGTCATTTTCCACTGTTAGTTGGTCTGCAGTTTCTGCTGTTGTTTTACAAGCTCGTTGATGGTTCTTCAGTTCAGCGTTTCTTTTGCACTTTTTGTTACAGCGATCACATGTTGCAGATGTACTATTTTCACATACTTGGGTGTCTTGTGGTGCTTGTATTTCAAGTCTTGTTCAGGATCCACAGCAAGCAATGAAACTTTGTTGCAAAGTCAATCTATTTTTCTGTAAATACTCAACGTTTAACGTGAACAGCCATTATTAGATTCAGTTTTGCTTTCGTTTTCATTGTTTACATTTTGCGTCCGCCATCTTTAACCGTCAAAATGTTATCTTCCATGACGTTAATTTTTTTTTTTTTTTGAAAAAACTCAAACGATATATTTTTATCCCATGGGATGACTACCACTTAGAGGCGGGCCAGCCTTTCAGAAAAAAATACAAATTGTTCTTCCCAATCACAATTGGTCGTGGAGAGCGTTGGGAAACGACAAAAAAGCTTCATGGTAAGTTTCCGATCAATGCAACAGCATCGACGATGTTCGGATCGGATTCGCTGATGATAACAGGTCTCGTCATCGAGCGGGTGCCTCTGATACACAATATGGTTGATCTGACTAGTGCGAATGATAGCTTGGTGCGTAGCCAGTTCGAGATCACACTGTAAGGGAGGTTCTTTTTCTCTGACAACATCATACCAAGTGCACGAACAAAGCTTTTACACTCGCGCCCCATGCCTCCACTAGCTGCAAACACAAGTGGTGTGAAGGATCCACCTTCCACATTGATGATACGGCGGTTGTATTGCCGTTTTTTCTCGGATTCGTTAGCAGCAAATGAAGATTTTAGGCTTTGAGTCGCATACCGCTGAGCGTATGGGTTGAAAACCCGAATGTCGAAAAATGCTCTTTGGCCCCTGACCCAAAACCCTCTTGCGCTAACGTCTGATCTGGCTGCATCTGAGGTGATGGATGCTATTCCTAGTTGTTCTCCGGTAAGTTGCTCCAGTTCCGGTTCTATTTTAACATCTTTGCAAACTTCGTTGACCATCTCTGCAATTGTATCTCTCAGTTCGTTGTGACGTTGGTACACAAACCCACCTTTCGGGCAGGATAGTGCGTGTTCTACCGTGAAGGTTTTTCTGCATGCACAGTTACACATGACCTTAAATTGCGTTAAATTGCGTTTTTGCGACATGACGTCAAAAATTCGATTTACATTTTGCTAGCGCCAGTCCCATTAAGTTGAAAAAGAAACACAAACAAATTATTCATTTGTGACATAATTGACTTTAGGACACCCGTGGTGGAGTAAAGTCTTTAAAATACCCGTGGTTTCTCCTCCTCCTCCTCCTACTACTACTACTACTCCAACAAGTTATGAACGCTTTCGTGCAATATTTACATGACATCCGTTGTCGAATTCGCATTTTCAGCCAAATTTGGACTTTCAGTTGACCAATTCTCATAAAAATCTGCACAAAACACAATTGAAAGGTGCTGATTTCGAATTTCACAATCATGCTGACAGGTTTAAATTAAAATTGGTTAAAAATGGCCAAAATTGGACCAAACTTGCAAAGTTCTTCAATTTTCATGAAATTTTGCATGGATTACATTTGAATGGTGCTGATTTCAAATTTGATAGTAATTTTACACCAAATTACGAAAGTTCGCCAATTCTCATAAAAATTTGCACAAAACACAATTGGAAGGTGTTGATTTCGAATTTGACAATGATTTTGTCAGATTTGATTGAAATTGGGAATTCGGCCCAAATTTGGATCAAATTCGAAAGTTCCTCAATTTTCTTATGAAAATTTTTATAAATTTGTACGGATCACATTTGAAAGGTGCTGATTTCGAATTTTACAGTCATTTTGTCAGATTTGATTAATTGGGTGCAATTTTGACCAAATCTGGATCAAATTTTGAAAGTTCTTCAATTTTCATGAAATTTTGCACGGATCACATTTGAATGGTGCTGATTTCAAATTTGATAGTAATTTTACACCAAATTACGAAAGTTCGCCAATTCTCACAACAATTTGCACAAACACAATTGGAAGGTGTTGATTTCGAATTTGACAATGATTTTGTCAGACTTGGCTGAAATTGGGAATTCGGCCCAAATTTGGATCAAATTCGAAAGTTCCTCAATTTTCTTATGAAAATTTTTATAAATTTGTACGGATCACATTTGAAAGGTGCTGATTTCGAATTTGACAGTCATTTTGTCAGATTTGGCCGGAATTGGGTAATTCGGGCCACATTTGGACCAAATTTGGAAAGTTCTTCAATGTTCATAAAATTTTGCAAGGATCACATTTCAAAGGTGCTGATTTCGAATTTGACAGTTATTTTCTTAGACTTGACCATATTTGGGCAATTCAGGCCAATATTTGACCAAATTTCGAAACTTGTCCGATTTTCACAAAAAAAAAAAAATTGCACAAAGCACACTTTGATGGTGCTGATTTTGAATTTGGAAGTCATTTTGTCACATTTGACCAAAATTCGGCAATGTTGTATTTTTGAGACTAGATATGTATCTTTGTTTTACGTCCCGAAGTCTTCAAGCCAAGCGACTTCTTGTCAGTTCATTAAAGTTCCCCTAGTTAAGGTAACAAGTACAATTAGCGATATAGCTTGATTAGCGGTTGTTTCTGAAAGGAGAGTTGTGTAACCATTCATTAAGGAGATAGTTGGTTTGATCGATGCAGTCTTTTCCAACTTTCCCAAATGGCAACATAAATACATTTCTCCTCCAATATACAATTTTATGGTATATTTGTTCAATACTTCTTTCCACGTGGATGTTATCATAATTCCCCCATGTATACACTGGGGCTTCATCTCTTTCATTGTTTGTTTCTTGTCGGCTGTCATTTTCCACTGTTAGTTGGTCTGCAGTTTCTGCTGTTGTTTTACAAGCTCGTTGATGGTTCTTCAGTTCAGCGTTTCTTTTGCACTTTTTGTTACAGCGATCACATGTTGCAGATGTACTATTTTCACATACTTGGGTGTCTTGTGGTGCTTGTATTTCAAGTCTTGTTCAGGATCCACAGCAAGCAATGAAACTTTGTTGCAAAGTCAATCTATTTTTCTGTAAATACTCAACGTTTAACGTGAACAGCCATTATTAGATTCAGTTTTGCTTTCGTTTTCATTGTTTACATTTTGCGTCCGCCATCTTTAACCGTCAAAATGTTATCTTCCATGACGTTAATTTTTTTTTTTTTTGAAAAAACTCAAACGATATATTTTTATCCCATGGGATGACTACCACTTAGAGGCGGGCCAGCCTTTCAGAAAAAAATACAAATTGTTCTTCCCAATCACAATTGGTCGTGGAGAGCGTTGGGAAACGACAAAAAAGCTTCATGGTAAGTTTCCGATCAATGCAACAGCATCGACGATGTTCGGATCGGATTCGCTGATGATAACAGGTCTCGTCATCGAGCGGGTGCCTCTGATACACAATATGGTTGATCTGACTAGTGCGAATGATAGCTTGGTGCGTAGCCAGTTCGAGATCACACTGTAAGGGAGGTTCTTTTTCTCTGACAACATCATACCAAGTGCACGAACAAAGCTTTTACACTCGCGCCCCATGCCTCCACTAGCTGCAAACACAAGTGGTGTGAAGGATCCACCTTCCACATTGATGATACGGCGGTTGTATTGCCGTTTTTTCTCGGATTCGTTAGCAGCAAATGAAGATTTTAGGCTTTGAGTCGCATACCGCTGAGCGTATGGGTTGAAAACCCGAATGTCGAAAAATGCTCTTTGGCCCCTGACCCAAAACCCTCTTGCGCTAACGTCTGATCTGGCTGCATCTGAGGTGATGGATGCTATTCCTAGTTGTTCTCCGGTAAGTTGCTCCAGTTCCGGTTCTATTTTAACATCTTTGCAAACTTCGTTGACCATCTCTGCAATTGTATCTCTCAGTTCGTTGTGACGTTGGTACACAAATCCACCTTTCGGGCAGGATAGTGCGTGTTCTACCGTGAAGGTTTTTCTGCATGCACAGTTACACATGACCTTAAATTGCGTTAAATTGCGTTTTTGCGACATGACGTCAAAAATTCGATTTACATTTTGCTAGCGCCAGTCCCATTAAGTTGAAAAAGAAACACAAACAAATTATTCATTTGTGACATAATTGACTTTAGGACACCCGTGGTGGAGTAAAGTCTTTAAAATACCCGTGGTTTCTCCTCCTCCTCCTCCTACTACTACTACTACTCCAACAAGTTATGAACGCTTTCGTGCAATATTTACATGACATCCGTTGTCGAATTCGCATTTTCAGCCAAATTTGGACTTTCAGTTGACCAATTCTCATAAAAATCTGCACAAAACACAATTGAAAGGTGCTGATTTCGAATTTCACAATCATGCTGACAGGTTTAAATTAAAATTGGTTAAAAATGGCCAAAATTGGACCAAACTTGCAAAGTTCTTCAATTTTCATGAAATTTTGCATGGATTACATTTGAATGGTGCTGATTTCAAATTTGATAGTAATTTTACACCAAATTACGAAAGTTCGCCAATTCTCATAAAAATTTGCACAAAACACAATTGGAAGGTGTTGATTTCGAATTTGACAATGATTTTGTCAGATTTGATTGAAATTGGGAATTCGGCCCAAATTTGGATCAAATTCGAAAGTTCCTCAATTTTCTTATGAAAATTTTTATAAATTTGTACGGATCACATTTGAAAGGTGCTGATTTCGAATTTTACAGTCATTTTGTCAGATTTGATTAATTGGGTGCAATTTTGACCAAATCTGGATCAAATTTTGAAAGTTCTTCAATTTTCATGAAATTTTGCACGGATCACATTTGAATGGTGCTGATTTCAAATTTGATAGTAATTTTACACCAAATTACGAAAGTTCGCCAATTCTCACAACAATTTGCACAAACACAATTGGAAGGTGTTGATTTCGAATTTGACAATGATTTTGTCAGACTTGGCTGAAATTGGGAATTCGGCCCAAATTTGGATCAAATTCGAAAGTTCCTCAATTTTCTTATGAAAATTTTTATAAATTTGTACGGATCACATTTGAAAGGTGCTGATTTCGAATTTGACAGTCATTTTGTCAGATTTGGCCGGAATTGGGTAATTCGGGCCACATTTGGACCAAATTTGGAAAGTTCTTCAATGTTCATAAAATTTTGCAAGGATCACATTTCAAAGGTGCTGATTTCGAATTTGACAGTTATTTTCTTAGACTTGACCATATTTGGGCAATTCAGGCCAATATTTGACCAAATTTCGAAACTTGTCCGATTTTCACAAAAAAAAAAAAAAATTGCACAAAGCACACTTTGATGGTGCTGATTTTGAATTTGGAAGTCATTTTGTCACATTTGACCAAAATTCGGCAATGTTGTATTTTTGAGACTAGATATGTATCTTTGTTTTACGTCCCGAAGTCTTCAAGCCAAGCGACTTCTTGTCAGTTCATTAAAGTTCCCCTAGTTAAGGTAACAAGTACAATTAGCGATATAGCTTGATTAGCGGTTGTTTCTGACAGGCACTGCTCTTTAATATCTGTTAGGTTTAGCACAGTTATTATCAACAAACAATACACCATGACAACAATGATGAAAAAAATATTTATTTCCATGTCTGTTCTAGACTGCACTTGCTTGGCCAATTTTGAATGCAAAACTATGGCTGTAAAGTAAAAGGAGAAGGTGGATCGAGAAGAAAAACATGCTTTTAAGATACCATATTTTCTTGAATAGAAGCTAACTCTTTAATCCGCAGAAACTTTATTCTTTCAGAGCATGAGTGTTTTAAAACAAAAAAACTAGATTTGCCTGCTTAACAATTTCCTAACTTGATTACCAACACTTTCTAACTGACATCCATTGACACAAAATGGTATAGAACAAATCTTCATAAGAATTGAGGCATTTATGTTCAAATTTGGGGCACTCTTTGGTACAAACCCACTTACAAAGCTTTTTTTGTTATGTCCACGATATCTTCATGTGAGGTAACGTACGAAGCATACAAAAGTATGTCATGGCCAGGACTGCATAGACAAAGAGAAACAGAAATAAACAAACTTTAAGTTAGTAAGTGAGGCGATTAAAAATCTTCGCCATACATGGAATCACGTCGAAACCAATATATTTTGCTATCCGAAATCTAGTAAAAGTATAAATAGAGTTAAATAAAAATATAAATAAAAATAGCAATAACTAAAATTACATTATTTATAACAATGTATCTTTTTAATTTAAATTTCGGTAGTCATAAGTTCCCAGACTCCTTCAAAAGTTTGTTGTAGGAGGAAACGGGAAATTCACACGAGGACGTAAATCAGTTCCTTTTTAGCTTCAACACGAGTAACACATAGTTTACACCATCATGCATTGACTAACAACAGATTTTGTATTTCAATGTTCATTTTTATTTATTTTTTATTGTTTTTTCAGATTTATGAAAAACTAAGATTTCTTGCTTCAGCTTTCAGGTGAAATAAACATATCTCTACATTTATGTAATGTGTCAAGTATAACTGGTAGACATGTTGCAACACATGCTTGTTCCAGCTTTCAGGTGAAACAAATATGCTTGTACTTTCCATGACGTGGCGAGAAAAAACTCAGTAGTGGGAAAACGATAAATCTGATGATATGATTGCCATAATCCTACATAGCTTCGCTACTATTAAACCATCAAACACAACTACAAACGCTGCTACTAATATTCAAAACATTCAGTCCTAAGAAGCCAGAAGATATGAACATATTGTTCATACTGTTGGTAAAGCCAGGAAAGCAATGAATCAATCGCTTTTACTGAAGTATATTTTCACCCTGGCATTGCAAAATGTTTATGATACAATTGGTGCAATATCGATGACATCAGAGGGTAGTAACCCGCAAGTCGTAGGAACTAGATGTGGAAAAGTCGAAGGATTAAAACGTGAAGTCGTGACTGATTCTGGATACACAACATCAATGTACCAGTTCAACAACATTCCGTATGCTGTACCTCCGGTTGGAAAACTTCGATGGCGACCACCACAGAAAATGAGTAAAAAAACGTGTTGGAAGGGTATTTTGAAGTACACTGACAACACGATACAATGCACACAGTATTTTCCCGGATTTGTGAATGTTTCTGGCCAAGAAGACTGCCTTTTGTTGGACATACGTACCCCTTCTCTTAACCGGAGAGCAAAGAAGCCTGTATTGGTTTGGATTCACAGTGGTGCGATGATAACCGGAAACAAGTCAACCATAGGATATTCGATAGACAGCCAATTGGCAGCATCGTTGGATGTGGTGGGTGTGAATATCAATTACAGGCTAAATGCATTCGGATTTCTATCATTGGAAGAACTATGGGTGAAGTCTGGTCCAATGGAATCTTATGGAAACTATGGAATCATGGATCAAATCATGGCGTTGAAATGGATAAGAGACAATATCAAGTACTTTGGAGGTGATCCGAACAAAGTGACAATTTTTGGTCAATCTGGTGGTGGCAAAGCGGTTAACTGCCTATTGTCGTCAACACCCGCACAAGGGTTATTTTGGAAAGCAATTTCAGCCAGTGGTGCACCTAACATTCGTGTGACGCACACCGAAGCAAATGCGATGTATCGATTCTTCATCAATGATACAAATTGTATGAGAAGTACTCGAGAAGAAATTCGAAAATGTTTGCAAGCTCTTCCAGCTGAGGTGGTCGTCAAAAAACAACCTTGGGCTAAATCAATCATTCCCAATGTGCTTCCAGGAATTGTAAATTTTTTACCCTACAAGTTTTCTTTCCCATTCAATGAACCTGTGACAGGTTTTCCTATTGAAATTGTAGATCCTGTAGTGGTACAACGATCACCGGATCAAATCAAGTCTTACAAGAACAATATTGTAGAAGTTGCTATTAGCAACACAGCTCAAGATATTTCCGTATTGCCACCAGTTGTTTTGAGCGATGAATTTAGCTCCTTGAGAGATGTGCTGGTGCCACGAATTAGTTCTTTTAGCAACGCTTCATTTGTTGAAATCCTGGAGATATATAAACGGGAACATTCCGAAAATGAAAAGGTTCGCCCAGCAGTCTTATCGCCATCATATTTATACACGATCATGGCTACAGATGTCTTATTGTCATGTGCCATTAATGATTTAGCAACTCACTTATCAACAATACCTGGTTACAACGTGTATCGGTTCATGATTAGTCAACCACCAAGTCCAATCAACGGAGAAGTACAAACAGCTGATCACATATGGGACATGCGTGCATTGTTTGGTTATCAGCAGATGGATATTTTTGGTCTCATTCATAAGCCAACCAAAGATGACACTGCTTTGAAAATAAATATCCGAGAATATTACAAGAACTTTATACACTCTGACTGGAAATTTAAGCGAGCACATCAAGGTAAAACAGCCGTATTCTGGGAAAATGATATCCGTTTTTTTGAAAACAATTATCATCACAGTGAATGCCTGTTCTGGAGAAACAATGGGTTTTTAAAACAAAGCTGGGGGAATTTAGGTGTGTAACATTGCGGTGTTGGATTGGGTAAGGATTCAAGACTTACTCTTAACCGTTTGCACTAAGGTAATCCTCATGCGTAATACGAAGCTGGTCATGCGTAATACGAAGCTGGTCATATGGGAGAAATTAAGTGTCTTTTAGAGTATTTCTTATTCGAAGGGTAACGTTTTAAAAATTTCCTTCCTTATGGTCTGTGCTAAATGAACTTTTCTTTGTGTTTCTATTTGCCCATAAAACTTGTTTCTTGACAAGAAGAAAGGGCTGACTCCCTTTATGTTCATATGCTCCTTTTCTTTAAGACTTACTGTCTTCTCAAATGAAAAGCAAATGCCAATTGGTGGAATAGCAAAATAAGTTAATTATTAATTTTAAATAACACGTAGCCCAGTGGGCAAAATCTTCAAAAAGTCACTGTGACGGCGAGCATTTTTAGTGAAATTGTGTGTAGATTTCTATAGAAATGCACTCCATCGCAGATATTTTTCGATAAATGCGCCAGCTGGGAATAGACAAATCAACATCACTGTTCCGTTCAACGATCAGATGCATTCAGGATCTGGATCGAGAAAGCCTTGTTCGCTGGAAAATCGGGACCTCATCGGGTTCAAGGACAATTCATATAACAGGTAACATACGTAAATTTTGCTAAGTAATCATTGAAATGTATAAAAATGTTGCAAAAAAAATTATTATTCCAATTACTTGACGTGTTGGACACCCGTGTTGGAGTAAAATAACCATGTACTTCTACTCCGAGTTGTGAAGGATTTCGTGCAACGTTTACATATCACCATTGACAAATTTGAATTTTCGTCCAAGTTTGAAGTTTCAGTTCTTCAGATTTCATAAAAATTTACGCAAAGCACAATTGGAAGGTTCCAACTTCAAAATTGGGCAATTCGGGCCAAATTTGGACCAAATTTCTAAAGTTTTCCGATTTTCGTGAAAATTTGCACAAAGGACAATTGAAAGATGCTGGACAAAACTAACCCTTTGTGTTTTGAATTTTTGACAAACTACGCATTCTCAAACCTCAAACTTGTCCCGGTTGACCGGGACGAAGCGATTGCATGGGAAAATTTCATCCCGCCTAACCGAGATCCCGGCTCTTGATAGCCGAGATCTCGGATAGGCGGGATGAAAATTTTATCATGTAATCGCGATGGGAAATTTATGAAGATTTAACCAGGAAGCAGCCAAGACCTCGGCAAGGCGGGATCATGTTATCAGCCCCTTAGAAGCTTTTATTTTTGTGACACTTCGGTGATTCTCTTTTTTCTCGGTGAACATCTAGTCGGTTGTAACTTAGTAAACTCTTAACATTATGTAAGAACCAGGCTTTAAAGCACACGATTGTTGATCCTCGTTGAAAAAAAGAACAATAAAGGACTCAATGGTTCAAACTACGAAATCAATTTTTCATTTAATGCTTGATAGATAACTGAGAAGAAATTATCCGTACTTAGTGAAGTGAAGAGGAAGAAATCTTGGTGCCAGCTGCTTTCACTTTCCGGTAATGATAGCCTTTAACCTTACATTATTTTCCCAACTTTTTTATTTATTTTTCTGTTATATTTCATCTAGATCTTAGTTTTGTAGCAAACTCACATCGAACTTCAATTTACATATTTTGTGTATGTAGCTAGCTGGCATCTTCCATTCTTGTAGTGATACCGTGAACGGGTTTCGGTGAAATAAATAGAGGATTATTTTGAATGAAACAAGGATAAAATGTGTCTGTTCTAGAGTTCAAGGCATCTTAATATCTACTTTGTGTCCTATCTTTCTGCTTTTAATTGGTGATCACTGTATCCCATACTCACGATCATAAAGACAAAATAATGTGTGTTAGTTAGATGATTTTCCAATGTTTAGATAAATGTTTTTATGGTATGTATGTATATCCTATGTAAACTATATATAATTTGGAGATTGATAGTCCCTCTAGTTTGTACCATTATAAATGTCATTACAGTGTATACTATAAATGGTTAAAACCAATAATTGTATAATAAATGGTTAAATATATATAATGTAATGTGTTCCAGACTCTAGTCAAAATAAAAACAAACAAAATTCTTGTAAGTCAATTTTGTCAGATATTTTTTGAAAATATTGATCAGATCGATTGCTATATAATTCTGTGGTTCTTTATCAAAAATCCAATAAAAACACCATTGCAATAGTCTTTATCAAGGTGAAACTATAAAAGAATGTATTTTGGAGAAAAAATGATTAATATTAACTTCTTTTGCTTTTATTTTCAGTTAAATGTATAAATTTTTTAAAATAGACTTTTTATAAAGTTTTATAATTTTTCTGAAATTATTATATAGTATGACAATTGATGTGATGTTAGTGTTATTGATTAGGGTGTTTGGGGAACCATTGCATTGTATCTGTAATAAAACAAGATGTTTATAGCCGAAAATCTAGAAAAGCAATTAGGACAACAGTAATTTTTGTCTGCAAATATTGGCAAATATGGAGGATGAAAAGACTAGAGTGTGGCGTTTGGGAATCTTTGTTTGATGATATCTCTATTAATGATTGGTTGTAGGAAAAAAATAATATTAGGTGAAAAAAACCCCAAAATACGTTGGATTTATTTTTATTAGAACCAGCATAGTAATGTTATCTCATCTACAACCTTATTCATTTTTTGAGGATTTTAGTTTCAAAATGTACTTTTCCTGTTCTTATTTCCATGAAATTCAAATTCTGAAATAAAAAACGTTAGGCTCACTTTCTTGTATCCATCATGCCATTTTAAATAAAATTTTGAACAAAAGTTGAAATAACAAATAATTTTCTTCTACGAAGCTTTTCGGATCTATTCCATTATCAAGTGCTCATTTTGTTTTTGATTTTTCAAATGAGGTTTGAAAAAATTGAGGTTGGTTATCTTATTAACAACTGTCTTATTAAAAACATAGTTGAATTTGGTGAAATTTTAAAAATTATGACATAAAATCCACCTGACTGAAGTTTTTTCTAACCAGTACATATTTTTTGGTTATCTTCAGCCTATACTCTTTGGAAATTTGTTTGTATAAAAGAGAGTGTAGGTAGCTAAAAATACAATAAAGAATGTTAGTACAAGTAATTAATTTTGCCACAAGGTGTACATTGGTGCAACCGTTACATATAATTGAATCAGTACATGCATTTTTTGTCTTGATAAATATTGGCATGAAGCAATTAACTTCTTGATAAACAAATGCGTAAACCAATTATCCATCAAAACTTACTTAAATTTTATTTTATAAGCCTTAGTTGCTATGTGAAGCAATCTTTGTATAACATTTTAATAATGACTGTGTTTGAAGCTACAGAAGTTCAGCTGGTATATAAATGAAGATATTTCTTCTGAGAGATCATATCATATTGACCGAGGGATTCTTGTTAAATTTGTGGTTTTGTCTCAAAGCATGGAAGTAATGGCGGAATAGGAGAAAGAAAAATATTATAAGCAATTATTTGCGAATCGTCTTTTAAACCATTTCATGTTTTAGGATGAGATAGATAATGTCAATATCCCAAGTGCTTCGTGGGGTGAAAAACTTACTTTGGGATGATGCTCCTTACAGTTATGGTGGCATTTCAACAGTCGGTATGTATCACTGGTTTTATTTGATTAATAGCTTTATCACTTCCTTTCTAAAACAGCTTGCAATTTGCTTGTAAGCTAATTTTATGTTTACATAAATTATCGAAAAGTCAATGCGGTATGTTGCATAGATATTAAGCTGAGATGTTGGATAGATAATAGATCACATATGAACTTTTGAATGAACAAAATGTTTGATATATACTTGTCTTGATAATTGAGTTCTTAAAACACGTGAATATCTATCATAGGGAATTTTGATAACAAACCGTAAATGTTATATTTTTATAACGTGATGCTTTTTTTAATAACGTTTCTTTAGCAAATTTATTGTTAGTTCTTTTGTTCTTTTTAGTGTTATAACATAATTCACATAAGGTTTTATGGTTTGTTATCCAAATCCATTGGAGTGTCACATGTACATAATAATGCTTTACTTTAAATGCAATAACTTTTAATATATGCCATCTACTTTAATGTTTTCTTATCGAAACTTTTAAAACCTTTCCCTTCTGTTTCCACCTGACCCAGAGTCAACAAATTTGTGTTGCGTTTTTAAAGAATTCATTTTCAATCATTGACATTTGAATAACTTTCGTTTAGCTTCAAAGTAAAGTTGCTCTTAAAGATCCTGTGATAAAAATTGATAATTTTGCACATGATAGAGTTCAAAAAGGTTGAATTAGTCTTTTGATGGTTTTTGAAAATTCATTCAAAACTCAGGCTTCGCCATGAAGAAATGTCTAACCGCGGGATAAAAGCCGTAGCTAGAATACATTAGTTACGGGATCGCGAACTATGAAAAACAACATCGCAAATATTGTACAAGAGCTTTAACAGGCATAAGGATTTTTTACACTTTTTGTTCATGCTTTGTACTTAAATAATACCCACTTGATATAATTCAAAATAGTGAAATAGTAACATAAAAACATTATTATAACACGTTCTAATGTTTCTGGAAATTTTGATTATTCATCTCACAACGATTCAAAAGATATTTTGAGATATGGATACAGTTTTGAATTAAGAATGGATGTACGCCATTTTCTTTCAGGGGAATCAACATTTTGATGACATGATGCCATATTAGACATAAACAAATTCTGTGAACGTATAGTTTGAACAGTAAGAAAGTTGAACCAAGAACATAGAAGGTTTTAATAGATTTCTTGCTTACGCAAAAATCTAATAAACAACAAGAAAAAGTTTTTCAAGTTAAGCTAAATCGTAACTACGCGAAAAAACGCGTCCATTGCATAGCTTTAGCTACGCGACAGCGCACAGGAACTTGATTCCGTAGCTGTCGTGACGAAGCCTGAAACTATTCATTTATATATCTGAATTTTTGTCATGATTTTATATGCAGTTTTTCATATTTTTGTTCTTTTTTTCCAATTTGATTTTAGCGTATCATTAAAGAATAATATGAAGGTTTTCAGAAGAAATTTTCTTTTTAAGACATTCTGTAAATTAGCAACTCTAGTTCAACTGTGACACCTCAATAAACTTTTTTCATTCTTATTATTTAGTGTGAAATAAGTTTCTTTTAATGAATTTTTAATGAAAACTGGATACCTAAACTATCATGTAGTCATCACCTTTTTTAATAGCGTGGACGTATAAAAAAGAGAAGAGACTCACAACTGCTATTGATTATAAAGAATGTCATGTAACAATGAAAATCCAATTCATGCATACAAGTGATCTTTTTTTTTCAAAATGAACGCAAATGTCATTAACACAAATATAAATATAAAACACTCTTCTTTTAAACGCTGGAATAAACAACAGGCGTTCGGTCTACTTACTTGAGTTCAGAATTCATGAAAAAGTCATTTTCCG
This sequence comes from Turritopsis dohrnii, assembly GCA_027922465.2. Lineage (NCBI taxonomy): Eukaryota > Metazoa > Cnidaria > Hydrozoa > Anthoathecata > Oceaniidae > Turritopsis > Turritopsis dohrnii. Next base: position 420,341 of record BQMF02000071.1, on the reverse strand, counting down.
ATTAAAACCTACTAAAATGAACTAGCAGTTTTTAGGCTTTCAGAATTAACGAAAAATTTCTGTAACAAACAATTACACTTCAATAAGATAAAAGCCAAACAATGTCATCTTGTTTTCGTTTTTCTTGGGTAATTCTCTCAAATCATTTATATCTAATTCTGGAGCATCAACACCTCTGCCTTTTGTATTGCCAGTTGGGTCTGCAATTAATTTTTTACCCATAACAATAACTCTTACTGACCAAATCGATGAAGTGTTGGATTTTCACTGCTAACACCACACAAATGTCTGTACATTACTGCCATTCAAGGGAACAGGGAATCCCCACAGACAAGGATGATTATTCATCAATTTTCTGTCAAACACGTACGAACACCATCTGTTATTTTCTTGAATTCCTTGATAAATTCTTTCCTTTAAAAGTCTTATCAAAAATGTACAGGTGAAATTCGGTGACTTGCCTTGAGTGACTTGGCAAGCATACTAAACAAGAATCACTGTGCTCATGAAATGTTTCAACTTTTAACCTGCCTGGGTTTAACTGCTTCAACCTTTCCAGTTTTCGCTGCACGCATACTTCGGAAACACTTCTTCACCTTCCTGGTCACAATCAATTCCATAAACGTTGAATAACAAAGATCAATACTCAAATGCTTTGGATTTTGATAACCAGGAACCTTTTTAATTTTATCACCACATACTCGACAAAGCTTTTGGGCATTAATTTTATGTGTTTCCATTTCTTATTCTAAGGGAAATAACATCAAAGGATATAATACAGTATATATGGTTTGAATCCTGTGACAAAAAAAGAAATTTTTTCTGTTTAGCTAGGTATGTATAGCTAGCTAAACAGAAAAAAAATTCCTTTTTAAAAACTGAAAAATACAACAACCAAGCCAAAACATCACAGGCAAATCTGAAAGTAATGTCCAAATGTACCTAGCAAACAACAGATTCCCAAAACACGGGTAAAACTAGCAGCCATTTTTTCTAAACACAAAAACTGTTGGAAAACGTCAAAACTAAAAGTATGATTCCTTAGGAGTTCCTAAAGCTTCAAACTTGAAACTTTCAGAAAAGATAGATAAACTATCCCTCTGTTTTATGTAGCTCAGGCATTTTTGAGGCGCAAGTATTAACTTCATAACAAGCAGAAACGCTGTACCATGATTTTCTTCTATTTTCACTTGTAACATCTTCTAGCAAACTCACAGACAAAAAATGATTAAATTTGTTTGTGGCCTTAAACAATGAATAAAAATGTTGTGAAAGCAAATGAGTCTTAATTCCCCTGATATTTCAGTTTTCCGTGTTGGATAGGCACATAAATAGTCGTTCGCTTCAACCAAAATCCAGTGAAATACGAGGCGGCTTTGGTATCAAAGGGATGCCGACACAATGGATTTTAACAATAGAATTGAATAGCTATTGAAATGAGTTGTGAGTCCTTCTCTTTTTTATACGTCCATGTTGATAGTATTGTTGATTTTGTGTTGTCAAGCAATTCTCCTGGTATCATATGGTTATATGGTTATTCATTTATATCTGAATTTTTGTCATATTGCAGTTTTTCATAATTTTTGTTCTTTTTTTTTCGATTTGATTTCAGCGTATCATAAAAGAATAATATGAAGGTTTTCAGAAGAAATTTTCTTTTTTAGAAAGCTTCCTATATATTAGCAACTCTAGTTCAACTGTGACACCTCAATAAACTTTTTTCATTCTTTTATTATTTAACGTAAAATAAGTTTCTTTTAATGAAATTTTATTGAAAATATAATAAGACCTAACTACTTTCATGTAGTATTGTTGATTTTTTGTTGTCAAGCAATTCTCCTGGTATCTGGTTGTATGATTGTTAATAAAACTCACATGGTTGAGAGAGGCTTCATTTCGCCTTCTTGCGTTTTTTTTATTTAAAATGTTTTTGTAAATGCATCTAATTCAAGTTTATATATACCTTGCCTATAATGCTTTTAATGAAAAGTTGCACCTGTAGCTACAAAGCTTCAGTGGACATCCTCTTTGATTGACTTAATGATTATTGATAATGCAATTTTGATGTTTTTGTTATGTTTGGCTGTTGAAATGAAAATATTGGATTAGTTTAATGTTCCTTAAAATGATGTCATGCTTTTGAAAATTTTGCACTACCCACTTGAATATTTTCAAATTCAATATCATGTACAAATAATAATTTCAACCTGCGCTCCATTGCTTCGTATTTCTTTTGTCGTTATCAATCATCTAAGTTTGCTTCTTCCATCACCTAAAAAACTTCCTCTTAATATTTTTTCACAAAAGTAACATGTATATGTGCTGCTATCCCGTTTCCATGCCAACCAACAGTTGAAAAATGTTGTACAACTCAACAACATTTAAACACCTGTTTCATATTTCTTTTTAAGATCATTTTGTAGTTGTTTAAACAACTTTTGTTTCCATGCAACTGAAAAAATCTTGAAACAGGAAAAATGAGCTTTATTTTGATATGAGTGTTTGGTTTTCATATTTCATACATACATACATGGAATCTTTACGTTACCAGAATGTCAATGTGTTAGTTAAAGGTTAGTTTTGTGATATGGTGATATGAGCAGTTTAGAAATTTTTTTTATCTCTCTCATATTATAATAAGTAATTTAATGCTATTTCCTTAAAACATTAGCATAGGATTTTTTAATTATTGTGGTAAATTTAACTTGATTGAGCTTCCATTGTTCCTGTCCCTGTAGGTTAAAAATGAATCACATGTTATAAAGTAATGAACTTACTGTAATAACATTTTTTTTGCAAAATATTGTTAAAAGCAATATCAGCTCGTGAAATGAAATTTTCAGAATATTATTATTGTTGGTATAGAAGTATGTTTTTGTGACTTAATTGATTATTTGTTTGTGACTATTATTTACTCTAATAAACAAGGTTGTTTTTGTTTACTTTAAATTGCATCTTTCCTTCCTGCAGCTCCTATGGTAGCTTCCTCGGATGAAGAGGACTCTGAAGATGAAAACGGCACCCACTGGGAACACAAGCCTGCCAGTGTGGTGGTTGGAAGTGAAATTGGTACTCATTCATCTTGCTCGTCCGCTAGTCCTTCTCAACACATCCCCTTTTTGGGTGGCCCTTTCTCTGCACTTATTTCAAGTATGTGGCCACAAGACATACTGGGACAAATTCAGCAGGTTTGTAGGATTTCAGTTTGTTTTCAGTTGTCTTCTAATGACTTTGAAATGACAAGCAACACAATATGCTCTATGCTCTTTAGACGGAAGATTCAGGTGTTCATCCTGAATGTGATTATGATGAATTTGGTTTTCGAATTGATAAAAGTGAGTTGGTAAATTTGTTGAAAAATTGCTATGAAGGAGTGCATTTCTATAGAAATATAAAACACTATTTCAATAAAAATGCTCTTCATTGTTGTGACTTTTTGAAGATTTTGACCACTGGGAATGTCTCACATGTACATAGTGGCTGCAGTATAAAAAAACACATATATAATGTGAATTACTTTCCTCAACCAGGCTGCACATTTTTTAGATAATGATACGGAAGATCCAGATCCTTGTTCCTATGCGACAGCTGAAGATCCATCCATGCGGCTCAGGTGGACAGCTTACATAGAGTCTACCGAAAAGAAATCAGTGGGCGATCTTACTTGGGACATGGTAAGGTGCTTACCAACAGATTTTGTATGGTACTTGTGTTCTCCCATCAACCTTTGATAGGCCCTATAATAATTAGTAACATTACTTTGTACCGTCAAGGAGAGCTCAATATTATTTCATTGTTATTACTGTTTTTAGGTTTCAAATAGTCTTGAAAGAACTGATAAATTGACTGAATTAATTTATGCTGGGATCCCGCATAGTATGAGAATCCATGTAAGGAATTGTGTTCTGATGTTCCTATGTTTTTTTTGATTACAAAATATCATCTTTGAAGTTTTGTATTGATGTTTTTGTTTCAGTTATGGCCTCGGCTTTCAGGAGCTCTACGAAAAAAGATAGAGTCAGAGTTGTCGTACAAGGTGAAAAGCATATATTAACTTTGAAATTTATTTATTAACACATAGAAGATTTTGAGTATTGAAGGTTAGCTAGAAATTACAGTATTCCCTTCAGACTGTAATATAGCACATGACGATGTTGTGCTATCTTTTGTGCATGTCCTATGTTATTTTTAGTTTTTTAACACAAAAAAAAATTTTAAATAACTCATTATTACACATATAGAAAATGAAAGACATTTTCCAATAACATAAGCTTTTAAATTGACATGTGATTTTTTTCTGACATGCAAAATACCGAAAGTTGAAAATATTTGACTAACACATGCAATTCTAAAATGAAATTTTAAGAAAGTTCTTCTCAATCATACATCGATGTTTCTTCCATCCAAAGTTTAAATGAAAGTGATATTGGTATGATAGTTTTGTTTTGTGATTATGTGTGAGAGCCAGACTATGGTGTTGAAGTAATGAAATCATTAATTGTTGTATCTGGTGCAAGTGCGGATGACAGTTCATCTTTTGTCGGACTGGAGAAAGAAAAGTATGAAACCGACCTTTTCTCCTATCCCTTTTATTTGGAACAGTCAAAAGCTTGCAAATGCAAGTCAAGTAACAAAATTACATCATATACATTAATAGTTTATTCAGACATATTGAATACAAAATGAACAACTGCTCTTGGAAATGCAGTCACCTTGCGATGTCATGAAATTGTGCCTTCATAGAATCTCTTATTACCCTGTTATTATTAACGAAAGTTTTCTAATTTTCTCAGTTTCTTATGTTCAGAATTAATTTTTTACAGTTTTTAAATTTTTTTATATATAATGTCTTTAATTCCCTTTAAATTAAGAGATAACAACAATAGCTAATCAGAAAATTTATAAAAAATGCAATCTGTCAACTTTTTTTTTTCAGAAAATCTTAAAGAAATCAGATGGTGACGATTCTCTTATATCAAGTCAGATTGAAAAGGTTCCCATTTTGTTCTGTGCAATTGTGAATTGTATATGAATTATATATGCATGATATTATTTACCTCAGTGGAGTTGAATGCAACAGCAAAGTGTAGACTTTCTTTTGGATAAATTCTTGATTTTTTAAAGTTCTGTGGACCGATTTTGACAGAGTGTATGTACGAATGTATCCTAACATGACATCACTTGCGTCCTTTGCGTCTTTTATTTTAGTTTTGTGACGTTTTTAGGACCTTTGCCGAACTATGCCGAGTAATGCTTGCTTTTCTACGATGGAAAGTATTGGTGTGAAAAAGTTGCAAAGAATTTTGAAAGCTGTTGCCTGGCTTTACCCAGATATTGGTTATTGTCAAGGCATGGGCATGGTATGGATTTGTTGGTTTTATAGAATATTATTAATTTTTTTTCCATACATGCAAATTATAAGAATGAATAAGACTTAGTTTCCACCACTTATGTGTTCATACAAGTTCTAAAAACGTATAATCAATCATACCAACTGATCATGAGTTTCTGTGTTTTGTATAGGAAATTTAGTGGTAATTATGACATAAAAGAGTTCATTCGAACTCTCTCGCTGTTGTAGGCGGAGCTTTAAGGACTGAAGGTGTTTTTTCATACTAGTTACTATTATAGTAGAAGGAATGTCAGGGAAAGAAAAGTATCAAAGGTTTAATGTTTGTTTATGTGAAAGTTTTTTCATGGTTTTTCTTTTTACAGATTGCAGCATCACTTCTTCTGTTTTTGGATGAAGAAACTTCTTTTTGGATGATGGTAGCCATCATTGAAGACCTGCTTCCATCTTCGTATTATTCTTCAACGTTGATTGGTGTGCAGGTAGAACAACAGTTCACCGTATAGTTTGGAGGAGCTGTTTTTTATGTGTTTTTACCCATTGAATTTTTGTTGAAAATTCACAAGCAGCTGAATGGCAGTGATTGGAAGTTTGTTTTTCATTTTTATAGGTGGACCAACGGGTCTTGCGGCAACTCATTGCAAGTTACATGCCACAACTTGACGAAGCATTGAAGGAACATGATATAGGTACACAGTCTAGTTAGTTTGCATTTACACACCTTTACTCATCATTTCGTAGACTAGAAATTTACACTGAATGATTTAGCAAGGCTTTGTTACATTTTCATAACAATATAACATTGTGTACACCCTAGGACACAAAGTCTTTAAAACAAGTCACATGATAGAATAATGTCGAAAAAGAATGAATGTGCATCATCATCTTCTAATCTGTTTCGATTCAGATAACAATGATGACGATGAAGTTGAATGTCAAAGTTGTCTTTCACTAGTTAGTTTAGTTTAGTTTAGTTTTTTTCTGTTATCTTTGGCCACTTTTGACATTATATATGTTGGCTTTTTAATTGGTGCACATTTTGAATAAGCACATGCCTTGTAATCTGCATTTTGAACACACTGCTCGCTAATGTTGAAAAATTAGAGTATTTTGATGAAGACTTGTGTTGACAGATGGGTTTGCTCAACACACATATTTTAGGTATTTTCAAATAATTGTAATATACATTTTTAGAACTGTCACTGATTACTTTACATTGGTTTCTCACAGCGATGGCCAGCGTTCTACAGCATAAGGTGAGCAAGGGTTGAAGAGTGGAAAATTAACGCTGGTAAAGCGTTGATAGTCGAATCTCCTAATCATATTTTTTATCTCAATTTCACATTAACGGAAACTGTTTATAAGATTCCAATCAAACAGATTCTCCACTATGTTGAAAAATGTTGTTTTAGAAAAGTGTATAGCAACCACATTAACTCAGTTATATGAACCACTGTGATTGCAGAGACCATTTTTTTCAACAACGTTTTAATGGAGTCTAGTGAAACTCCTATGTTTATTAGTGGTTAATTTATATCATTGCTCAATCAAGGCCTGGCTTCAAATGTAATAAAAGCCTAGCTATTGTCATTTAAAAAGTTGTTTGATGTGTCAAGCGTTTCAACTGTTCAGTTGATTAGGATCGTATGTCTTGACTGTTCATACTTGAGAAGGTGAGCATTAATTTTGATTTCCATTCCAGGTTTTACTTCGTGTTTGGGATATATTTTTTTATGAAGGCTCAGTTGCACTGTTCAAAATTACATTGGGGATGATGAAGTACAAGGTAAATGAATTTATCTGGAGAAGGGTGACCAGGGGTCAGCACAGAATATACACAGTATTGGGTATTGGACATACTCAGGGGTCGAAATAACGGCCAGCTGCTGGCAAAAGCCAGACAAATTTTTGTACAAAAAGTTTTCTTTTTTGCCTTTTCTTTGCTCAGAGTTTTGTTTTCATTTTACGTAATATCGACCAATGTTATCTCCCTCCGTCAATAAAAAGAAAAAACTAAGTCTTTTGATAGTAGGAAGAAATATCATTTATAATTTTAATCTTTGTTAAAGATCGATCGAAAGCATGCAAAAATTAACATGGGCCAAAACATAAGAAAAGAGATTATCTATAGTGCTTTTATAACACCTTCTCTGTGCTATCAAAAATAGCCGGCAATTCAAAAAAGAACACTGTTATTTACATTCTGTTTCCCAAACCCTTGCCTACACATTGCCTATCACAAATCTACCTAATCTTCATAGCATGCAACATGTTTTTCTTTTTCAAGCCAAATCCTCTCTGATGGTTAACCCTTCATTAGAAATTTTTATTAACCAACTCAAACTTGAACCTAGTGTTTTTCCAATGTAACAAATCCAAGAGACATTTCGATGCACTCCTTCAGATTCTGATGTCCTTGATGACATTTCTTTCATGCTCATTGTTAAATGGAAGGTTTTCATCTTGCAGGAAGAAGAATTTACGAAACTTGAAAACTCTGCTCAAATATTTAATTTATTATCTGACCTGCCGAACGAAATAACAGACATTCAACAATTGCTACAGGTACATTTTTTAATCTTGATTTATGAAAGAAAAGCATTTTTAAAAGCATTCAACATTAAATACTTTGAATTTCATTAGTGCTCTGGAAAAGCTGCAGCATCCCTGACAGACGTAATCCTCAAAACTCACCGGAAAAAGCATTTTACGTACCTGCTTGCTGAAGCTAGTAATCTTCATGAAAAAAATAACAATTACCAACTTCCGGTAAGTGGAGTTTCTGTATTCAGCGTATTCATTTTGTCTTAACACTTGTAAAATGTTGATGGACCAGATTTTAAGAAATTTTCAAGTGTACATAAAGGAACCATTTTAGATCCATCGACGAACTGCTCCCCTTTTAAAAAAGTCCTGGTTTAATCTGGCTTATGATATTGGAACGGCAATGTATGAAAGAAATATCTTGTGTGGAACAAACAGAAGTAAGAAAAAGGAAATTTTATATCATTTGGCTAACAGTCTTTGTTTAAGCTTGCAGTGAGTTTTACGTGATGTTCATATTGATCATGGTGACTTTGTATTTCAATCTCACCAGATTGTTAGGCAATAAAAACTAAGCTTCTCTTCTTGCATATTTTCACAAGCAGTACCTCTTGGCAGGGTGTTTTAAAAATCCACATCAATATCAATGTATTAGTGTTGCATTAGTAGATTTTATCAGCTGATACAAAACACGATTCTCTTGATTGATCAAAGGTTAGATTCCAGTAGCTTATAGTTACGAAAACCACAGGACGTTATCTCTATAATACCACTAGTCTTGTGGCACATCAAGGAGATTGTGTGGATGGGAGATTCAGATGGTCTGAAGATCTTGCTGACATATAAATTGTGTTTGCATGATTTTTGTGCAGTCAACACTTCAACTTTTTTTCTGCTATTGATGCCTGTATAGCATCAAAAAAGCTCAATGATTTATGCCAGTATGACTTCCCATCTTCTAACTTCTGTAAATCGTGGTCTGAGGATACACAACTTTCATGCAAACGTGTAGGTTATACCTGTATGGTTATGACCATGCTGACGCCCCTAAGATGTCGGTGATCCCACATCAGTTGACTGCTACGAGCCTATGAAACATTGTTGGTTTTTTTTGCATTCAGGACGAAACAATGCAATCACCATGAAAGCAAAGAATGTTTTACAAACTGGTAAAAATGTGCTTCTGCAAAAACATTCCTTGATCAATTTTATTCCGTCTCATTTCAACCTGTTTGTTTTTCGTTTTAGAAATTATTTCTGACCTAAGGGAGGCCATTCTGCTAATCGCCAGGCATTTTGATTACAAAGGAACCAAGGCTGTAAGTATGACCCTGGCCAGTTTTTTTATTAAGAAAAAAAATGCTTGATGAAGCTGCATGACTTTACATGTTTAACATTTTTTGTTTACTTTCTACCGTGTGTAGGACTTGATACCAGACTATTCCGCTGACAGTCACAACAATGACTTTGAGAACTATGTGAACGTTTTAAGGTATGTTCTGGTTACACTTCACAATGATTGTTTGGAAGGGTAACTTTGTATGGTGTCACTTTCACCCTGTCTACTTCAATTCAATAGAATTGTGCAACACGTTTGTTTAAGTATGTGAAGCCTTTCATATGCATGTCTGTTGAATTAACAAAGATGAGAACACGTCATACAGACTTTTCTTTAAAGGAGTTTATGGAAACATCTTTTTGTCCGAGAAATTACAAACATGGTGGGATTTTTTCCAAATTGAAAACGGCTTAAGACGGAGAACAAAGTCTGTTACTCTCCTTCGTTACTTGATGTTTCGTGAAGGTTTTTACGCCATTCTCAATGTGTTGAAGACGAAAGTACGCCACTGGCATCTAGTTATATTTCTTACTGAGTAAAATAAACAAAAACAAATAAACAGAAACTTGTTTTTGTTTATAAATGTAACCTCAAAACATATCCGCCATTTTTTCACAGAGAATTTACAAGCACGTGAATATAACTGGTCACATGACCAATTAATTTAATATATAAGCCTGATCGTAAAGCATGATAGAGTAGCAAGAAGAACGCGAACATAAATGATGATGTTTATCTTTAAGACTGGATAAGTTTGTTGTTATTTGAAAAACTTGAGCTGCTCTTGAATTTAACACAATACACAGCTTACCCTCACTAGCCCAAACAAATTTAACACCAAAAAGCTGTTTTATTTTTAGGTGCAATGTATACACTATAATATCTCTTAATATCTCTCAAGGTGAATAAATATCGGGGCTGACGACCAGTTCAAAGTTTAGAATATCCTAAGAATTATTGACCATTTTCTTCAAATTTTGTTTGATTGCTTAAGAGGAAGTGTTTTTGAGAAAAAAAGTTTTTAAAATATCGACATATATTTTTCAACTAAGCTTTTCGGGGTGAATCCATCTTCAGGTGAAGGATTTATTAAATGGCATTATGGATGTGTTTTTGCTTAACAACATCGTATCATAGTGTTTGGGTGTGTCATGGCTGATGTAAAAGCCACTACTGATAGATAGTAAGGACATACTGACTTAACTCTAAAAATGTTCCAGTATGATCTTCTTTAAACACCTAAGAATATGCAGGTTCCATAGATTGTTTTGATGACATATTTGTGTTATTCAATATCTTCTACTGATTATTACGGTTTCATTTAGGTCAAAACACAGACGAGCCAAAGCCTTGATAGATTTTGAACGGCATGAAGACGACGAGTTAGGTTTTCGTAAAAACGATCTTATAACGATCATATCACAGAAAGATGAGCACTGTTGGGTTGGAGAACTGAATGGCCTCAGAGGTGGAGAATATTTTTCTTATATATTTGTTGATTACTGCCTCGGTGTATAAGACATGTTTCAGTTATGAATATTCTATGAGATTTATGATATACTTTATGAGGTTTATGGTTTTGTGGTAAGGTACTTGCTTCTTGTGGGTTCAATACTGACTTCCAAGAGTGTGAATCTATTCTTTCTCCTATGCACTCGGCAAAATACGTAGGGAAAGTGCCTAGTGAAGTAGTGGTTGCCTTCAGTGTGGTTTCTGTAATCCTTGAGGTTTTAAACGTTGTATGATCTTGTTGGTATCTACAAGAACTTAAGAGAGTATGTATAGAAGTGATAATCGTGAATAATAATTTTGTTTCCATTTGATTTCAAGGTTGGTTTCCGGCGAAGTTTGTGGAAGTCTTGGACGAACGCAGTAAAGAGTATACATTTGCTGGTGATGATAGCGTATCTGAAGCTGTAAATGATTTAGTACGGGGAAAGTAAGGCCACACCTAGTTTATTTGTGATACTGTCTCTGCTGGTTGAAAAGAACTAGCTGTTCTAATTATATGTTTCTGGTCCGGTCGATCTAACCCAACGGGCAAAATAAAAAAAACAAAAAAAAAAAACAAAAATCACTGCGACAAAGTGCATTTTCATTGGAATGGTGTGTATATTTCTATAGAAGGGTACTCCACCGCAACGATTTTTCAACAAAATTGCCCGCTGGGAACTCTATCTGACCTTGAAAGACTGGACTTTGACGAGCCATAAACGCAATTACCCAAAGAAATTTTTTAAGGTTTACACCATGCATTTTAATAGTATGTGACTGTTTTGTGCATCGTCTATAAATGAGGGTTCGTCCTCAAGATTTCTTTTACATATCGATTGTACAGACCTGAAAATTTACAAGTGTCAGTACAGTTTAACTTTGTCTGAATCCAACATTTCGGAGATTTCGATCCTATTTTCCTGCTAGATTGAGACTGCAACATGATCGAAAAATCTAATTCTTTGGTTTGTTAAGATTTCTGTGTTTACAAGTGAACTTCTTCACCAATCTCCTGCATTCGTCACCAATCTTAGCAATCACTGTAAACTTTGCACTGCGTCTTGGAGAAAACTGCCAGGCACAGATTTTTGAGTTTACTATGTAGTCTAACCATTCCAGACCATCTTACGTTTCAGTGAAATAAAGTTTGAATGAATGAGGCAGATGTTGTTCATGAACTCAGTTACACAAACAAAATATGAAGTTTTGATGTTCTGGAATTGTTCGACGAACACACTCTTACACAATAACCAGACCTATAGGTGTTTCTTTGCTGTTTGATGTTCTCATGTAAACACACGTATATGTAAACTAGAGATCTTTGATGACTTTAAAGGTGTTCTCTTTCTTTCTAGGTTGTATCATTCATTGAAACGTATTTTTGACCACGGTCTCAAACAATCAACTATCTCTGGTTACACTCACCCTTGGTTGTTTATTGAAGAAGTAAGAATACAATTAAGCGTTTTTATGTTTACGCTATTGTATTTACACCGCCTCTCTTTCCCCTCAGAACGGGCGTTCCTTTGAAAATTATTGTTCGAAAGAGGCGCTCATTTGATAACTGGCGCTCGAAAAGGGGCGCTCATTTGGGAATTAAATGATAAATTTTAAGCACTGTTGATAATAAAACTCTTTTGTTGTTCTTAACGTGTAAGAGAAACGTTTTTTCTAATGTCTTCTTAATGGATTTGGGTAGCTCTTCTCTAGTCTACCAAATAGTTCTGTATGGTATACTCACTCATTCGAAATGCTGCAAGTTTAAGCAGGTCAATAACACCAGTAGGAGTGTGAACAGGTTCTCCTCTTGGTTGCTAGGTGACTAATTCTTTCTACACCATCATAATAGGTTAGCAAACGAGAGATTTTAAAGGACTTTCAATCCGTGTATTCCAGGCTAGTGTTATGTAAAACGTACAGGTATGCTTATGATTTTTTTTTTTTTTTTTGACTCGCCCTTTTCCTGTAATGGTTTACACCACTGATTTTTGGTGAATGATTGTCAAAGGGTTAAGCACTAAATCGTGCTTGCACTTGTAAATTGTGCAAACTTTATAAAACCATATAATTTTTATCAGTGGAGATTCTGTTATCATTTTCTATCTTTATTTTTATACATGTTTGGATTAGACTAGACTAATTTGTACTATACGACTTGAAATAAATGTTTTACTCATTTACTTTTGTTTGCTCGCTTAGACTGGACGAGGATGGAAAAGTTCTAACTCCAGAAGAAATTCTATACAGGGTATGTGTATCCTATGGTTAATAAATGCTGGGTGCTTAATCGGAAGTTTGTTTATAATAATAATTTCATGATGAAACCAAAATTGAATTCCAACAATAAATGCCTTTTTGAATTAGATCTTTGAAAGCCTTAATACACAAAAACAGTGTAGTAACTAAAAAGGCGATACAGAAATTTTGAACTGATAAGCTGTACTAACAAGAAAGAAAACATATCAAGTATTTTCGATTAGCGTAATGAACTAAAAGTCCCATTTTTATGTAGGCCTATTCATTCCTTCGTGGATTAAGTTATAAAATATCAGGTTATGGTACTTTTAAAATAAAAAGTACCTAATCTACTTGTAAATGTTTGATATGAGAAAGCTTCCAAATTTCGAAGGCTGCGTTCCTTCATTAGAATTTACATTGCGTTTATGGTAGAATCTCGCAGACTCTAAATCGCAGACTAATTGCCATTTCGGCCGGAGTAGGAGGAGGAGGAGGAAAAGCTCACGGGTGTTCTAATACGGTATTCGCTTTCGCTGCTACCGTAATAAATTCAACGATATATATTTCGATATATTTATTTATTTAATTTTATTTTTCGCATCCTGATAATTGTGTTGTTCTTTTATAGGCCGTAGAAGTCATAAACTCAAGCCACGATCAAGTTAAAGCCAACAATGATGTTAAGGCACATGATTTTCCTAGTTGTTTATTTGTTGAGTGGATATTTATTTCGAAGAGGATTCGAATGTCAATCACATAGAACTGCTATAAAAGTTGACTCTGTTTACAAAAAACACTTGAACCTACTCAAGGTTGACGCCCCTCGAATAAAAGCTTCATTTATTTCTCGCATCCACTAGAAAAAAAATCGTTATTAAAAAGTCACTGCGACGAAGAGCATTTTTATTGGATAGTGTGTATATTTCTATGGAAATGTACTCATTCGCAGAGAGACAAATTCACCAACTTGTTTGTTTATCTGTTTGTTTATTTGTTTGTTTATTTGTTTTGACAGTGGTATTGTTATTTTTTATTTTTTAGCTTCGATCTTGGATTTGCTACGGGCTCAAGTAAGTTCGTTCATACTATCTTGTGCGTAAAATAATGACTAGTAGACACGTGATTCGACTTCCCATCAAACATTTCTGTTAATTAGTTTACAGATAAAGCACCACTCTTCTTTCTTTTGAGGATGTCAACGATTTTTGTGGATTATTTGTAAAACCTGTGTGTTTCAGTGAATGTCAACGACTTTTTGTGGATTATTTGTAAAACCTGTGTGTTTCAGTGAGCAAGTTTTGCATCTTTGGTTTGAGTTGCTGTGCTTGTGTGAGAACATCTCAAGTCGTTGGTAAGTTTGACCATTGATTTTGTTTATTTTTAATTTTTTGTAGTTATACATACACACTGTATGCGTAGTTGTTTTGTCGGTAAACTCTCGGTATAACGAACAGTGAACGGAAACAAACGACTTTTCTATATATCGAGAATTCACTACGGATTGTGATTACTGACGGTCACCATGATCATATTAGACGAACACTCTCCTACATGGAGGTTTTTTTAAGAAGAAAACAAGTCGTAAAATCGAGTGTCTCGTTATATCGAGAGACCGAATACAAATGGTTCGCTGTATTGTTAAAGTATTGTTTACACTATGCACTGGATAACGGTGGAACTGTAGAAATTGATGGGACAGGTAACCCAAACGAGTGCGGAAATTGAATTATTCTTAAAATTTTCTGTTTATATCCTTTCATGTGTCAGTTACATGACGTCTTTTTACGTTAAGGTATTATCCGTTTTCTTATGTTCAAAGTCCTGGGTGGATTCAAGTCAAATGTGAATTGAGGTAACAACGCCTTTTATGTTTAAACAGCGCCCTTGCTTCCTCGTTCATCTCCTTTAAACAGCGCCCTTGTTTCCTCGTTTATCTCCTTTAATCGCCACTTACGTGGCGTTTTCTTCCATTGTAGGCTCTCTCGAAACTTTTCTATGCAGCAATATAATAAACACTGTCACCTGGTAACAGTTCTAACGCAACACTGATTGGTTAATTTTAGGGTTCTTGCTCAGTTTTCCTTCAATCTCTCTGTCGATTACGAAGTTAAAGAATCTGAAATGGTAAGCATTTTAAAAAGAAATGCACTCTGAATTTCCTTATGATCATCTCTTCGCAAATGCTAATTGCTACTTTCACAATGCTATTGTTACGTTTAGAATGTTATTGTTACGTTAAAATACTTTTGTTATCTTTAGAATACTTTTGTTACGTTAAGAAAGCTATTGTTACGTTTAGAATGCGGCAAATATGAAGGAGGACGTTCAAGATATGCTGGTCAAGCATCACCTGTTCAGCTGGGATCTATAGGACATAATTTGAAATATCACACAGGGCCTATGCAAAAGTTTGCTGGCATGACGACGTTCGGACACAATCGATCGTTGCTGGACAAGTGCTATGTTGTTAAGCATCGTTTTTTTCCAAAAGAACGATTTCGACTTTTTAGTAATACGCAGACGTATTTTTCTAAACTTCCAAATTTTTTAACCAATCGTCATTGGAGAACGATGCATCTATCGTGTCGAATGAAAGGATCGGATATCATCCGGGTATTTTATTTTTGATCATGTGAATTCAAAATTGACATATTTTTTTGTGTGCATATTTTTCGGAATTTATTTAAATTGAATTTATTTATTTACATGCTTTTCTGTTTTGTTTCTCGTTTAACTGAGAGATCCTCCCCAGTGGGCAAAATCGTCAAAAGTCACCTCGTCGAAGAGCATTTTCATATTTCTGTAGAAATGCACTCCTTCGCAAAGATTTTTCAACAAATTTGCCCACTGGGATCATATAATCGACATAACCTCTATCGGTTCAAAATGTTATTGCAGGAATGTTTCGAAGTTGGTTTTTGAGGGCGGTGGCACTACACCCAAGTTTCTGTTTAAACGCCATACCGCTGGGCGCAATGCCTAATTCATGATTGCTCTATCAACTGTGATCGTAAGCCACTTCAACCATGAATGGTTTTCATTTTACAAACTTTTGGATAGTTGACAATGTTATAATAATAAATCTCAACAGCTTTTGTCTTATTCTTCCAAACAGTTTTATTTGAGTTTTACCGAAAAGTTGTTTGGTTAAGAGAGTCTAACAATTTTAAACCATGAAACTGAAAACTCTTATAACAGAATTTGAAAGAATGAGACATCACGTGAACAAATGCTCACTGACCCAAACAAATTTTACAAGGTTTATACCACAATGTTTAAATGATTTGAGATTCTTATCCTGCACTGAGGTGGTTTTGAACAATGGAATGATGGGAACGGTTGATTTATTAATGCTGCAAATTTGAAAATTCACTGCGAAGGAGTGCACTTTTTCTATCGAAATATATACACTAGTTCAATGAAAATGCTCATCATCGCAGTGACTTTTTGACGATTTTACTCACTGGGTTTGTCCCTTATTATTTTATTACAATGATCTTCAGTGTTTATCTTTCCTGTTAATCCTTGAATACGAGGTATTTTACAGAAAGGCTTTCCAAACAAATAGGTCAGTGTTTCACTCGATCACTGTAAATAAACTTTTCTGATTTTGCTCTTATGTAGATTGGGACGCCTCGAAATTTTCGTTTGGGGAGTAATTATTTTGTCGGATATGTATATAATAGGTATATGAATTCTCGCACGGGAAATTTGTAAAGAATATTTTGTAACCAAATGCATTATGGGATTATATTTTCGGTGAAATTCCAACCAGTTAGAAACCGAAAAATTAATATTTTTTGCGAATACTGTTGGCATTCAAAGAATACCTAGCGTGTCCCTGTGGGCGAAACCTCCAAAAGGTCCGCCCTAATCTTGGTTATTCTTCTCCATCTATTTCTTAAATGCGAAGAACTACAGTATTTTCAACAATCCAGCAGGAAAAATCGTCAAAACTCACTGCGACGAAGTACATTTCTATTGAAATACTGTATATATTTGTATGTATAATAATATTACATACTCAGTGATTTTTCCACAGATTTACCTGGTGAGACGTGCAGATACCTTATAAAAGAAAAGACTGATTGAGTGAGTAGTGGTATTGACACGAATAGTAAACGGATTAATTTTCGCAAGTTCAAAAACTTCGAAAAAATTTTTGGATTTATTTTCGCGAATAGGAACTAGGTAAACAAAAGAAGAAATTTTAGATTTAAATTATGTATGCACTTTTTTAAGGGCAAAACATTGATTTAACACCAATATCATCATACACCAATTTGTCATTTCTTGATCCAATAAACGAACAAAGAAAAAAAGAAAAAAAAAACAACTGGATTTACTTTCGCGAACGGGTACCTTATGGAAAGAAATTTTGGCGTATTCACTCATCCGCCAATTCCGACGCAAGCCCCCACTGGGTTTCAAAAGCTGAGGAATTTGTTATTTTATTCATCTAAGCAATAACTTCTTAGTGATGTATCAACGTCAATGCATCACAATGTACTACATCTTCAAATGTACATCAAGCTTATTTCACATCATAATGTTCAGAAGTTGTTAGATGCACTATATGGCTGCATAAGGAAAGATTTGTGAATCAATAACAAGGAAATGAAATATTTGGCATATCCTAAGTTCAATCTTATCAAAATATAACATTATGTACATATTGAATATCTAGCTCTACAAGCTAAACTAGTCTTCATAATCTTTTCTCCATACCGGAACTTCTGATTGTTTAGTGGACATAGGTTCAAAAACTCTTTCTGGTTCCATTGGTAGGTTATCTAAATGATAAATTTGTCTATAAATATTTCCTCTCTCTCTCTACTCATAGTTTGGTTTCTGTCTGTATGGTAGTGGTAAGAACCTAATTTGTGGGGTAATATTGAAGACTCACAGAAATTATACATTGATGGCCAGTTTCTGAAATCCTCCAACTGTCTGCGAGTAGTTGGAGATGCAAGCATCATTGCGGCACCTGAAGCAGAGAAGATATAAGTGAATGTGAAATTATTTTTCAAGCGTATGATTTTTCAAGCTTCCTATGAAAAGGGACATATTTTCACGGATGGCCCAACTTCAAATAATTCGCGTGGACTAATTTTCGCGGATGGCAGTAGATAAAAAATTTTTTTTGTCTTCAAAATGTATCATACACAAACAAAGGTAATGAAAAACTAAAATACAGTGTTAAATACAGTGTTAAACTAATCGCCCTGTTCATTATCTATACCCATTTTTTGAAATTCAAACATCTGTATTATAGAGAAAAAAAATTAACATTTCGCAGAGACATATTTTCGCAGAAATGGCCAAAATCCGCGAAATCCGTGAAAGTTTATCTCCGCGAAAATTTATCTTGTTAAGGTAACAAAATTATAATTTCTTCTGCTAAATCATATTTTTTCCATTTGCACCCTTTTAAAACTGATAATTTTACTTATGGGAATCATAGCAAGAGTTCTTTTCCTACTGGGTGGTGAATGAACATCAAATCAAGTAATAGACACTAAAACTGAATATTGGTTATGTCTTATGCTCAGCGCAGCTACATAAGCATAGTTAGTGGTCGAGGAACATGCTTAGGTTTTAGGATTTGATGATGAACAAAATATGTTTGGGTGGAATGATATTGATTATGAAAACAATTTTGACATTCTGTTTCCGGTCTTGCAAAACTGTATATAATAGTATAATGACATAACAGCCATTTTTCGAGACCACCGTTTGCTATGACTTATGACTCCTCCTGAAGGTTGTATATAATTATTGGTGAATGCCAGTTTCTGGTCATGAGATGAGTGTAAATAATATTTTTCCCTATAGAATAAGATGTATGGCGCACCAACTGTGACATTAATACTTTGCCAAGAAAATTTAGACTTTGTTGCCTGTGATTTAATACTTTCTCTGGAAATGCACTTTCTTTGGAAATATAGAAAAAATACATATGATACTTTCTTGATTATAACAAAAACAATCATCTCTGTTTATAAGTTTTTCAAGTATTTCTTTAACTTTTAAGAATAACACTAAAAAGATACATGTACTTTGGTCTATCCACCTGATTGTTTTGTCTCACTTTCCCACAAAAAAGAAATTTTGCTCATTTATGAAGAATTAAAAAGAAGAAAAAATTCAATTAACAAGGCTCTCGCTTTTTTTGAGTCAAGCAATCACAAAATTGAAAGCTTTAAGGAAACTGATGATGAGCAATTAATGGAAAACTTAGCAGCAGAAGCATCTGCCTTGTCACAGGAAGTTTCATGCTTTTATTGTGAGCTGCAGGGGATTCATTTTGATGATGGGTTGTTACTTCACTCGATGATTTTAGAAAAATTGGATGAAATTTTACTGACCTTGCATAATTATGTTATGTTTATTAATGGGCTTCAAGCCTAGTTTACAGTGATTCTGCTTATTCGCCATATTTAAAAAAATATATTAACATACACGTACATAGATTCAGCCATCTGGATAAGTGAGGTAGCCTAGTCCATTACGTCAGTTAACGGTCCATTAAAAGCCTTATGGAAATGTTGAAAGTTTTATTAGAGTATTCGTCATACAGTCAGGGAAAACAGCTAAACGCAGGATCCCATAAATACAGGAACTATATTGCAATTGCGGTATAAATCCAATGTTTTAGATTCCCTCCTGGTAAAACGTTTTCGACCTGATTTTCTTTCTTAAAGGATTAGCGAGGCATATTCGGAAACTATTAATCCGGCCCACATGTCAAATTAGCCAATCTGATTTGATTGTTGGCTGTTTTCAGCACGCGTTTGTCATTATATTTCTTAACAGTTCAATCAGGGATATCATATTTACCAGTTTCGCCCAAATCATGAGGTTACATACAATGCAATTGCGGTGGTAATAATTTAATAGACCTCGCCTTTACGGGATCCTGACATTTAGCTGTTTTCCCTGACTGTCATAGACATTTAGCAAAAAGAAAGTGCTATTTATCAATTTTTATTGAAATAGATGAAATTTTTATTACAAAAATTTGTTTTTCAAAAAAATTGAAAGAAAAAAGTATTAAATTCAGTTAGGACCACTCGACCAAAACTTGCGATAAAAAGCGTTTCATACTACTTTATGACAGCCATATGATGAAGTGCACTCACAACGTTTTCTTCTGATTTGAGAATACAAGATTGAGAAGTGTATTGTAAAATCGTGAAAGAAGTAATTATCAATCTGATTTAATTTGTAACTTAGGACTCTTTACTTTGTACATTCACGTTGATATAAATAAATTGTCCAGAACAAATTATTTGTGTTTTTTCTATGAAGCCCGAGAATATGAAAATAGAATTCGTCGAGATACAAACAAAGTTCATCTTAGTATTAAAGGCACAAAAGATAGGAAACACAAAAATTCCCGCGTCTTTCCCAACATTTTGCTTTTTTAGGATTCACGACTTTATATGCTGGCGACTTTTAAATATTTTCACAAAAAACGTTTCACGGATTTGCAGACATTTCTTTGAAGGGTGAAGGGTGCCTGTGACTTTTTGTGTTATTTTCGTATTCAGATTGAATAACTTCGTTTTCAGATCCCCAAAATAAGTAGGCAGTGGCGTAACTCCAGGGATTGCTTTGGGTGCAATTACCAAGCAATTTTTCAAGGGATATACTACGAAACCTTTCTAGAACACTAAGTTTAAGTTAAGGGGAGGACTGAGCATATAATTACGAAATATATATGTTCTGGTGAAGCATGTAATAACCATTCCTTCGTTTGAATTATTCATTCCGATTACTTCCTGAAATTTCGTTATTGCAATGTTTGGTATTGTTATGTTAATGATTTTAATAATCGTTTTGTTGATACGCCACACAATAGCGCAAATTTAATTTTACGACCATTATTGAAACTTATGCTAATGTATCGCTAGAAAAGCGGTACTCCGAAGATGTATAAATTGTTGGTGTTCTTCTTTCTTTATTTTCTGAAGAACTAAGCCGAAAGGGAAATTTTGATACGGTAAAAAGTTTTGTTTTTGCATAGTTTCACCACCCCCAAAATAAAAAAATTTACCGTGTCGAATTTTCCCTAGAGCTATGTTTCTATGCGGTTGCTATGCTAAAGATCGTCATCATTCAATCGGATGTATTCAAATATAAAATAAAATTATCAAGGCAATTCTTTATAATAAATCACTATTATTTTAGCGACGATGGTCGAGTGGTCCTAACTGAAATTTCTAAGAATGTATTATTTTCTTGTCAAAGCATTATTGTGTCATGTTTGGCGGCACTGCATAGTATATGTATACAAATTATCCAAAGTATTCTTTTACTCAACATTGTTAAACGTTAATAGTGCTTAACTCAACTCTATTAATTTTTTAATAAATATATTCTACGCAACAATCTACCTCTTCTGCCCGGAAGACATTAATCGTTTGCACAGCTCAAACAACGCTGTCTTTGTTCAATCTGATGCCAGAAATGGATTCCGCGGCCCCGATTTTACTTGGAAACATGTATGGTATGTCATATAACTCCCTGTAGAGTCTCTCTTCTCCTAATCTCAAAAGAACTTTTTGCATCCATTATCCCGCCCCCGTGTATACAATACATTTTGATGAAATCTATTCTATTTGAAATTCATATATATTTAAAAACTAACCTAGAGTGCCAAACGCCACAGATACAACAACCACAGGCTCTTGATCCCATGAACTTCTAACGTATCGTCGCAGATTTCTGAGGTACGTCGCCATTTTGAGTATGCGAGCTGGGGGTAGCTGATGTACCGTTGCCGATCAGTTCCGAAGGGCATCGACTTCATGTAACCTCTAATATAAGACGTGAAATTACTATATTATACTAGCATTCTATTTCATACTATCTACAGTATCTATTATACATAACATGCCTATATATTACATATAATATATATACTATATGTATATATACTATATCTATATATATCTACAGTATCTATAGTATCTATAACATCTATAGTATCTATAGTATCCACAACATCTATAACATCTATAGTATCCGTAGGGTCTATACTATCTACAGTATCTATGGTATCCACAACATCTATAGTATCTATAGCATCTATAACATCTATAGTATCTATAACATCTATAGTACCTATAATATCTATAACATCTACTGTATCTATAATATCTATAGTATCTATAACATCTATAGTATCTACAACATCTATAGTATCTACAACATCTATAACATCTATAGTATCCACAACATCTATAGTATCCGTAGCATCTATACTATCTACAGTATATATGACATCCACAACATCTATAGTATCTATAACATCTATAGTATCTATAATATCTATAACATCTACTGTATCTATAATATCTATAGTATCTATAACATCTATAGTATCTACAACATCTATAACATCTATAGTATCCACAACATCTATAGTATCCGTAGCATCTATACTATCTACAGTATCTATGGCATCTACAACATCTATAGTATCTATAAAACCTATAACATCTATAGTATGTATAACATCTATAGTATCTATAATATCTATACTATCTACAGTATCTATGGTATCCACAACATCTATAGTATCTATAACATCTATAACATCTATAGTATCTATAACATCTATAGTATCTATAATATCTATAACATCTACTGTATCTATAATATCTATAGTAGCTATAATATCTATAACATCTACTGTATCTATAATATCTATAGTATCTATAACATCTATAGTATCTACAACATCTATAGTATCTACAACATCTATAACATCTATAGTATCCACAACATCTATAGTATCCGTAGCATCTATACTATCTACAGTATATATGACATCCACAACATCTATAGTATCTATAACATCTATAGTATCTATAATATCTATAACATCTACTGTATCTATAATATCTATAGTATCTATAACATCTATAGTATCTACAACATCTATAACATCTATAGTATCCACAACATCTATAGTATCCGTAGGATCTATACTATCTACAGTATCTATGGCATCTACAACATCTATAGTATCTATAAAATCTATAACATCTATAGTATATATAACATCTATAGTATCTATAATATCTATACTATCTACAGTATCTATGGTATCCACAACATCTATAGTATCTATAACATCTATAACATCTATAGTATCTATAACATCTATAGTATCTATAATATCTATAACATCTACTGTATCTATAATATCTATAGTATCTATAACATCTATAGTATCTACAACATCTATAGTATCTACAACATCTATAACATCTATAGTATCCACAACATCTATAGTATCCGTAGCATCTATACTATCTACAGTATATATGACATCCACAACATCTATAGTATCTATAACATCTATAGTATTTATAATATCTATAACATCTACTGTATCTATAATATCTATAGTATCTATAACATCTATAGTATCTACAACATCTATAACATTTATAGTATCCACAACATCTATAGTATCCGTAGCATCTATACTATCTACAGTATATATGACATCCACAACATTTATAGTATCTATAACATCTATAGTATCTATAATATCTATAACATCTACTGTATCTATAATATCTATAGTATCTATAACATCTATAGTATCTACAACATCTATAACATCTATAGTATCCACAACATCTATAACATCTATAGTATCCACAACATCTATAGTATCCGTAGCATCTATACTATCTACAGTATATATGACATCCACAACATCTATAGTATCTATAACATCTATAGTATCTATAATATCTATAGTATCCCCAGCATCCATACTGTCTACAAAACCACACAAACTGAAATACCTGAAGGAATTTTTGCGGGGAGAAATTTTTGCGGCATTTATTTATGCGGATGAAGGTACCAAAAACTGCACGTTTTCGCGGAATTTATTTTTGTGGATGCAATTCAATTATAGAAATTCGCGGAATTTATTTTTCCGGATCCTACTTGATTGCTTTAAATTTACAGATTAAAATTTTGCAGATATTTAAATTTTCAGCATTATTTCTTACGGTGTGCGCTCTAAGATTGAGGTTTCGGTGTCACAGGAAAAAAGCACTCCCCGAAAAAAGTACTCCCCAGTACTTATTTCCCGGATATAAGTACTCCCCGGTACATATTTCCTAGAAAACAAGTACTCCCGGGAGTACTATTATCCTAGGAAAAAAACACCCCCCTCGGGAAAAAAGTACTCCCTCCAAATTTTACACTTTCAATGACTGGTGAATTGTAGGTGGTGGGTAATTAGCAGCGGAGAGTGGTTTTAACCCAGAATAATCTCAAAAAATGGAGGGATCAAGTTTTATTGGGGTTCTATTGTGGTAGGTTTTGCTGAAAGGTCTGAAAGAGTCCAAGGAATATGAAAGTTTCGTACTCTTTTAGGAAAACACGACAATTTTTTTCTCGAAAATTTGACATTTGACTGCTCCAGTAACAGGGTAGTTCCGATTTTTAAATGGCATATATTTCATGTATGTTGGAGCCAAAAACGTCCAAAATCCACACTTAGTCCATAGACTACTTCCATGTATTGAGACACGAAAACATTTTTAGATACCTTTTGAATAACGAAAAAATTCAAAACAAGAACCAACCATTATCATCTTGGGCTAAGTAGGAAGCAAAAGTAATTGATGAAATTAATTCAGGAGAAGTTTCGTGTATCAATGTTAGGGTGCTATGTTATACCATGGAGGTACAAAACAGAAGGAGAACGAACTCAAAATCTTCTATTGTACCATCCGCGATGCGCTTCATTGTTTAAGTCCTAAGTGTATAATAATATATAATTGCTATCATCTTGCATAATTTCTATAATTTTAGCTTCCTTGCGTAAAAATTTCTTTCATATCTATTCTCCAATGTGATTAAAGGTCGTTAAGGTTAAGTGCTAAGCATGCATAATCTGTAGGATTTATCAATATCAATAACAATATAAGTTTCATTTGTTACAAACCCCGCCAAGTGTGATGCACTGAGACCACAGATTTAACATCCCCCCTTGAAAGTCCGACAAAATTGGCATACAATCAAAGTGGACCAGGCCATTATGATGCAACAGACATATTTAATGCTGGTCAAGAACTGCTACCTGTAAATAGTGGTCGTCGTAAGTTTTTTCTTTTGTTTTAAGAGCAGCATCAGCTGTATTTATCTTAAAAAAGAAAGTGCAAAAATATGAAGTTATCACAATTCATGTTTTTAGATTGTAAATGTGATGTTAACGTCAACAGACAAGCTTGTACATCAAGTACAACATACAAAAGCCGTTGTCCATGTCTTACACGAAATGTTTCGTGCACAAAATTCTGCAAATGTCGTTTGTGTGGAAACATGAATGAACCCGCTGCCAATACAAAATGTAATTGCGGAATAAGTAATAAAGATAGCACATACGTGGCATGTATTGACCGGCCGGGGAAAAGGGCAACGAAATGTCCATGTTTTAAGAGCAATAGGGCATGCGCGGATCTTTGCAATTGCAAAAATTGTGCCAATGGAAACACAAAGAAACTATATTCATCGCATACCAAAAGAGCATCACGTAGTAACAAGACATTTATTAAAAAGAGAACAACGATATACTTGAAAAAACACTGCGACACTTTGCCAGATAGTACTTGGACACAACAAGAGACAACTGCTTTACTTTGCTGCATGTATGTCTTGAACGCTATGCCAGTACCTGGAAACACAGAAAATCTTAGTAGTTTTTACAATTTATTGTCTTGCAGCAAAATGTGCCAAGAAAAACCGTTGTGTTTGCGGCAAAAATCACTTAACTCCATCAGAAGCAAAATTGCACATTTAGAAAAAGTCAGGAATATTTACAAATAAAGTAATGTGTCTTTGGTTCTTGTTTCACCATTCACAGTCACCATTAAACTATATCATTGCTGGTCTTAGTTATGTTTATGTAATCTTGCCCAAGATCTCCTGGATGGAATACTCTGTCTAACCTTAATTTTGTTTATATAAATAAGTTGTTTTATTGCAAAGATGGTCTTTTCGCTAATACAAAGAAAGTGTACATACTTTTTTGTTTATGTCGTTGACTTCAAACTAAAACTCCATGTCATATTTCTTCCTTTCTTGTGATAAGTAAACTATATCTACCAAGTATCACGATTTTTGACGTAAGGAATTCGTCGTTATGTCCCACCCAAATGTAATTCTTTGTATCACTGCATGAACAGTGGATGAATACGGATATTTTCAACTCCGTTGCAATTTTGAAATACGGAAATATTAGTGAAATATACGGACAGTTTTTAATACGGAAATATATTCACTGACATACGTATGTCTTTCCGTATTTTTTGAAATACTTTCAAGGCAGCTGGAGTTGTTTTCACATTCGTCCGTATTTTTTCAACTGCAGTTTTTTCTTATACTTGGCTTAATTAAATCTGGAAGTACTTTCAACAAAATCTAGTGTCCATTTTTTGATTTGTTTTCGATTGTTTGTTAAAATTGAATCACGTTTTATGAAAATAATCGAATTTTTCGAAAGTCCCATTCGTTGGAGAACAACATTTCGGAGCTAGCAACTTTGTTATGTTGAATGAATTGTCGATAATGATGATGATGATTAAATGATGATCAAATGCGTCAAAATTTTCATCAAAACTGCGAGTTTCATGGATTTTGATGAAACTTTTGACGAATTTGCACCAGCCTTAATACTAGAAAATAAAGGTTGGTGTTTACAATAAGGTATTCCTATCTATCTGAATATTCCTAATGAGAAATTTCTGCCTATTTGTTGTTTTGTCGTTCAAAAGCGGAATATTGAAAAGCGCCTAGTGTGTTTTATCTAAATAAACATTCTTTTTATCGAACTTTTAATTTCGTTTGAAATTATCGTGGCATGATGCAACACTGCTCTCATTTACGAAACAAGAAACTTTTGACCGAAAGTAAGTAATGATCATATTCAGTAAACAAACCGATGTATCCGTTGCTTCTATATATTAGCTTTCTAGTTCGGAATGACCGTTTTTGAACAGAATGCAATGGCATGTCATAACGAGGCTATCATTATCTATATCTAAGGATGACAACTGATTTGGTCATCATATGACCGCTGACCGCGCAGACCTTTCCCGAATTTCTGTTTTTCGGTTTATCAATGTTCACTTCCTTCTCATCATCAGAATTGTTCCTGATAAAATGTTAAAAAATATGTGAACTAAAATCGTGATGTATAAGTAGAAATAAGAAATAGTCAAAAAACAATATATTGAATATTGAACCAGCATTGAAAGTCATTTTGCAATAGATCAAGTCACAGTTAGAAATCCCTTTACATACAATGGTGCGCAAAAAATGTTTTCAGAAAATGCAAGCTTTTAATTTCAAGCTCATCCACTGAAGATCAGTCTTCTGCAAAGAGCTTGCTAGCTGGCTCCATCCACATACGCGTCAAGCCAGTCTAAACAATTTAAAACTTGCAAAAAATAATTACCTGACACCAGTTAAAATTCAAAAGAAATAAAGGAAAATGTAACTGTAACCACTAGCTTAGAAGACTTTCTGCTAAGAAAATGAATGAATAGATAAAATATATAAAAACCACTTTTATATGTTAACATTCATATACATTATGCTATCCATTTTAGTACGGGAAGTGTTTTTGGGAAATAAGAGTTTTGGATTTCAAGCTCATCCACTGAAGATCAGTCTTCTGCAAAGAGCTTGTTAGCTGGCTCCATCCACATATGCGTCAAGCCAGGCTAAGCAATTCAAAACGCTCTTGGAAAATACCCCACCCAACAGCACTATGGGGAAATAGCAGCATATACATGAATTACAAAGCTAAAGGAATGTTCTTAAAGAAAATGATTAATTAAAGTATTTTCGAATTTGGGACACTGTTGAAGATAGTGACGGTCTTTCATGAGGGATTTTGCACATCAATTTGAGCGCCAACAAAGCCAACTTATCCGATTTCACACGCGATGCAATGACATCAAATAAGAATCCAACGGAATATATGTCTGTTTGTTCAGAAACGGACGAACCTGGAACATTACGGAGCTCATAGGCCAAATGGCGATGGCATTTGTTATATTTCTTCTGCTTTTCAGATCCAGGCTTTATGTCATAGAATAGAGGGTCAGTAATCAATGTAGCTTTCCCAAAATCAATAACTTTCAGATATTTTCTGTCTCTCAACAAAATGTTTCGGTAATGTAAGTCATTATGCAACACTCCTCGATTATGCATCTCTTGGATAGCTTTACAGAGATCAATGAGAATCAAAGCCCACGAATGAATAGAAAAACTTCCATTATAAATTAATTCGTAGAGGGTTGGCGCCGTATTGCCATCAGAATTGGTTACAAGTTCCATCAGTATGTGGTTTGACTTGGTTATTCCAAAAAGATACAAAAAATTAGGATGACCTACTATTACGAGCATAATCTTGGCCTCTGCTAAAATGTCGGTACTTGTTGAATATTTATTAAATTCTTTCACGGCAACTTTCTCTTGTATGCTTTTGATAATGCCTTTCCGCACGTGTCCAAAAACCCCAGATGCTAAAGGAGGATCATAACATTCAATATCATATGAATTGAACTCAATAACCTTATAGTTAATGGTACGTATGATAGAAGCACTTTTATTTTGGTTTTGCTTTAAGTATGACTTGATTTGGCTGGTGGCACTGATGCGCGAGTTAACACCATATGATACAACTGGTTTTTTCATATTTCTAATTGCACGCATAATAGTGGCATTTTCCTTTTGAAGTTGCATTACCGTCGTTTCATGCGAGTAAAGTAACTGAAGCTGCTTTTCCCTCAATTTTGCGTTTTTATTTTGTAGTTTCATTTTCTTTTTTCTGTTACGTTGCGTTTTTTTCTCCTGTGAGCGTTTGTGCACAGATCTAAGATAAAAAAAATACAGGAAATAATAAAGAATTTGAATTGAATTTACTTTTGGCAAATTATTCCTACCTTTTTTTCATAAATCTAACAGGCGACTTGTTCTCTGCTCCCTGAACACTTTCCATTTCAATATAATAGTTCAACTATAACCAAAAATTTATTTTAAACAATTTATACGGTTTACAAAGACATATGTTAATTTTACAAAATGGTAAACTTGAAACCATACATTGCATGATTTTTTTAAAAAAACAACAACAAAATACAAAACAAAAACCAAAACAGATGAGAGGGATTGATTGTTGACAATAACTTTCAAAAGCAAAGGTAAGCTGCAGTTAATTCATCTTGAGTTCTAGGACTGATTGATATGCATACCACAATAATTGATGATTGTGTAAAAACTAACCTATATGAAAATCGGTGCAAAAAATGTCTCATGTGAAAAGCAACAATACTAACTAAAGAACTTATAAAAAATTTACAAAACACTTTTTAAAACCATGCTGTTCAAGTACCGTTAAGAGAATAATGATTGCGAAGGCAAGGGAATGACAATGTTAACAATATCTGAACAGTTCAATTTTCTTATTTGCTGCAACACAACTTCTTCCTTGCAAGTGATACATCTCCTGACTATCAGTTTAACAGGAATGAAGCTTCCCACGGAATAGGGCTCAAATTCAGTTGACCAAATCTTTGTGGGACAGTTTACTCCATAGAAATTTTTGTGTGGATGCTCTTTAAACCATTTACAAAGTGCGACGAAAATTTTCACAATTTTTTCGCCCTCCTCTTCTGTTCTTTTCGTGAGTTCGATTTCATATATCTTATCAATAACACCAGGCTTTTCTTCCTTACCGAATTCCAAACTTTCGGTAAGTTTCCGAGCCAATACGCAACTGTAGGCAGATTGTCCACCACGATAATTTGAAGTTGCTATTACTTCATTCAATAAATCAATACGCGAGTACGTTTTAATGAAAGGAGAGACACGACAAAAATTATCCCCATAAAGTTTGGAAAACAACAATTTTATATCTTCTAGGTAAGTTTGAGATAAGGTAGCTTTGTGAGCAACAGAGAGTCCCTTTTCACAAACAAACTCCAGTTGTTTTCCGTAAACGTCAACTCCATGTCGTACCTCATGCAACATCTTTTCGGTCTCCAAATTGGCAGACATTCTAGAGATGCAACAAAGGTCACTATCCATTCGTAATTTACATCCACTCACAAATTTCCTCATGACCTGAATGCAAATATCCCTATTATTAACGTGAAAGTTTCCCATGATGCCATTAAAGCGTTCAAAACTAAAACACCAAAACCCGTATACAGAGCCATATTCCTTAATGCATTGCTTCAAATGCAACATCAAATGCATGTTTGGAACGCACTTTCCTGACCCATATCTACATTGAAATTGCGTACAGAACATTTGTAACAAAACATGAGCTTGCTCTACTTCCGTTAGCGTGACTGACTTCTTACAAAGAATGCTACATGCATTAACAAAAAGGGACCAAATGCTAAGATCCCGTCGATCCAAAATACCTTGGAGGCAGTACATTGAATATATGAGAGTCCAATGCTTCCATTCGTCTGCTTTCATGGTTTTATGTGCAACCGACATACAACGAGCTAATCTCCCAATATCAGATGGAACTTTAACATTTCTCATTTTGATATCAATATCTTGCAATTGTGCTTCTGAAATAGCGCCGTTTTCTAACCATACTTTAAATGTGTGTTTTGCGACGCCTAACATTAAATTATGCATAGGATCAATTACATGCATAACAATTGGATCGAAATAAGAAAGAGCAAACAGTTGACTATATCTTGCTCCATGCATTTTTTGCTCTTTAGATTGTTCGTCTTTCGTTACACATTTAAGCCAATTCTCAGCTGCCTTTTTGTGATCATATCCATTTCTTTGAATCCAACTACCAGTTTCATAACCTGAATAGTCTGGCCTATTCAAACTATCACGTGGAAATTCTTTTAAGCATTTGCTGCATCCTAAAAATAGATTTTTGCATCTTTATTGCCATTTGTTATTATTGTTCTACAAACAAAGTTTCATGCAATTTAGCGAAGTCAATCCAGCTACGGCTTCTACTATTATATATAAGACATTTGGTCTATCGTCAAAAAGGGTTTACGCCGTGCTACGCATCTGCCTTTTCCTAAGTTTACGCAATACCTAACCTTGATAATGTTATTAATCAGTTTATCAATAATAGACATAGTTTGGTCATGTGCAAGTTACAAGCCTGACATTACATTATTGAAAGGAAGTCTTTTTACCAACCTTTTAATGCATTATGACTCATAAAACCGCAGCATTTACGTATGGCAGGAACATCACTTGATACACATATAACTGCCACTTTATAAAATGCTTCAACTGATTCTTCTTCTAAAACTGTTCCATTCCACAATTCTTTGAGCTCACACACAATTGGTTCAAGAAAGCTATTAATTGTGAGTTTGGGCTCTGAAGGTCCTGGGATGATACCCAAAACAATAACATTCTCCCATTTAAATCTGATATCACGAGGCAAGTTCACAATAACAGCATATATGACACCCAAAGAGTATTCATTATTTTTAAAAGGATTGAACCAGTCTATGTTGAGCATAAGGCCTAGATTCCTTTTATCACTAAAAAATAGTTGACCGTTTTCATCAGTAAATGTTTTGAAAACTGATCCATCACAAACATCAGTCAAAAACCCATCACACTCGGATAGTCCAGGACCTTGGTGAAGGGCAGCTTTAAAATCAGGACGTTTCAAAAGTTCCTGGATGGAGGTCTTGATACTGCGAGTGGCATAAACCTTTTTTGGGTATAAATAACGCTTATCCCCATTAAATCCAATAACAGTTTTCATCAAAGTAGCTCCGCACTTCTCTCGATGACGACTCTGTGGGTGATTTGGGAATTGCACGTAATTACACTTTCTAGACACCATTTCCCCTGAAAATATGAATTTGATATGGAGTCATCAGATAATAGTACTATTAACAAGCTACCTATCCTTTATAACTATTAACGTTGCATGCAAGTTGCATTTTTATAAAGTGCTTAAATGATTATTGTTAAAAATTGGCCAAAATTACAAAAATACAACGCACCATTTAAAAATGTGAACGCATCCTCGAACCTGCTTATTGAATCACATTTAGGACAAACCACATATTTATCAAAATCATCTCTGTCTATTCCAAGTATTTTTCTAGCCATTGGTAACCGAATTGGAAACTTTGTTGCAAAGTCGATTAAAAATTGAGACTGCAAACATTGACTCAACACTAGAAGGATCTTCTGCACTAAACAGAGTAATGACTGTGTTGCAGAATCAGATAAAAAGTGCATTGTTTGCCACAACAGTATCAATTTAATGACAGTCTTCAGAACTTTATCATGACTTTTATCTTCATTATGAGTTTCAAAAACCATGAAATCTTCTAAAGGATTATCGTTCGGATTATCCCATACTTTGGGCTCGAGCTCCTAGAAAGATTTTACGCAGTCAGTAATACCACGTTATTGTTATCAAAAAAACTTTGCTCTTAAAATCCCGCCTGTTGTTATAGAGTATATATATTGTTATAGCTATTTGATGCCAAAATTTTCTGCAAGGGCGATAAAAAATACGAAGAAGATAAACATATCAAGGAATTTACAAT
The DNA here is from genome assembly GCA_027922465.2 of Turritopsis dohrnii. Taxonomy (NCBI): domain Eukaryota; kingdom Metazoa; phylum Cnidaria; class Hydrozoa; order Anthoathecata; family Oceaniidae; genus Turritopsis; species Turritopsis dohrnii. The sequence continues at coordinate 387,760 of BQMF02000071.1, read as the reverse complement.
ATCAATATCAATCAAAGATCACTAACATTTTCAACGCGTAGCTCCCTTTTAGCATCGAAATCACCATCAGTATCACTGACGTCAACTATAAATAAAAAGTAAGCGTTATGCTCATTTTTAGTAGTCATTTGAAATAATGGATATGAAAAAAATCAGGTAGTCATTCCCAGCGGGCAAGATTGTCAAAAAATCACTACCACGAAGATTTTTTTCATTGAATTTGTATGTATAGTTCTAAGGAAATACACTCCATCGCAGTGGTTTTTAAACAAATGTGCCCGCTGGGTTGTTGTATTGCATTAGATACATCTTATATCATATACAGACGAAGGAAAATAGGTAGTTTGGTACACTGACTAGTGACAGAAACATTATGAAAAGCATTATGTTGAAAGTTATAACTATATAAGTCAGCATAATCGCAGGAACGGTTTACCAGTTATTTTATGTTTTTATGTCATTTAGAAGAAAAACGAATTAAATTAACACTGCAAATACAGGATAGTAATAAAATGAATTTTTTCCAATAGGGTTCTGCTAATAAATCTAAAACACTAATGTGAACGATGAACAATAGAAATCTCCTCACTCACCCAAATCTTCACTAACGTGGAAATTTACATCACAATCATAATCATCATGACGTTCAATGTTGATTTCATCAAGGTTTCTTTCTTCTTCTTCTTTTTCTTCTTCTTCTGTTGTTGTTGGAAAAGTTGAAGTCAATAAAGAGGATGAAAATTTTGCTCCTGAAACACTTTTTGGAATATTCTTTAGAGAATACGATGGCTTCTTAGTTGAGCTTATGCATCCACCAGAGCGATGTTTTAAATAATAGTTGGTCTTTGAGACAGACTGACCACAATTATTACATAACTTTCTAGTTGATGACCCATCAATGTCTCGTCGCCATATGTTTCTGCTTCTATCGGCCATTTTACTCGTTTTATTATGTTACTTATTGTTATTATTATTGCAAAGTATGATTTTTTAAAGTTCTGTTTTGAAATTACTTACTATATCTTTCAGTTAGAAATAAAAATATGTCTAGTTCATTTAATAAAAGGAAACTGAACAATTATCAAAAGATTAAGCATATGAAAATTTCTTAGAGGCTTTTGTTGTCAAAATAGATATTAAAAAATCCTTCAGAAATGCAATAGAAGGATATAGGTGTTCAATTTATAAAAATGAATTGTCCCAAATGAAATACGTTAACACACATCTGCTCCTTGAAAAGAGAAGGAGAAAGCGCGCTGATAAAATGCGCGCCAAATATCTAAGGATGCACCTTGCCCGTAGAAAAAGAAGATATCATATCGAAAAAAGCTCAAAAACAGGAACAAAACCTCCTTAAAAGAATTTTATGTTATCATATGGAACATAGCAGCAAACTTTATAGCTTACTAAATGTTTTTTCACGCAAAAATAAATAATAATGAATTTTTCTTACCCCCGGTATTCTTGAGATGCGCAGAATTTATGAAGTGGTATATGCACAGATTTAAATATTGTTCTTGTGGAAGAAGATATAGATTAAAGCATGGCGTCGACAGCTACTTTTTTTGGTCAAAAATACACCACTCCAAAAGGAGTAAGGTTAATCCTTCCTGCTAAATCAAGTGACAGACATGTCCAGTAAGTATACTTGTAAACTATATCCACTGCGTTGCATTTAATTTTTTCTCTGTAGTTTTTAGTTTTGATATGTTTCATTTGCCTCAGGTCACCTAATATATCACTAACGAGCACTGAAAATGAAAGCTTTTCAATGGATTCGTCAACGCCAGTCTCCAACAGAAATGATATGCTTAGGTAATTTGTTTGACTCGAATTACTTATTCAAAAATGTCATACTCATTTTTATTTCTCCATAACATTATCTTATTGGTCAAAATATTCATTGGGGGCGTTCTTTTGAGAATGGATATTTATATAAACCAGGCGTTAATTACAAAAAGCGGAAATGAAGGTTATGAATCAGTTTTATTTTGAGTACAATTCCAAATTGATCTTGTTTTAGGTTCATTAATAATTTAGAGGATCGACTTCTGAAAAAAATTGTAGACATTAAAAAAGATGCTGCTGAAGAACGCAATAGACTTAATGATGAAGTTGAACAGCTTAAAGAAGAAATTTTAGAATTGAAGTGCCCAAAAGAGAAAGGAAAAATAACAATCCCATTGGAGCTGTCAGTAAGGAAATATTTATTATATTACTCTTTTTTTGCATGTTAAATCATGTGGATGATTGTGTAAACTGTAGTATGACGTTTTAGAAAATGGTTAGAGATCTTTATCAATCCTTTGAGGAAAATATTGCTTGGGATTTCACTAAAAAGTTAGTATTATTAGTTAAGCATTTCTTTTTCTCACTTCTTCTCCTGATTCTTTAGTCACTTATTATAATATTGTATTATGAAATACATAGATATAAAGATCGTGAAAACGCAGTTGTTGTGCGAAATATTTTACAAAGTCTGGATGATGGTGGTTGCAAGGAAAGCAAAAGAGTGCAAAGAAGTAAGTATTATAAAATTAGCTTGTGTAACACTCCAAAGTTTTCCACAGAAATTTAAAGTAAAGCAGTGTTCAGTAAACAATTCCTTCCATAAGCCATTATGATGCGATGGTGTAGTGCATTTATTATTTCTTTTCTCTTTAGAAGCGATCAATAGATATTACGAATCGCAAAAAAGAAAATACAAGCTCACTGAGCTGTCTGAAGAGGAACAAGAAAAACAGAAGAAGCAAAGGAAAATTATTTCAGCTCGACATCGGGTATTGTTTATCATACAATTTTAGTCTCCCAAATAGTCTCCCGTGATCATTTGACGCCTCATGCGCGGCTAAGTAGTTACATATTTGAAAATTTTCACAAAAAATATTATTTTTTTTTTTTTTTTTTTCTAGTTGTTTGACATCAGAGGCAAAGTTGAAAAAGAAGGAGCAGACCTTGAGATGTGGTCTAATTTAAATGCATGGGCAATGTCTGATGAAGACACTGAAGAAGGACAAAAGATTTTAAGAACACTTGAGTGGAGAGATGAGGAAGTGACTGACCTTATTCGGCGATGTGATATGGCGCTTGGCGTTAAGAGGACATACGGTGACCCTTCCACCAGAACACCAAACATTCATTGCGTTCAGTTCATGAAGCCTGATTCATAAGACTGTCCGTTGAAGTGATTTTTTTTATTTAAGCTTTTTTTATTGTAACACAATGTGCATTTATTTCTTGTAACATTGATTTTTTTATAATGTACCATTTGATCAGAGGTGTATTGTATAGACCTACGTATCTGAAATACATCCTGATTACTTTCCTAAACATGATTGTTATTTTTTCGTTATTGGTTTAAAACGTTTTCTTATTTTTAATAAATAATTCTCTGGTATTATTACGGAGTTAGCAATATCTCCGTATTCTTCAATAAATTCATTCTTATTCGGAAAGTATATTATTGTAATACGTGCATTTACAAGAGTCCGTATTCGCTATAAAATTTTCACATTCGTCTGCATATTTCCGTATTTTGCAAACATTTATACGGACGTATTTCGAAGTCCGTATTTAAGGAGTCCCAATACAGACGAATACGGACTACAAATTCCCGAAATATACGGTTTTATTACCATACGTATTTTTCCGTATTTTGTTCAGATACGGAAAAGGACGGACGATATAAAGACCGTATTTTAATGTGAATTATGCAGTGTATGGTACTTTGTATGGCCTATGTAAGGTTCATAAAGCTAGTATCAATGGTAGTCCACCTTATTCTGTCAGCTATCGATACTCCCACGTACAAAATAACTAAATTTCTCGTACCCATTTTAGCGCCTTTAACAACCAATAGGTATACTGTCAAGGACTTTTTCTCATTTGCAGAAGAAGTTAGGAAACAGGTCCCTCAGCTCTATATGGCTAGTCTGGATGTAGACTCTTTGTTTAACAATATTTCATTTAATGAGACCATTAACATTTGTGTTGACAACCTTTTTAATAATTGTGATAAAATAGGTAAACTTTCCAAGAAAGATTTTAATGAACTCCCCGAATGGACTACCTTTAATTCTTTTTTTATGTTTGACGAAACTCTAGATCAACAAATAGACGGCGTAGCCATGGCATCACCTTTAGGCCCTAGTTTAGCATTGGCTAGCATTTCTAGCATATTGTGTTATAGATATTATAGATACTATAGATGTTTTAGATGTTATAGATACTATAGATGTTGTGGATACCATAGATACTGTAGATAGTATAGATATTATAGATACTATGGATGTTATAGATACTATAGATACTATAGATGTTATATATACTATAGATGTTATAGATGTTATAGATACTATAGATGTTGTGGATACCATAGATACTGTAGATAGTATAGATATTATAGATACTATGGATGTTATAGATACTATAGATACTATAGATATTATAGATACTATAGATGTTATAAATACTATAGATACTATAGATATTATAGATACTATAGATGTTATAAATACTGTAGATGTTATAGATACTGTAGATGTTATAGATATTACAGATACTATAGATGTTATAGATACTATAGATATTATAGATACTATAGATGTTATAGATATTATAGATACTATAGATGTTATATATACTATAGATGTTATAGATGTTATAGATACTATAGATGTTGTGGATACCATAGATACTGTAGATAGTATAGATATTATAGATACTATGGATGTTATAGATACTATAGATACTATAGATGTTATATATACTATAGATGTTATAGATGTTATAGATATTATAGATACTATAGATGTTATATATACTATAGATGTTATAGATGTTATAGATACTATAGATGTTGTGGATGTCATATATACTGTAGATAGTATAGATGCTACGGATACTATAGATGTTGTGGATACTATAGATGTTATAGATGTTGTAGATACTATAGATGTTGTAGATACTATAGATGTTATAGATTACTATAGATACTATAGATGTTATAGATATTATAGATACTATAGATGTTATATATACTATAGATGTTATAGATGTTATAGATACTATAGATGTTGTGGATACCATAGATACTGTAGATAGTATAGATATTATAGATACTATGGATGTTATAGATACTATAGATACTATGGATGTTATAGATACTATAGATACTATAGATGTTATAGATATTATAGATACTATAGATGTTATATATACTATAGATGTTATAGATGTTATAGATACTATAGATGTTGTGGATGTCATATATACTGTAGATAGTATAGATGCTACGGATACTATAGATGTTGTGGATACTATAGATGTTATAGATGTTGTAGATACTATAGATGTTGTAGATACTATAGATGTTGTAGATACTATAGATGTTATAGATACTATAGATATTATAGATACAGTAGATGTTATAGATATTATAGATACTATAGATGTTATAGATACTATAGATGTTATAGATGTTATAGATACTATAGATGTTGTGGATACCATAGATACTGTAGATAGTATAGACCCTACGGATACTATAGATGTTATAGATGTTGTGGATACTATAGATACTATAGATGTTATAGATACTATAGATACTGTAGATATATATAGATATAGTATATATACATATAGTATATATAGTATATGTAATATATAGGCATGTTATGTATAATAGATACTGTAGATAGTATGAAATAGAATGCTAGTATAATATAGTAATTTCACGTCTTATATTAGAGGTTAAATGAAGTCAGTGCCTTCCGAAGTTACAACCAATGATGGCGGGAGCCAACGCCGAGGATGCTCAACTGTCTTTTCCACTACCGCCAACGTTTTACTACAAACACTACACAGACGAAAATGTAAAAAATAAGTGTGCTCCAGCTCCACCGAAGTTGGCTTCAGGTAGTTATGCATTATTTGGCCACATGTTTAAGGTAAGAACCTTTTTTAAAAAACTTTATAATAACTGTGTTGTGTGTGTGGGTGGGTGGTGTGTATTATAGGTGGCGGTAGCAGCCGGGCCGAGAAGGGTGATTAAAATGGTGACAGGGAGAGAAAAGTTGGAGAAAATGACTATTTTCCAACATCTATAGAACAAAAAAATGTTTATAAACAACACTGTGCATTCCATTCTTGCGGGTTTATTCTGATCTACTATGACACAGGCTAGTGATCACACTGGCACTACTAGTGGTATTCGTTCATTTATTCTCTACTAAAAGATAGGGGCGTTGGAAGTCTGTTTTTCAGTGGTGATAAAGTATTATTATCAAGGCTGACTTTCTTTCGGCTTGTATTCCTGCATATATACACCACAGAGCGCCTGCTCCCCTTACCGCTAACTTTAATTATAATGTTGCAAAATTTGTATGTATATTATGTGGTGAAAACATTTTTCAACAATGACAATTATTATTTTTATTGACAATATTTCGGATTTTAAATCCATCATCAGGTCATCTAAAAGTTAAAAAAAATATAGTTAACAACATCACTAAAATATCATACACATACATCTTATACTAAAACGTTTAAAATCAGAAATCAGAAATATGTTCATTTCCCAACTTCTTTATACAGTAGCATAGTAATCAAATTTTAATTACCATCGCCTGATTTTTATACTCACCTTTGTGTTGAGATCGGGTTTGATTACGTGTATGTCAGAAATGTCAGAAATGATCACATTTTTTTGTAAATTCATTTGTACATATTTTTATAGTCCATTTGTGCATATTGCTAATCGACTATACATTTCTTTAACAAACAACTTGAAGTCTTTATGCATGAAAATTCAAATATATAAGTCAATACTTTAGACTGACGATGAAATCATACAGCCATTAGAGAGTCAAGGTATCAAAAGATTATACTCCAAGGATGAGCATTTTGGTATGTCCTTTCAACTAAATGTTGAGAAGCATTTGCTGGACAATGTTTTCTGCTCTTTCTATTGATTTCCTGATCTGTCTTCGCTGGCTCGTTTACTTGTTTGTTTATTCACTTAATAAATAATTTTATTTTCATTACATCAATGAGGAACAATACTTTTTGTTTTTATTTTTCTTGGCAAAAGTTTACATATGTTTTTATTACATTTTCATTCCTTATTTATTGATTTATTTATTTAGATCATATTTCTGAAATGAAGAAGTTAAACCACTCCATTCTGATGAATTACATGGAGCTGCTCGATATTGTCATTGAAGCCCCAGCTTCTGCAGAGGTATTGTGTATATATACTAATTGTTGTTATTGAATAACATATAACACATAACACTTCGACCAGGATAAACATTTAAATTTGCAATATAACAGTATAATGTCGGATTAGTAAGTAGTATCCAGTGAAAGTGTAGTCCATCTTTGGGAATGTCACATCCATCTAACCTTTTCTTGTTGCTGTGTGTAATGTACTTGCAGGTATTTTCACTTTATGTATTTTTAGAGAGCCATGAAAATTGAGGAAATCAAAGTGCTCTTCATAAATCTCCATCATCTTATCAATGAGTTTCGACCTCACCAGGTTTGTTATATTTTCATCTATATCTCTCTATTTCCATGTGATAGTTAAAAATATAAAGCTATGTCTTTCTTTGTAAGAATACCAGTCAGTTAAAGCAAATGAAATAGGGTGCAAATCGATGTATTCGTTGCATTATAAACAGCTTGAGTTTTTTTTTGTTTTTTGCATGAATTTTTTTTGCCAGAATGTGTGCGTTATGCTAGTTGCTTTTTTTCCCTTTTTCTTTGGTAAATTTCAGCCCTAAGTAGACTTACTGCGAGAAATCAAGCCTTATTAACATGCACTTATTCTAATTATAATTGTAATTTCTGAAGTGCCTTGAAAACAGCACTATTTCGCTTTTGAAGACACTCATGTGAAATAGTTTTTTGATACGACAGGCCCATTCTGTTGGTTATCGTTTGGAATGCAAATAAACATGAAAACTTTTACGTTCTTATAAAAAATGTATTTTGATTGTATATAATTTCATTGTCTTGAAAAAGAAAAAAAAACCGTTTTACTGCTTTTGAAATGTGGTTGTCTCAACAGAGATTCAATTTTAATTCTACATGTAAGGATCATTTTGTATTATGGAGAATCATCCATGAAAAACCATGTTGATCATTGTTGTAGGCACGGGAAACACTGAGAATAATGCTGCATCGCCAAAAGTTGCAAAGACAGGAAACAACCGAGCGTTTAAAGAGGTAATTTACTTAGTAGATCAATGTTTTTGTTTGACAGGAGAGAAATATTATCCTTTGATTGACTCGTCTAGAAACATCGAAAAAGCTCAAGCAATCTTGAGATCTTGTTCGTCTGGTCTCGATACTGTCACTGCTTCTTCTACTACTACGGCAGATTTAAAAGTAAATAAATTTTTTGCTTTGTTTATGTTTTTTGCCTACTGTTTATGTTCACTAGAAAATATTTGTCTTAAAGAGGTAACCTCAGATATTTATTCTGTTCGTATACAGCCTCAAATACAAACAGACAAGAAAAAGATATCCGAGGAATTGCATCTTATACAGCACAGAATAATGTGTGATATCGTAGACGGCATATCGTGAATACTGTCGTACTGAACGCCGTTTCGGTGGGGATGACGTCAAAGTAACAGCGGAAAAACTGAAGCGATGGGGAATACACTTCGAATTTACGTGAAGTGTGAAGACGCAGGATCGTAGTTCTATGCTAAGAGACACTCTTTATTGAGTTAGACTGAACATGGTTCATTGAATAATATCGGTCAATGTCAATTATTTCGGTTATTATACGAAATTCTTTCAATGTTGAATTTGAAATATCTTAATTTGATGTCGGCATTTTGTCTTGATTTTATCTCAAGTGCTCATCTGTCAAATCCAGTTTGAGCAAGGATAACGGTAACCTTGGTCATTGGTCCAATAATTTTTATAAACTTGCTGCAATCAGCTAAATTAGTTGGTAAATTAAATTAGTTTGAATGTGACAGCTCCAGCCACACTTCCAAATAGCTTATTTTCCTTCGTAGCGTCAAAACCATAATCTTTGGCCATGATTACAGAAAGAGGAGGTAACACCACAAAGCAAGTTCTACATTTTGTTAGACCATCATAAGAAAATAATCGCAAATAGTTTTGATGGTCGTCTTACCCTAAATTTTGCCCACCTTTGCATAAAAAGTTAAATAATAAAGCTTCATCGCAATATGTTCAATGGATCGATTGTCTATCCACAACCCCAACCTGTCGTACCTGCCATCCCCTTTATTTTTGATCGGCGGTCAAGTCATTTCAAAACATTTGAAAACGTTTTGATATTTAATGCTCGTCGCTAATGATAGGCGTTTTAACGTAATATTTAACACATGTCCGTGTACATATACATGTCCAGTTACTTGATTGATATAAACTGCAACATCAATGTTTAAATTAAATTAATGCTGTGGTTTAAGAAAACGTTAGATATCTTGCCATCACCTGTGTTAGTTGTTCTAAATGGTTTTCTCCTGTAATGTAAGGATAATCGCAAGAAAATATCACGAACAAACAGGTTTTTATCAGAAATTCAACAGATCATTCAGACCAATAGCATAGAAAAGCTGTATAAAGCATTTATATAATGCAAACAGGGTTTCTTGGAAGGGCTGTTTTTCTGTCCTCACCAAAAGAAATTTATCAGAAATCAACATGGCGCCCTCTCAGAAAGCTTTATTTTTGTTCCAGAATCCTAAAATACAACAGCTATCCATCATACTAACCATCGCAAAACCCTTATAGTGTCTCGCATATTACATTGATACAATGATTTAGTATTTGAATATGACTAAAGCTCAACTTCAAATAGATAGAAAAATGAATTATATAATGAGCATATAAAGGTTAATCAAATCTGCTCACTAGGAAAAGTAATAACAACTTTAAGCATTTTTTCGTACTTTCATTTCATTACCTTTCATTTTTAAGTCAAGCCTGATCCTATAAGATGTTTCTTGCTTTTCTGTATACAAACTATAGACTAATATGTTTCAGAAATAAAAGTATTGCGTCCTTACCAAAAGATCAAAATTGAGATCGGGTGTGGAAAAGTTGTGTTTGTTGCATCTTTTAAAGTCACTATTATGACAGAAAAACAACACCGCAGATATTATTTTCGTATTTTACTGAAAGAATATACTTCAATAATTTGTCTGAAGATCGTTTTAACTGTTTAAATAAATGCTGGGAAGAAACAAAGCTTCAAATTTTCAATGAATGTGTTTTTTAAACTTCCATATTTCTACAGATCTATAAAATGTCCGCAAATGAAAATATGCACGGACAAAATGAAACCAGGCTGGTAAAGTTCAAACATTCTTATTTCTTTTTATTACGTTTTAACTATCATTTAAGGTATTTTGGAGGGTAATAATTGTGTTTGAACGAAGGGAGGAAACACAAAATCTGAAAAGTTATTTCTCCATTTTTAAACTGCAATATTTGTTGTTCTGTACATCCAGGTCCGCATAAAATTCTATAAATATTAACAACACTTTTAACTGCGTCAGACTAGTAAGAAACGATTGGAAAATAGCATCTTCTGGGAAATTCAAATAAAAAATAAGTTTACAAGATGGTAGGTTCGAGTCCAAAGAAAGCAAAGAATGCAGACCATCCGCTTTACATCGTTATGATAACTAAAGCAATCACGGATCTTAAAAACAGAAAAGGTTTGGACTTATTTGTATTGTATCGTCTACTTTACGAGCTTTACGAAATAAATAATAACTTTACTAAATGGACTCTTCATTCTTGGTTTATTTTGCAGGTGCTTCAAGGCAAGCTATTACAAAATACATTAAAGCGAATTACAGCGTTGGTGACAATGCAGAAAACTGTGTTAAAATGACAATAAAAAGAAATGTTGTTAGTGGTAAATTAATTCAAGCTAGTGGAACTGGAGCGTCAGGATCTTTCAAACTTCCACCAAAAGCAAGTGCTGTTGCCAGAAAAGTTCCTGATAAAAAAGTTACCAAACCAGCATCTAAGTCTACTCCAAAAAAGAAGACTGCAAGTAAAAAGAAAGTTTCACCCAAAAAGACGAAAAAGTCAACACCAAAAAAGAAAGGCACACCGAAAAAGGTTTCAGCCAAAGCTGCTACTAAGAAAAGGACCCCAGCTAAAAAAGTAGCGAAGGTGGCAAAGAAGAAAGTAACGAAAAAAGGGAAGAAGTAATAAAATTGAAAAAATCGAAACTCAAACGAAATTCAGTACTTTTCGATATTGAGCAAAAAGTCTGAATTTTTTGTTTTGATTTTTCTATTCTATGAAATATATATTGTATTTGGGATTGTATATATATATTTTACTTGTTCTAAAAGTATTTAAGTTACATGTCTTCAAATAGATGATTAATTTTTATCTAGAATTTTTCTGCTGAAACTGCAAACTTGAGTCTTTGGAAAACTTTAATTTAAAAAGCTTTTCTTTTACATTTTAACTCACACAATAATAATTATATATATTTGTGCATGATCAATAAATGATATTCCAACTAGAAACTGTTTATTGCATTGAATTACATGAAAGCATAAGGGCAATCCGTGAAAGGAATGTTTGAGAGTGAAGATTCAAGTGACATCATTTTTAAATTCTTTTGTAGGTTGTTTTTATGTTGACTTTAATGAAGTATATGAACACAGATTCCTGATGAACATTAGTAGTTAAACTCAAAAAAGTAAGAGAACAAAGTAAAAAATCCCAATACTTAAAAGGAACTAAATTTGCTGGAATTCAATTACCAGGAAGGGTCGACTACCCAAAATAAAAAGAAGAAACAATGTACGGGTGTTTTTTGCTCCTTGTGGTGTGTAGTAGAAAATATTGACCCCTTAAGGCTGAAATACACTATCATTTTTCAATGATCATTTTTCAATGATCATTGAAAAATGACTGTGTATTCAGAAAAAAATGTCATTTTTTACACTCTAATTTTCAATGACATTGAAAAATGATAAGTTGAACATGTTCAACTTTTAATTTTTCAATGTCATTTTTTTTCTATTGTTTCGAATCGAATCTATTGTTTTCGCGCACGTGTTCGGTTCACGCGATGTGATTTTAGACGCTAACATAAACGAAAACAACATTTGGAAGACTTTTACACGCGAAAATGACAACGTGAGAAGCAACTGAAACATTTATTGAAATTTGGAGGAGTCAACCAAGTTTTAATCGCATGTAAACGGCTTCGCAAAATTCAGGGATGAACTGGGACAATGTGCTTTAACTTGAACAGGGATTGGGTCTCGTGTTTTTTTCGTAATATCAACGTCTATGAGATGAAGCAGCTCATCGAAAATACTCGGTGGCATACTTAAAAATCTCGTATATTCTGCGATTCCCCCCACGCGTAGTTCATGCATGAGGGTATTATAGATGCCAAGTTCATTTCGTCTATGTAGCCATGCCTTTACCCATGCACTTCTTTCTTTTGATTTTCTGCGTTCAACTCTCTTTTTTGATAACGACAGCAGCTGCTGTTTCTTCCTCAGAGTCCATGTTTCTAATTTTCAATGATAGTGTATTCGCGCCAAAATTTTCAACTTTCAGTGTCATTGGAATGTATCATTGAAAAATGATCATTGAAAAATGATAGTGTATTTCAGCCTTTAGAATATTTTCACCTCCCCCCCCCCCCCCCCCCCCCCCGTGGTTTACGCTTATGACTAAACCTAACCCTAACAATAAGCAGCGATGGTGTAGTGGTTAGTACCTTTGAGTGCGACCGCTGTGACCCGTGTTCGAGTCCAGTCATGTCGTATCTCAATACACCACTCCGATGCGCTTTAAAAGCAGCGTGTCAGCCCATTAGGAGCCATCGACTGACTGCACACTGGCCTTCGGGCAAGTTAGAGCAATGCTATACGTATCTCTGGCGGTAAGTCAACTAATAGTTGCAAGTCGGCGGGCGGAAGAACCAACCATTACGGATGGAAGCCCAAGGACTAAAAACTCCCGTTACTTACTTACTTACTTACTTACTTACTTACAATAACAAAGAAAAACTAACAAGTCATAAGCGTAAACCACGGGGGGTGAAAATATTCTAAGGGGTTAATATTTTTTACCACAGGTGACATCAAGAAATCTAATGACCAGACTTGCAAGATCATTAAAAAAACCTGCGTTGCCAGTTATCAGAAAGAACAACATGAAGTTAATTCAATGCCAAAATCTCGTTTATCAAGCCGTCGAGTCATTTTAGATGTTGACTCGTGACGTCATTTAGAAGTTAACACGATTCACATCCGGTGTTTTGTGTTGTTTTTTTTGAGGCGTTTTAGAAGTTGCAGTCGCTAGAGATGCTATGTAATTGGGGAGCTTCGGAAGATTAGCCGTTTTAGATCGATTCAGAAAATGAGGTGGAGCAACCTCATTACCAGTTTCTTACACAAAAAAAACAGATTTCATAATTCATAAGTCATGATGATGGTCGTCATGTTTTCAAGTAGTTTCATGATGAAGCATGGACAGTTGCATGGTTATGCGGAAATAACCAAACTATGAAAGATTCCTTATCTTCTTGAGTGTTATATTTGATTATTTGTTAGAATTCTGAAAGATGTTTATATAATGAAAAACGTACCTCACTATGTTCATGTTCAGTAGTGCGGAACACACTATATCGCCTGATTTCAAGTAAGGGACTCACGAATAGTGTCATTCGGAAAATCAATAAGCAGTATGAAATTTTATCGCTCTGAAAGACCGGAAAATTTTGAAAAACGCGTCATCTTCTGAAACGAACAAACTTCTTAAACGTCCTCATTTGGAAAACGAGTGTTCATCTAAAACGATTCGATTCAGTTACAAACTGCTATCAATGTCTGTCCTGCATAAAATAAGTACTAGTAATCACATGTTTGAGAGGGAAATTTGGGATAAATTTCCCGAGTTCAGTTTTTTGAAATTTTGAAATCTTCCGAGTGAAACGAAATGAACGAAACCATACATGTGATTACTGGTTAATCACATTAAACATTCGAAAGTTGTCAATTTCATGTGCGATCGGCTATTCGAATGTTGAAAAAAGAAAACACGGGAAATTACAAATTATCAGCGGGAAATTTCAAAATAACGCCATTGACGACGTCAATCAAATTTCACGCAACCATGTCATTAAATTTGAAATAAAGTAAAATAAAATATAAAGTATACAAAGTTCGACGCACTTAGAACAAGAAGTCAGTTTCAGTTCCCAGTGGAATAGTTAGAAATAATTCAGATTTTGAAAAAGAGGCGAAACTTAGCGGCTAGTCCATAGCACGATATTCAAAAACAGAATTCGAGACAACTGCATTAAATTTCGCGGAAGAACCCATAAAGAATTTTGGCACCTTGGAATTTTTCGCTTCTTAAGTGCTACAACCACAAGTAATTTTGTGAAAAACGAAAGAAGAGGAAAGATTTTGGGTGGGGTGGTAAACAGAAATGGTCGGGGGGTGTGGATGGAAGGAATTATGATAGATAGGTACAAATGGAAAGGTTCACTAACTCCAATTTCTTTTGGAAATGAAATGAAAATGAATTAGAAAACTTGGGGTAGCTCTTTTTTATTTAAGAATCAACAATAACTGATGTAATTGACTAATTTCTCCATTCTCCATTACTTCACTAACTACATCGCTGACATCGTTGACGATATTGTTCGCATATAAAGTCTGTCTCAAAATAATCTGCAGTTGAAACAAAAAGGCCTGTAACTTTTGATAGAAAATTCGAATCATAAAAATTAATTTTGGAGGTTTTAGAGTGTCATGAGTACTTAATTAATGTTCTAATTTTGGCAGTAAATTCGCAATTTTTAGCGGTTATTTTTGCGATACAAAAATTCGAGCTTTTTTTCTACTTGTCGTATAATTTTCATTTTTACACCAAAGGTAGATATATTTTAGACAAAGACTTGTGCCAAATTTCAAGCAGAACCAATAAGTATTTCGGAAGATATTGGCCCATGAGTACCCCTTGGTGGTGATTTTTCATGGCTGTCAATATTTTTTTGATTTAGATAAAGACGGGGGTTTACTTATCACACATTCACAAAGACCGAGGCTGACAGGAATCCGAAAAATCCGATATATATGTTCTGTTGTTTTTGTCTCTTTAACTAATATTTACAAAAAAACAAACAAATTGAACTCAACTAAAGATGACAAGATAAAATTTTTTGTTATGAAAATACATCAAAATATATCATTTAACAAAGCCATAAAGTAATAAATTTAACTTCACCTTATGTTGTTTAACTCACCTGCCATTAGACATTTAGAACATTTTCTCTTAAATATACATAACGTTTCATAAATACAGGTCAGTCGAATTAAGTTAGCCACAAAGTTCTTCTAAGAACAAGAAATGACTCTTTTTTATTTGTGACCATGATGTGTTATATGATGTTAAATCCATCCCTCTTAAACTTAACTAGTGTAGCTCTTCTTCTAATAAGCACCGCTCATTTACAATCAGGTCAACGTGAGGAAATTGAAAATTTCAAGACATGCGCATTGGGAAAACTCAATGCAAATTCAAACTTGCACCAGCCTCTCACGACAACGACGGTCGAAATCCCATAACAATCTTGGATTAACGCCGACATCTGCAGTTCGACGTGACGGGTGTCTTCCTCCAAAATGTCGATTGTTAACAGCTTCCAGAAAAGTTCATTCGACCACTGCAGTGCAACTCTCTAAAACAGAAATAAAAACTGATCTGAAATGTTCACTTTATCCAAATTACTAATGCGCTTGCGACAAACACCTTTTAGTTTAGTAATGGTGACATAGGACTCACATTCGTATAAATAACTAGCCGCCCGCTTAAAACATTATCATCGGTTACAAGTTCCTTTGTAGTAAAGATTCAAGAGACGTCACATACTTTCCCCAAGTAAATTTTTTAAGAACAATTAACGGTATGAACGTAACAAAACGAGGCTAGATCGTGTAGGTTAGAACATATTAAAACATGAACGGAACGTGTTATTAATAAATTACATCACAACAACCACCGCCTCGTATTCAAACAGAACGTACAGAGAACGACACTGATGATAATATGCGTACAGAATATTCATAAAACATAGAAACGAGGAGATGAATGTAGTGACGTAATTTATGATGTAATTATTATTTTAACAACAGAAAATCTCTCGATATCTCGAAATTAAATTCGTTGTGAATTTTCAGTCAAACTTCCATAAACTATCCTTGTTTTTTTTTTGTTGTTGTTGTTTTTTAATCAGCTTTGGGAGGTCTTTTTTAATTAGGCCATATTTGTCAGTGGTCAAAACCGTGTGGTATTCCTATCTTTCTATAATTCCAAGATTTAAATTTTCCAGGTAGAGGAGGGTTTGATAACTTAGAAGAGAAAAGAATGAAGATAAAGATAAAAGAAATAACCGTAAACCATGAAGATGATATGAACAAATATTTTAGAGTTCTTCAAGAACAGGATAATCAAACGTCATCAAATCTTGGACAGATGAAAGTCGTGTTAAACACCATCCAAGCCATTCGTTTCGGTCGTCATGGAGACCGGTAGGTGTTGCTACACGACTAAAACCACATAAATCATATCAACAAAGTTTTGAAAGGGGTACAGTAAAATTTCAAGTTCTTTTTAGTCAGGGCGCTCACGTAATTAAAAAGATGGCGGTCTGCGGACAATTTACAACCTATTGGGATTGCTCAAAGAGATCCTCCTAATAACGAAATGAAGTGTTGTCAAATTTCTAATTAGCAAAATCGGTTGTTTTGGGGTAAATTCCAAAAATTTTAATGACGTCATCAGGTCCAGTACAGACTAATTTTTTTTTTTTGGATTTTTTGAAAAATAATTATATCAATAGAAAGAGCTCGAAATTCTGAGTATTTTAAACATATAAAACATGTTCTGAAAATTAATATTTAAGAAGTTATGATCAATTTGTTTTATAGAGATGACGTCACTACTAAAGGTAGATTAGTTTAAATGTTTTATACGTTTATCTTAGTTATGATAGTATTATGTATAAAAATATTTACAAATATGAACAAGATAGGAAAATTAATTATTTACAATATTTTCATCATTATCTAGACAGTCATTGTCTTCGTCTGAGTCTTCGTCTGTATCGACAGTGTTATGAATGTTTTCACATACATCTTTACAGCCACAAAGACCTGTACATGGTATTCCATGCGAAGAACAAGCACAACTAGCTCTCTTACACCCACTCTTCTTGCATTTGCATGAAATAAGCTGGAGTACTTCATCAGGTGCAGGTGGTAAAAGTAACCATTCTATTGAAAGGACTCCATCGACGAGTCCAACCATGGCAATTGGGAGATGGTATTTGAAAGTTACCATCAAGTGATTTTTTAACCATTGCGCTGTTACGTATGAAACGCGCTTACAGTGACACAACAAGGCATCTCTAATTGGAGGCAACTTTTGTGGCGGAGAAGTAATTTTGGTTGCAGTGAATTTCAAAAAATTAAATAGTTGAATCCACTCCAGGACGGTATTTTGTTGCTTATGCAACGCAATAGTACCTAAAGAAAATCGACGAAACATGATAATTCACTGCTCTGACGGTCATCGGAATCATTCTCAAAGGTTGCTAAATGGGCGGGACTAGAACGCTTCTTTGAAATATAGTTTGGTATTACATTTGGTTTGGCAGTAAAAGATCGTTTGCGTTTTACAGCTCTCGGCCCTGACATTGGTTCAACTTGTTCAACTTGCAGTGGCCTAATCTGTTCAACCAAAGAACTTCATCTTTCGAACCAGTCTTTCTTTTGGTACAAAGAGCGAGTTTTGTGTGTTTGGTAGTTCGATATTTCCCGTTTGTTATGTGGTAAATAACGTCCTGACCAATCGAATTGATGACCGTCTTCTTTTTGGTGAATGTAGTTTCGTAACTTCTACTAGAAAGACAAGCTGTCAACAAGGACTCTAACACAGGCGGTAACTTAGTAACATTATTCTGAAGCAGCTGATTGGAAAGTGGTGGCCAATCAGGTATTGTTTCTCTATTTTACGACCAGGTCGTGTATATTCTTTGTAGCATGAACGATGGTATGACAGTTCTATTGCAATTATGTTTTGCCAATCTACACCAGAAACATGAGCCAACAACTTTGGAATATCTTGCTTTCTGATAGCGCAATCTTTTAACATTTTGGCTGCTGTTTCCGTTTGAAGTTTCGTAAGCTTTTCGTACGACTTCTCACTTTTTAGAATAACAAATACAGCACTCATCGTCAGCAAGGATTTTCCCTTAAAAATTAAGAATTACCGTTTCTGATAACACAGAGGCGTAGTTAGGGTCAGTCAAAAAAACCTGGAGGAGTTCAACATGATATTTCTTTTCAGTCTTAAGTGCTGATTAGGTTACTTGCACGCTTTCCTTTTCTACCTTAAATGACTTAACTCTCCTCCACAAATTTTGACTGACCTCTGGCTACGCCTCTGTAACAATAAAGATTTTCTCTAATTTAACAATGGTCTTTGAAATTATGATTTATATCGAAGTGTGACATAAAATATATATAAAATGGCATTTTAAAATTTACCTGATCTATTTTTTTTCCTTGAAGAAAAACGAGCGCTACTCTCCTTACTCTCTCCATCTTCTTCTGCATCAGTGCCATTGGAAGGGTCTTCATCCCTGATTTTGTCTAAGGCTGCTTTGTGAGTATAGGAAGCATAGCATTGAGGGTGATAAAATATTTCTCCTAGTGCTTTGTTCATGAGAAACGAAATTGTTTTTTCGTCATTTCGTACCGAGCTAAACAAAAATCATGAGAAAGAAAAAAGGTAAAACAAATCCAAACTAGAGACAAATCCCTGATTATATATGAATAATTTAAGATATATAACGTCAACCAAAAATTAGGAAACAATCAAAAATAATAAATTATGTAAATAGATTAAATAATAAATAATAAAATTATGTAAATAAACTATAATGGTAGTAGAATAAAGATGCATAATTATTACCTTGATTCTCTTATTTTTTCCATTGCGTTTGCTGTGCATTTCCTGAGTGGAAGATTCTGTGAATAATACTGGTTGTGGATGAAGCAAACATCTATTTCATCTTTCAGAGTAGCCAGCTTAATTTTTTTGGACTTTGACATTATATGATGCTACAATTATTACAGTTAGTACGTTAAATATTATTATAATTATTTTACACCACGAGGTTTTTCCAAAATAATTTTTTTGTGTTCATATATTTCCCGCGATGAGCGATGAAAATCTAAACCGGGGGTAAATATAAATAAACTTTCGCCATAACTAAAATAAGATTCTATATATTTGCCGTAAAAAATATGATTTTAAAAAATTTAATTTTAAATAATTGGTAACAACGTTTTTTTAACTTTTTGGAAAAAAATCGTCATGTTTTATTGAAAAAGCTTCTCAGCTTTACCCCCGTCCGCAGCTTTCGAGTTTTTACGTAAATCGAAGAAATTTATATAAAGAACCAGAGAGAACAGAGAAAAGATGGCGAACATTGTGGATATTTAAACAACTCAAAATGAGTTTTAATATCGATTATTAAAACACCTTTTCGGTCGAAATAAGTGAAACAACAGTTCATTTCGTAATCTGCATAGTTTATTCTATCTAGTTTTGAAGATGGTAAATTGTCCGCAAAAAATGTTTTGTTATCGAATTTTTTTTACGTGAGCCCCCTGACTATTTAGGGTGGTCCCGTACTCCATACTCCATACAAATTTCGAGGAGGTTTTCGTTCATTTTACCAGTGGAAGCTTCATTTTAAGGAAGGCGCAATACAAGCTGTATACGAACGATACTGTTCAGAATTTTAAGTAAAATGAACATGAGAATCATTACTACTAAAAGTCCTGTAGCAAAACACTGGGTGTTTTGACCTGTTTTTTGGTGACAACCTTAACATTTTTTCAATTACCAATTCCAACATATCTACCAATATGTTTTGTTTTTTTTCCTATCAAAAATCAGAAAATTTCGACCAAATGAACACGAATTTCAGGTGTACCCAAAATTTGGGTAATCCATCTTGGTCCTAGACAACTATGAAACAACGTTGCAGAAAGCTCCCTTCACTTAGAAAGGGTTACCTTCGCTTAGCTTTTTCGCCTCTTTCTCGGCTTCTTTCTGGATTTCAGCAACAGCTCGATCATCATCAGCCTATCAAATATACATAGATCGTTAGTGCCAGTGAGCAAATTTGTTGATAAAAACTACTGCGAAAGAGTCCATCCCCATAGAAATGTACACACTATTTCAATAGTAATGCTCTTCATCGTAGTGACTTTTTGATCTCACACTGACTACTGGCCTTCTTCACCAATAGAAATTTAACGAAAACAACAACTTCCAAGGGCCCTTACTTTTAACGATTAATAAAAAGCTGGTAAACTGGACACAGGAAAACAGAAACTATGCACATACTTTGTAAATATTGTACATATTTTTTGAGAAGGCTATCCTGTATAAATATTCGTAAAAACAAACAAACTTACAACATTGCATTATGGGACTAGTATGGATTTACAGAGATAAAACTTAATAAGGGGAACTGCCACAGGAATGTTGTTTAAAAATAAAGGAGTATATGTAAATGAGCATTACCGTCGGATCAGTCCAAAGGAAACACCTGTTGCATTTTTTACCTGTGACAGAAAAAAAAGGAAGGTTAGGTTTGATTGTTTTAAACCTTCAACCAACATTAGGACATGAAACGATGTGTAAAAGAATCATATATGGTTACTCACATCCTTCTCCTGGCTCGATCACGTGTTGACAGAAGTGATTGTAATCAATCTGAAGAGGATAAGCACCAATCAGAATGATGAGAATAAAGCCCGTTTTACACTTGTGGAAAATTTTCTGCGGAAAGAAACGGAACAGACGGACCCTAGAGAAAGAACGTGATTGGTTCTTTCGCTGATTATTCTTTTGTTTTTTTCTGGGTTTTTTTTTCTGTTCCTGTCTGCGGAACGACCACAAAAAGTTGAACCTAGTCCAATTTTTTCTGTTTGTTATGAACAGAAAAGAAAGGAAAGAAAAAAAGAAAAAAGAAAAAGACCAATCAGATTGTAGTATTACCTCTTTTCCACAGAAAATTTTGGACAAGTATAAAACAAGCCTAACAAATAAATCATGCCACGAATCATTCATAATCAACCTGAATATGTCTTACTTTCGGTTTCCGGCAAATATAACACATTTTCGCACCACATCTGCAAGTCATCTAGAATCCAAAAACAGTGTGGAATAAAACGGAATTGGGTAAGAGAATCTAGGGGCAAAAAGAGACGGGGGCGTTGGGCGTGATAATGAGTTTCAAGAGAAATCAAACTTAAAAGATCACTGTGTATTCTTGTATATACTATTTGAGACAGCTTTAAAAGTGACGATCTTTTGGTCCTGAGATTTTTTTTTGCGTTCCCGTTTACACTACGTATGCAATTCTCTACCTTGTTACAACCAGAGGACTTCAAAAATAAAGTTTTGCATTGCCAACATGTCCGCGCTTTTGCTTTCGTCATTTTCTCTTCACTACGAAAACAAAAACAAATTCAGCCATTGTCCATAGAAAAATCTTTTCAGGATTTTAAGTATAAAACCAATCAAACAAGACAACAGCAGACAGTTGGGGAAAAATATTATCCAAGTATTACCCAAGTTTAGTCATTTGGAAAAATATTTTGATTGAAAACAACTTTTTTGGTGAACAACTGTAAGGGGGAATACAGTAGGTACTATCTTCCCTAAAAACTGTAGCCCAAAGGACCCTCTGTCACACATACTATGAAAGTCGTATATGTCTGGTGTTCTTCTTCTCCACTTCTTTACAAGGCAACCCGAAATGGTCGTCCCAGTCTTCTTGACAGTATCTGCAAGTTTCCTGAAATGAACGTTTTTGGAAATATGAAATGTGACAAACTGATATGAAATCATATCAGTTTTGTGGGTGAGTAATTTGTTTATGATTGGTTAATTTGATTGGTTAATTTTAAAATGCGTTGTTTTGATTGGCTAAGAAAACTAGAAAATCTTAAAAAATTTTAGGCTTCCTTTTTCGCTGTGGAATTACATTTACAAAACCACGTTTTTGTTAAAGAAAAATTCTCGTGAACACTTTCAATTAAATTCAATTCCCAACTACAAACCCAGAACTGAATTAATCATCTTTTCCCAGGTTGGTTGAAAAGGATTTTCCATACGAGACCAGGGTCAAGGGACCATCTACCCAAAAACTTCCGATTTTAAATGAGTGCTTTGTCAGTAGTTTACAATACTCACGTCACAAAACTCAGAAAGTCTCACCTTGAGACAAACCGGATTCGGACATTTAAAAACTTTATCACCATCTGCCATTACTGCAGCAACATCACAACTTGGACACCTAAAATATAGAAAATGATATCAACTCTGGACAGTATTCTTACCTTCAATACAAAATACTACAAAAATACAGTCGTGCAATGGGAGGTTCTTTATGGGTATTTTTTGACATTCTTACATCTCTAACAGAAAAAGAAGCTCCATTACTACAAAAGCACTGTGTCAACACAAAGACGAAATAACAGACCAACTTTTCTAGTTTCTGAATAACTACCATCCAAACATCAAGCAGGTCTGCAAAATAAACTCCAAAATTGTTTTAAATACTAGTTCAAACTAACCATTCCTTTTATTTTATCCAACATTACACATAAAAAAATCTGATTCATCACTCATAGCAACATTTTTTCACAAAAACAATAACACTCAAAAGCAGATCACATCACCAAGTTTATTTAAACTTCTGTAAAAATTTATATTGCCGGAGTTCTCCTATTGTCCAGAGAACGAAACCATAGCCAGACATTTTTTAAGAAATGCTCACCATTTTATCAACTGAACCAAAGTAAAAGAAATTTTCATGTAAGAGAAATCTTCACCTATTCCTGTCAAAACATATGGGGAAAAAGGGCGTGTCATGTTGTAATAAGATATCAAATATATATACGAGATAAAAATAAAGATATAAAAGATACTCAACCAAACAAAACATCTACTAGCAAAGCCAGTTTACCATTTTAAATGAGAATCTCTTTTATAAATTTTGATGAATCATGACCAGAGAGAAAAAAATCTTCAGGTGTGTTTGCAGCTTTAACAACATATAAAAACTAGTAGGCCAGCAGAAACAAACGGAAAAACATCTTCCTACAGAAGGGCATCAGATAGTGTGTTAAAACTTAAAAGTTTCACATACCGCACTAAGTTAGGAAGATTAGCAAGCTTAAGATCCTCATCTTGGACCCTTTCAAAATACTTTTCCATGATTTTTGCAGGCAATGCTTTTTGCAGTTGAGCTAAAAACAAACAAAAAACCATTCAAGTGATTTAATGCTCATAATGGATTTCTACATGCCAAGTGTAATAAGTGTTATGGAGTTTTTAGTCCTTGTGTTGGCTCTTCTAGTATAACAAGTAGTGTATACCAACACAAAGTCAATAAAGCAAATGCAAAAAAAATACAGCAGAAATTTACAGAAAATTCCACTTGAGGATCTTGAGGAGTGTATTGAAATTGTCAATTACTAACAAACCATAACTGATATATTGCTTACTATATGTAAAAGTGCTCTCGCATCCATCCGTCATACAGAACAGTTGCAGTTTTCCTGAACCAAACACCGTTTCTTTTGAATACTGTCGTAAGCATTCAGCACAAAATAAATGACCCTGAAAAACAAACAGAAAGAACATACAATTCCTCTCAAGACAAACAGACTTGACCTTAGTTTAAGGGTGAACACGCAGTCAGAAAAAAGGATGGTGTAAACAAAATAGAAGTGTTCATTTTTGATCCTTTTAATTCATCACTCATCCAATTTTATCCAAATTGCTTGTTTTCTGTTACTGTTTTTTTTTTTTTTTTTACAACAGCAGCCACACTCTCCACGTCGCTGTCCATAATCAAAAGAACAAAATTAAATGTTTTTTTATCCTTTTAATCTGAAATGTGTAAACACAAGAAATTCGTCCTTTTTAAAGGACAAAACAAATTTCATCCTTCTAATTATTCCCATGCAATTCAATCTTCATATACCAGGCTAAAGATACACCTTCATTCACTAAAGGCTGGTGTTCATTAACAAAAACGTTCTATCGAGACACTAATTTGCGATAGGATTTTGGGAAGCGCCATTAAGTCTGTCGCATTACCTTTACTGCGATAATAAAAGATATTTGAAGAAAGAGAAAAACGAGGTGCTTACTTGATTCTGAACATCTACTAAGCCTTGTAGGCCCAAGTATCGTAAAATAGGACATGAATTTTCGGAAAGCAATAACCACATCCGAAAGTTTTTTTTAGTATCGGATGAAAGTCAAATCTCTATATCATTTTCTTTCCAAATGGGACGTCAAACTGTCAGCCGAATCATAAGTGAAACATGTGCAGCCATTTATAGTTGTTTGGTTGGAACTTACAATCAGAACATTGGAAAAAGGATTGCTACTGATTTTGAAAACTTGAGGCACCTTCCACACGTTGTTGGAGCCACAGATGGAAAGCATGTAGAAATAGAAGCCACCATCACTTTCAGGCAGCCTCTATCACCGCCAATATTTCATCTTCTTGAAGATCTGGTTTATTTCTACCCATTTCTTCAAAAAACTTTGTAAACAAATTGTTTTTTAAAAAGTCATATCTTTCAAAAACTACATAAAACAATAGATATTGTGAAGCATACTGTCGCTATTCTTTGATCTGAAAATTTTTTGTTCCATGTCGCAAAAAATAGTTTTTTTTTTTGCGAAAGACATAAAATAGGTCAGTTTCTGTGCTCACCAAAGCGTCACGAAATTATTTTGCAATAGGTCAAAAATACTTTCACTTAACACCAGCCTTAAACAGTTGTTGCTCAACTTTTTAAATCATTTCTGCGTGTAATGGGTACAACTGACAAAACATAATAAATTTCATGTGTTTATGCAAATGAGGAAAATACACTAAATGTCTAAATGTCTGGTAACTGAGCTTCAATTGTTTTCATGGGGTTTTTTTTGTTATTTGATTAAAGTCTATATAACAACTGGTCAGGATTTTCTTACGAGTCAGATGTTGATCTTTTTGTTCACATTATCAACTGGTAGCTTTAGTGCTCATTTCCCATTTGTCAGGTTGTGGGTTTAATCCCCGACCAAGTCATGCCAGCAACTTTAACAGTGTGAATCACTCCTCTCTGCTTAGCACTCAGCAAGAGCGTAGAATGATGTCTAGGATGGTTGTCTAGTTGAGTGGTTTCTGTCATTACAGCTTCTGCAGCCTAAATGGGAGCTTTAAATGCTCTAGGAACTCCTTCACAGGACGACCATCATTGATAACAGTACCTTAAGGAACTGAAGAGGCTATTCTGGGTAAACATTCGTAATAATAATAAAATCATGACTGTCAGTCAGCTGGTTATTTTCAGATCCCTTATATTTTACCAGCTGACAATACAAAGCCATTTTCAGTGCTCCAAAAGAATTAAAGTATAAAGGTTTTATCATCATGTAACAGCAGTTAAGTCTTATGTTTATTATACTGAATGTGTGATGAACAGGCTTGGAATAAACACAGTTCAATTCAACAACACTTTCTTGTGAACACGCCCTGTGCTTAATCAAAATTATAAAAAAAGAACGATTTTTCAAATTTTTGACTATTAATGACTAGACCAAAAAGCTGAAAATTTAAATTGTACATTAAAAAGTCAAACTATTGAACTTATCTTATATATATATAATAGCAAGTGTGCATATCACTTTCATTTTAGAGTGACATATTTAGTTTAAATTTACTGTGAAGTTCTTCTTAGTTAAGTGTAAAACCACATAGAGGCGATTACGATTATTGTATAGTAGCACATGGCATGACGTCAGTTTTTTTATTGTCACGGGAACCATTGTATTGCATACCCAATCAAGCGCAATGTTTTTGAGGAAATATCTCGAGAACCAATAGGGATAACTGATGTTTCTTGGAGTAAGCGATACAGGCAACCGGGTGACAAAAAATTTGGGCCTAAATTTTTTGGAGGTCGTCAAAATCTTTGATTGACGATATCTCTTTAACCGTTGGTTGTAGCGAAACGATCTCATGCATTTTTTTGATCAGTTTTTCAAGCTCGACAACATGGGTACACTTTCTGTTCATAATTATTTTTTTCGTCACCTATTTTCAACAAGGGATTTGGGAAGATCCTTTTTGAAATTAAAACCTGTAAAACACTTTTACATGGGATACTAGTCAAAAATGTTAGTAAACAAGGTTGGTAGCACGTGAAAGAATCACAAGGAAAATTTTAAGGAGACATCTTTACTTCACCAAAACCAATAGAATTACGTTCCTCAATATGGGAAATGTTTCAATTTTTTGGTTAGAGTCTCTATGTAATAGTTCTAGGTGATCTGATTTGAATGTTGAGATTGAAGCTGTTGAGCAAGAGGTTTACTTAACGTAATGTAGGCACCTGTCTAAGGAGAACACCTGCATGTTATTATAGCAGTCAAGTCACCATGCACAAATTACCTGCACTTTTGTACTTCTTTGATAGCAGCTGAGAAAGATATATGCAGTTTCACCAGACTCAACTTTAGTTTTGCACTCAGTATCATTAATGAAAATGTTTTCTGGGAAATTTTACTTGGATTGTTTTTTTTTTTTTTTGTTCTTCACCTGATATTGTCTTGTTTGATTCTTATTCGTTGGTCAAATTATTGTTCTCATAAAGGATTATATGTGTTTTGCCTGCGTCAGATTTTAACAATTCTAACTTTTGTTTTTAAAGAGCTTACCATAGAAATGTTGAACGACTAAACCGTGAAAACAAAATGACATGTTTGAGTTGTCAATGGGATCATTCCCTCTTTTCCACTGATAACACAATACATACCTCTGGGCATTGGACCATTTCTTCAAATGTTGCGTCACCATAACAACAACCACATTCAATAGCCTGGCCTTCCTAACAATAAACCCTCAATTTCTACATAAAACATTTCTTAAAAAAGTCATTTTAAATTTATGTATGAACTGGTGTTCATAATAACAAACATGAAACATAAAAGCGTGAAGTGAAGAAAACATACCTCTTCATATTGTTTCACATTCAACTCCGCTGCAGCATTAAAGTCACCTTCCTAAACAGAAAGTAAATGATTAAATCATTGTCAATGCAGTTCAAACCCTGTATAATGGCCTGATACCCAATAACGTCAAATTACCTCAGCTTCTTTTTTCAAAGCATCGATGTCACACTGCAGTTGAACATCCAAGGTTGTTGGTAATTTGACGTTTCGCTTTCCTCTCATGAATGATCCAATAACAGTTTCGCTGGGCTCTAATTATTCAAACAGAACTGACAGTTAATTCAATGACTTGATCGGCAAAAACACATACTGGAAACCTTAAAGGCAACCGAAAATGTTTTCTACCACACATCTCATTTATCAATATCAATTTTCAGCTGCTGTAAGGAACAAATTATCTATGTATCCAACTTTATTCATACATTTCACATACCTATGTGTCGTTTTATGAAGTTCTAAAGTAACCGTGATTTAATTATTATTTCGCCAAATAGCAATAAATTCAATAAACTCGCTTGTTTATGACATGATAAACTCTGATTCATTCAATTATGACTGAACAGACAAGGGGATATATTTTCAGGAAATAAAAAATTTACAAAAAGCATTTTAATTCATTTGTTGTACCTTCAGCACAAATCTGAAAAGCCACTTTAAGAAACCGTGTTATTCGATTGTATCCAATTAGAATGCCATTTGTTTACTGCTATCTGGATGAGTTGATAGTCAGAGGATGGATGGATTCACAGAGAAAATGTTAAGGTTGGCCTCCATATATTCATTACCCTTTATAATTCATTATTATTATAATGAATAATTAACATAATTATATATTTCCTCGTAGGGCAAAATATATGTTAAAACCGGCATTTCCTTCTCCTCCTTCTTCTTTTCGTTCACTTTTATAGCCGCAGTTCAGTATTGAACTCTGGCCTAGCTAAGGTAGATAAGATTACAGGCTAGTCTTCAGTAAAGTAGTACGCCATCTTTTCAGTTCAGTCAGTGTCAGTGCAGATGCGATTTTGAAGATGTTTTCTGCTAGCTTACATGATTCAGTAACAGGCCTTGTCATAACAGGCGCGTGATCGCTCGCGCACACGCAAACACGCGCCCAAGTTCAATATTTCTTGCATCACCCGAGCGATGATTCACTCGCCCAGCTTTGATAAACAACAATTTATCTGAGCGATTTATAGTTAATACCTATCAAAAGGAATGATTATATATATATATATTTTAGTGTTAGAAAACATGCATAACAAAAACGTCATGAATAGCTTTGTTAATTTCATAACGCCCTCGAAACGAAAACTTAAAAGCAACTTTATTACTAGATCTTTTCATGATCAAGTTCAAAAATATATTGCGCAAGATTTACGTTATTGAAATTACAACAATTGGATTATAGAAAAATATATATAGAAAAACAATGTTCTTACTTCATTTTGATAAATAGGAAATAATGTTCAAAAATCATAGTAACTTTCAAAAGCCTTTCAAACAAAGGATTTTGTTAATTCAAAATATTTTTCTAAACAACACCTGTACACAGATCAATTCAGGAAATTTTGTTAATTCATTCTAAATATAGTTATATGAAGATTAAATTATGCTGAGTGATTGTTATTATATAGTTGTATGGTTGTTTTCCGTTAACTAACAAAGATGTATTTTGTTAATTGAATTTTCACATCAATAAAACACGAAGAACTCGTAGTTAAAAAAAGAAAGCACTGAAGTCGAAGATAAGGGCTGCAATGCCTCCAGTGTTTGGGGTTCACTGGTTAAATCGTCCCCCGACTTCAATAAGTAAAATTCCATCATTTGTAACGAAATTGGAATCGCGCAGGCCAATTAGTTGTTGTCAATTTAGGCGCGCGATTAGTCGCGCGGGAGAGATTTCTTTATGTCAAGGCCTGCAGTAAATGAAACGTTAAATGATGGGAATAAATCTTTTATTTCTTAAAAAGTTGTAAAGACTTTTGAATGAACGTGTAAAAAAACAACAACAAAAAAAAAAACATTGGTATTATGTGTTTTTGTTTTTGTGTTGATATGTGTTATGATGATGATATTGGTAATTAAATGCTTGGAACAACAAACCATTGAAGCTGTGATTCCAGTGCAAAGGTGAAAAATCATTCTGAATAACCAGGCTGAAGATTTATTTAGTATGATCCTGATGTAATGTAGCCCAACTGAACTGAGAAAGCAAGCCACGATGATATGTACAGCATAAAGAAGGAAACCCTTTTCGCGTGGAGAACAACCACCAGTTCAACCAGTTATGTTAATTCAAAAACAGCAACTATATAAATATGTGTTGTTGTATATGCAATTTAAAGTTCAGAAAACCATTTACGTATAATATTTTAATACACAGAGGATTGGAGACAGATAATGATAACTTGAAAGAATCTGGTCGAGTGTACTTGGATAGTTGTTTAATCCAACAACAGAAAAATAGTTTACTATGAATGAAGTCTATGGTCATGTATACTGTTTTGATGCTGCATATCATATTTTATTTTTCAATATGTAATCTATATATAATACTGACAATTTTTCTTAGGAACAATGAACGTAAATCAAAACACAATCCAACATGACAGACAGTCTGTAAATTAAATCAAGTCAGAACACAAACATATGTTTTCAGCTATGTAAAAATTTTGCAACTTTGGGGAAATATGAAGTCGAATTTTTGCGAATCTTGTTATAATTAACATTGTTATACGTTTTTGTACTTACAAAGCTTTATGTCAATATCGCATATTCTAGTGATTTATGAAGAAATATTCAAGAAAACATTAACAAGTAAGGATAGGCTATACATACTACATTCATTCGACAGCACTTTTTTCATGGCATCATCAAGAGCTTTAAACGCAGACTTATAATCGTTATGACAATTTGTAAAAACGCTGCGAATAACTTTCGTTGCAATCTATAAAATGGAGTGAAAACTAAATGGCATCGTCAAACAGTTTTCCATGAAAGCTTGAGAAAACTTGATGCCACAGAAATGGTCTTTGTCAGATTCTTTTATACAGGCACACATTACATAAGTTGTATAGTGAAACCAAACAAGCGCACCAAGTAGGACACACACCTTGGAGAATTTATGTTGCAAAACTGTAACAGCCTGACGTTGATAATGAATTGACTTGGCTCTAGTTGGTGTGCTTGATGATACCTAAATACAAACTAATCATAACTGTACTTTTTCGAAATGCATGAACATTTTATTCAATTATTTCGGCTAACATAAAGAAACACTGAACTAATCCAGTGAAGGAAATGAAACTATCCACCTGGGTGGGCAAGCTCTTCATTGGCTTTAACTTGGATTTTTTCGGATAATCTTTTTTATCCAGCAGTTGTTCAATGATGCTGTAAATATTAAGTATAAAATTTCACATGTTAAAAGAAAATCATTGTTTTCACTGAAGATTGAAATGAAAAAACATCTTTACTTGGTAACAAAGTCATGTAGATTGAAGTTGTTGTGCTGATATCTTATAACTTGTTGCACGTAATCAGGATCGACATCTTCTATTACGGCTACCTGTCAGAAAAACAACCAGGAGACTTAACCATGTAAATTTTTTTAATGCTGGCTTTTATGCAGATATTCGGCATAAGGTTAGATAAAGTTAAGAAGGCTCGTTATTAGTTACTGTGGATTTATATTTTGATTTGATTGTTTATACAGTGAAACCTATAGGCCATTTTAAGGATTGAGAGATTTCATCTGTTGAACGACCACTTTAAACTTTCCCCTGTGTGTCACTTCACTCAAAAACATACTGTATAAGGCCACTGCAGAAAATGGACAGGTTTGACTAGGTTCGAAACATTTCTTGTGCAGTGTTTTTGAAAATAGCAGAGTTTAATGTTTATCTTTTTATTAATGGTACAGAGTTATGGGAAATAATTTTATCCCTGAACTTGGGACAATTACAACATGGTGAACATAACAACAAGCTAGCCAGGTAACATGTGAAAAAATTAATGAAACTTTCAAACTCACAATTTGTTTCACTGCAGCTCTACTGAACTCAGGTGTTCCATTCTTCAGCACCGCTGGTTTCTTAGTGTAGTTAGGTGTTACCGATGCCAAAGTATCACTGCCACCAAGACTCTGTGTGGCAGGTAGTGTATTTGAAGATGGTATTGGAGTTAAATTTGAGCAATATGTCTTCATTTTCTGATGAACAGTTTCTGTGGTATATCCATTGTTTTCTGCCGTTCTAACGAATCCAGGTGTTCCTTTATTCAATGAAACTGTTTCACTGGGTGTAAGCAATGAGCCCGTAGAGATATTAAAAACTTTTGGTTTGACAGGTGTACTTGAAGAAGAAGGTACCATAGATAAGCTTGAATCATTTTGTTTTAAACAATTTGATGTTAAATCAAAGGGAAATTGATTTAAACTGCCATTAACTATAGGATTAACTATAGGATTGACTATAGGATTTGTACCAAACAGCTGATGATTGGCAGTTGACAAACATGTCAATGAGCCAGAAAATGTTTGATGTTGAAATAATGTTTGGGGAATTTGCTTCATCTTCAGTTTCAGAGATTCCGAGTTGTCCTTAGGCAGGTCTAAATTTCCATTGCATTTCAATAAAGAGTTTTGAAATGACATAAAGTTATTTCTCGAATCTCTCCTTTTGTTGTTTACTGTTGTAAAACATCCGTCAAATGGCTTCAATTTTCTCTTTCTTGACCATATATTGTGTCCATTATAATTATTCTCTCCTTGTTTTTCATCAGTTTGGTTCAAAATGTTTGGCAAAGGTTGTTTGGTGTTTGCCGCTAGAGCATTCTTTTCCAGTGCTTCGAGTTCTGGCATCATGAACATTTCATCATCACTTTCTGGAAAAAGCAAGTTGCCAGGTGAGTTTTGTAACGACTCATCTGATGAAATCCTGTCTTTTTCCCGGTAAGTAGGCCGTTTTCGGTTCCGATAAGGGTGTCCAGGATTGAATAGTTCATCGTCACTGCTACTAGGACTATTTAAAGGGGAATCGGAAAGTACAACAACAGTTTTGACACTGGATACCTGTTCATTGTTTCCTCCATCATTTGAAGGAAGACGATTCTCTTGAGGAAAACTGTTAATGGGAAGTTCCGGATGAGGTGCAATAAAGTCATCTGGCAGTTCAAGGAGATTTTCAATACAGGATGATAAAAGTATTGGTCGATGTTCTTCACCAACATTTTGAACAATACTATTGTAAACATAAACAATAGTCTCTCTAGAATGTTGCGGAAAAACATTGCATAGTTCATTCAGCGTTTCATCTTTTTTATTATTCATTTCCCAAATCTAAAAAATGCAATATTCGGACTATCCAAAAAAATTTATATATAATATAATAGTAATTATAAGATGAACATGATGGTGACATATGGTGTGATGTGATGTAAAAGTAGTTTAAAAGCCAACAAAAACAATAATACAATGTTATCTTTTACAAGCATTATATTAAATTTTCAGATGAGGCTTGGTTATGCTTAAGCTATCACAAAATAAAGGCTGGATTTATGCTTATGGTATGCTTATTACAATAAAATCCATTGTTCTCGAAAATGTAATAAAAATTGCCACAAACATACTATACCGACTTTTGCCAACTTTTTTTTACCGACTTATATAACTTTTTTGCCGACTTTTTTTTTACCGACATAACGTTTTTGCCGATTTTTTTTTCTGCCAAAAACTACTTGCCAAACTACATTTTGCCGATTTTTCTTCTCTGTGTTGCCAATTCTTCTCAAGTGCTTTTTGCGATGGCATGAAAATGTAATTGAAATCAAATTGTATTAAGAAGAACAAGTGCAGCCATGAGTAACACAAACTGAACAATAACAAAAAAAGGGTCAAGAAGAACAAAATAACGGAAAATACACAAAATGAAGAAAAAAACTGTTATTGAAATTGACTAATTAACCTAATTTACCTAACCTTTCTTTTTGACGTGGTATTTTATTTCTTAAAAAAACTTTCAAATTACCCAAACTTTCCCTTATGGGGCCCTTAAAAGCCCATATTTCACTTATTTTGGTAGTTATGGCACATATGCTTGGATAAACTTCAAAGAAGTTACAAAGACTGTCCAAGTAGATAACGAATGAAACACAGTTTTCTTAATTTGAAATACATTTTGTAGCAACATAATGTAAACTATAAAGGGAAACAGGAAGAGAGAAAAATAATATTTTAAGTGTATAAGCTACATTAGCTTAGCAGGAACAACACAGGTTCATGAGTATGCTTAGTATATGCTTTATTTAGTATATGCTTAGTATAATTCTTTGACAAAACTGAGGCTAATTTTAATGATGAACAGCATTATAATTAGTTTTACAATAACATTTTGCAAGCCTGAGAGAATTAGCAATCTTGTGTTGGAGATGATTTTCAAATGTTTAATTATATATATAAGTGCTTTAAGGCACTAAATTATAATTTTGTGATCCTCTTTGCAGCAATGTTGTAATATAACTGCTGAATAAAAATGAATAGAAATTAATGATTGTATAATATAGTATTCCGTGTAAAACTTTTTTGATTGGGTTTTAGTCAAAACTGTTGCTGAACATCAACAGTAAAAAAGTACTTTCCTGGATATGCTACTACTCTATGTATATAAATAACATCTTTCCTTGATTCGATTAATGGGTTTTCTACTGAAAACCATTTCCCTGGACTTGTTTTTGTTAAGGCCAACATCGGAAATGTGTTTGGTTGGTGGGAGGAGGAGGAGGAGGGAGGTGGGCGGCGGCATGACAGTTTGAATTTTATCAGGTTGGAAATCTTGACGCTCTCGAAATTGAATTTACCCGATGAGACTACTATGATTCTCCTTTTTGATATATAGTTCAGATAAGTTCATTTAAGATAATTAGCAGTTCACAGTTATTATAGATGAGTTTCCAATGTTAATTACACTTTTATACCTTGTACATACTAAAAATCAAATACAATGTATGAAAATAGATAGGAAGTGGTAATGTGTATTGAAACTTTCTAATGTCGATTGTCTTTAAGGGGACTCCAGAGAACCAAATAAAGTGACAACATTTTGAAGTGTATAAAGAGACTTTTATTTCCATACTCACAGGAAAATGACTTGATTAATGATATTCTATGTTGCAATATACTGTAATTATCGAGCAAAGAACACTGGTGTTTATAAACATTATGTCACTAAGAAACTCATCTATATATAGCTCACGTGAATAAATGAATTTTGCAAATGGAATAATTTGCAGAACTTCCTACATCACCACCCCCAACAAAACACTGAGTTTTCGTAATCGGAGGCTGACCCAAACCGAACATATATCCGATGTCGGCCTAAAACTAATTTTATAATACTTCGCAAATAACATTGTTTTCTTAAAATTATTCACTATAACATATCGTATGTATTATTTTGCTTTTCAAAACATATGAAACCTAACTTTCGAACCTGGTTGCTATCATATCATGTTAGCCAATCAAACGATTATTTTGCGCAAAAAAACAATCAAGCCAACCTCTCAGGTTTATATTTAATTTTGGGAAATTTGTCCCAAACTTTGTCACGATCAAATTTTTTTTTTAGTAACTACATTTTGTTTTATCTATTTTGACGGAAAGCATTCAGCTAAAGGTGTTTATCATTTCTAAAAAAATAAAAAAGGACCAGGCAGGAAAGAAATAAACCGAAAGTCGTCAAATCTTCGAAACACGCGGGGTCACAGCGGATCTACCTATGTCTCACTGAAATTCTTGAACAAACTACCGCTTAAAGTTCATTAATGAACACTATCTTTGCTCATACTATGGTTTTCTTACGAGATAAATAAACTTCCTCTGTTGTCGGTTACACGTGCTTCGCCATCTTGATTTTGAATTTAGATCTTTTAGCGGGCTAAAGGGCAAATTTACACGGGTTGGACGACTGCTGTCGACAAAAATCGATTTCGACATGTCGAACGATTTTTGTCGTACACTTTTAGAGAGAAATGATTTTTCCTTGAAAAAGTAGATAGTGATGAAGCTGATGCTTCGTTCATGATATCCATAGATGAGATGGTACCCTATTATCCCGCATATAAGCGCACCCTGGTTATAGGCGCAATGCCAATACAGCTTATTGCATTAGTTCAAAAGTTACAATTTGTAAAAAAAAAAATGGGAATTCTTCGTTTCGTATTTGCGGAAGTGGAGTAAAAAATCAATTAAATTTTCAATTTAAGTGGTTCGATAGAATAAAGAGACAAAATATTTGATGAGAAGAGGAAAGTTCAACATATGGATCGTTTTTTCAAAAAAACAAAAACATTACAGGTTTTTATTACAGTAATATATCGTATTTTCTCAAATAAGCGCCCGGGCGGCGCTTATAAATTTTTTTTGGAAATTAGAGGGGGCACATATTAGAGAGGGGCGCTTATAAAAACATTTTGAAATGGTCGTGCCAGCTGTGAACGAGGCATTGCTTTTTATCATAAGAGTAAAAACAACTGTATTTTTCATGGAAACGAAATAAGATTTTGTACTTATGACTTAAATTTAGACATCACAAAAATATGGCCTTCCGTTTCTATTTACAGAACATTCAGTTTTTGTTCAAAGTTCTAATTACCGCCCGCTTATTAATTTCTGAGTAATGTTAAGGGTGGTAGGGAAGTATGAGGGGTGGAAAAATGGCGGTATGAGAGGTAGGGATATGGAAGTATGAGGGATGGGGGAATGGCGGTATTCGGAAAAGAAACTCAATAGGATATGATAACAACCGATTTATAATCCTCTAACACGCAGGGTTTCTTACCCTTTCGATTGTCCATATATCCATAAAAGGCAATAAACCCTGGGTTCGAGGTTGCCGATTTATAGAAGTATGAACTATACATGAAATCAAAAATATGAAGTCTAAATGTCTCAAAATCTATTCTATGTGAAAATGATATTTTAATGATATTTTTCCAGAGTTAGTCATAAACTAACACGATTCATAATCATTAGAAATTTCAGTCACTATCCTTCCCGTCCTTTCATCGCCTCTCTACACCTGATATATACCTCTTGCAAGTGCACCAAATCGTTAAAAGGTCACTACACAATGAAGAGTCAGCGAGAGTAAAAGGTTTCATCATTAGGCCTCGCTCTTTCAGATCAATTCAAGTTTTATGCGAAATTTTAGCTGACCAGAAATCGGGAAATCGGAGAGAACTCTCTCTCTCTCTATATATATCTAAATATATAGAAAAAACATAGAAAACACAGATATAATTTTTACACAATATTTCGACCAACTATGTGTCTTTATCTTTATTTTTGTCTTTGGGACACACTTGATAAAGACACATAGTTGGTCGAAATATTGTGTAAAAATTATATCTGTGTTTTCTATGTTTTTTCTATATTTTACAAACACAAATTACCGCTGACTTCAACGTTTTATATCTAAATATATAAATATACATACTCACAACACTTCACAACACAAATTTTCGCTTAGTCCAAATACTGTTAACATACCCTGAGGTTTGGTCGCTTGTTTGAAAACTTTCTTCCTTTCAACTAGGAAACGAGGCGAAAGTTGCTATGTTGGATGATTTACGAATTTATGGATGAGGACCATAAGGACCAAGGGTCAACAGGGTTGCCGACAGTAAAAAAAAAACAACATAAAAACCATAGCAAATTTTCTAACGAGCGAAATTATTCCAATAGACCGTTTTCGTTAAGACCTGTACTTAAGAAAAGATACTTAAAGTAAAATGAAAGTATTGCAAATGCCTAATCGCAGGTTACTCAATTACAGTTGGTTAAGCAAAAGATCGGCTTTTATCAATGCTTTGGTGGAAAACTTCAAACAAATCAGATCATAGGTCATAGTACTAGGTCATGATTGACACTCACATTAGAAAATCATGATTGACACTCACATTAGAAAATCATGATTGACACTCACATTCCAAAATCAATTTACGCCGAAACTTCAAATACAAAAATATATATTATATTTACATCAGAAAATACTAATTGAAAAGTTGCCCTTAAATTCAGGCGTTCAGTGATTGGTTGTTTCAGCAAAAGACGTTCACTGATTGGTTGTTTTCGCAGGTAGGTTTCAGGTGTCACCAATCCACACTAAACACCAGCACGATAGAACACAGACTACTTGAACGTCATGTTGTCTTGGTTACAGCTGCTTCTTGCTAATCGACAGAAGACCGGTAACGAAAATGTTTATTCACGGAACTGTGAGCAAAAAATCAACAGTGGAGTGGCGACGTCAAAATTATGGATCCACGCTATAGATTGAAGATTTTTACAATGATATTGTTGGATATACGTATATAAGGGAATATGTAATTTTCATTTCTGTCTGTTATATATGGTACGTGTAGCTAATTCATCAGGGAGTACACATGCAAGCCACTTCCATCAAATCCGCAACAATAAGGAGAGTTTGTGACAATAGACGCGATTACCAATTTCAACACTTGGATAAATGCGGGCGTGTTAGGTTTACCGCCATCACAATTCTTCTTGATTTCTCCACTTGAAAATGGGCGGTCTTTTACTCTCTTCTAACACCCGTATTACCAACTTCCTGAGCAAATGTCAAATGCCTAGATCTTGAAGGCGCAAATGCAAAGGTTTCTGAGAGGCGTACATGGAGAGAAAACTGTCGGTACTTCCAGCAGCAAGATACGGCTGAAATGGTTAAAATCGAAGTTTTTAATAAAAGCCACAAAAAGTCTCGAGCAAAATAGGTCACGAGCAAATTGCCGCGACATTTGCAGCATTCTTTTTTTAGTATTCACGATTATTTGTGCTCGCGACTTTTAAATATGTTCACGACAAATATTTCGCGAATTTCCAGCTATATTCCATCGTTTCCGGAAAAATTGAACCCTGAAAAATTTGTTGCAACTGAAAAATATTTGATGAGTCCATCAAATCTTAGATTTATAAACACAGAAGATAAACTTGTGTTGGGCTTTTTTAAAAACATAATCTTGAGATGACGCAACATGGACCAAAATCTCAGGAATTTAGATTACTTATTTGCGGGTCAGGCAAGCAGGTTGACGGCGTTGAAGTTGAATAACTTTTGAATAAAACTGTTTTCGCTACATTAATAGAAATAAATAAAAACATGAAACAATACCCAGTATGGATGGAATGTCAAACAGCTCAATGGCCCGATTCGTTGCCCGATAAATCCGTCATGATATCGGATATGGCTTAAGACTTCACCTTCCATGCCGATCACCTTGATGCTTTGGTTTGCGGAACCGCTAAAAAAAACGTTCTATTGACAATTTGTCTTAAGCTTGATAGCAAACAGCTTTACAAAGTAACGCAGAACAAGTCATAATGATCCATACAAATTTCTCAACTTAGGTAAAATAATAAAAGTAAAATTCTCTGACGAACTACACGCTACACGTGACAGTGTACTGGTGTTAAGTGGGACAGAGAACTGGGACTCGAGTGGGTCAGAATCACAATATACTTTTTATTAGTTCCTGGTTTGAAAAGGAGGGTACGGTGTAAAAAGCAACTAAGAAGGACAGAGAAGACAAAAGGAGAAGAGAGAAGACAAAACAGAAATAAAAGATGAAGTCGACCGACGTAAAAGGGTTAAAAAGGGACCGTGTGTCCGAATGTCTTGGATGTGTCCGATTATTTTGTATTTCGTCAGTGAGGAAAAGTAGGAGGCTTTCAGGATGAAACACATTACACGTACCAAGCAATTAAGTCAGCCTGGGGATGTACATCCATGGAAGTGAGACTAGGCACGGTAGATTTGATGGTTTTAAATGATGAGGTCGTCCGCACATCCCAGAACTTTATATCACCCGCGACACTGAAAACGAATAGCAGTTATTTAAGTCAGTAACCATCCTTGCTGTCAATTATTATTAGATAGTGAACTTGGAACATAAGAGTATAACTATATTTGTAACATCTATCTAGAATCTGCTGCCTAATTTCTAACAATCGCAGATACTGAACCGACTGAATATGTTTCTAAACAATTTTTTTTATTGAAATTGGTAAGGAAATGGTCATGAAAGGTTGTTATGTAGAGGATTCCACTGTATACTGCTCTCTATAATTCAACTTTTTTCCATTACTGGAACTCTCCATTATTCGAACTGAATCATGGTGATTCCCTTCAGACTAAAACTTAGCAATATCACTTTCTATAACTCGAATTCTCCATAATTCGAACGATTTTGTTTTCCTCTTCGACGTTCGAGTTAGAGAGAAGAGAGTTGTGTGGGAACAGTTAAAATGGTAGAGCAGGGTTGACATACACTAAGGATTTGCAGTAGAGTACCTGCCGCTAATGATATTTCCAACATTTTTCTTTTGCAGGAGAACTTTTACCACCCAACCTTGATGTTCACGGAGAGTCATGACTCGACTACAAATAAAAAAAGAAAAAAAAAACAATCAATCGAATCATTTTTTTTGTTCGAATTCATTTGAAAAGAACCAATCATGTAACAGTTTAAAGAAGGACTCACCAATCATTTGACGATATTCGTCTGTCATATAAGCGCACTGACCCATCACCAAGACCTGCCACAAGTAGACCTTGACCGACAGAATCACACGCAAGACTCGTTACACAACTATCGGCGCCCGTTGGAATATCCTGAAAACGGATATAAATAATAACAAAGAAACAAAAATTCTCCCAGTGTGCAAATGTGTTGAAAAAGCTCTGCGAAGGACTGCATTTCTTAAGAAATATATACACTATTTTCATAAAAACGCTCTTCGTGGCAGGGACTTTTCAACGATTTTGCCAATCATCTCAGCATCTTTTTTTTCTTCATAACAAGTGCACTTCTTGTTTATTCGAGCAAACAAGAACATCCGTGGGACTCCACAGTCGACAATGACACGTCAGAAGTGTATGACTTCGCGACAACGACACGTCGTCGGAAGTTTACTGCATCAAGTAAACGTCACATACGTATTTTAGTTTTATAGGACAGACGTCCAATGTATTACACTGTTTATTAATTCAACTTCCAGAAAAGCTTGAAAGACGTAAAAGGTCAATCTACTGGACATTATCGACGACAAAGAATAACCGGATAAAAATCAACTCACCCTGACTTTCATCTCGCGATGAGCATCCCAAACACGAATGATTCTGACGTCACCTGACGCTAGTAACATGCCGGATTGTTGCTCCCAATCTGTCACCAAACCGGAACCCGAACCTGTTGAGAAGAAAAAAGAAACCGGTAAAAAACGTCGATAATTCACACGAATTATAGTCACATTAATAATTTTGTACGCACCGAAAAAAAAAATAATTTTCAAGGTTGCGCACCATAATTAGGATCAAAAAAATTTTCGATGATGCGTGGCATCGCAAAGTGCGACTAAATTAGCGTTCATCAAGGTGCGCACTATCAATCAGGGACACTTTTATTTAAGGAAAAAAGGAGAGAATAACAAATCGTAAAAATTGAGTTCAAGAAATAAATCATATTATCAACGATAGCATATCATTGAAAATTTATTCTACATATGAGAAAGGTTCCTCCTCAAAATACTCAGAAGATACGGTACGCTTGAGACTCCTGCTAGAACGACTATCAGCAATACAAACAAACAAAATGGCGGATGCGATGAAAGCATTAATCGAGCAAAGTAATGCACAACGATACATGAAATAAGGGACTTTCAACCATGAAAAAGATCACTGCAATGCATTTCTATAGAAATATACACACTATTTGAATAAAAATGCTCTTGATCGCAGTGATTTTTTGATGATTTCTGCACTGGTGAATCTCACCTCTGTATGATGGAATCATACCAGATAACGCAGTCCATGCTGTAACGAGTGTGATACGCCCATCGTCGTCATCGCAGTAGTTCCGCCATACTCGTACAGCGCCATCATCTAAAATTAACGCCCAATGAGGGTTTTAGGAATAAAGTTACTTAGATTATTGTTGACTGTTCACCAAGCGCCCAAATCACATATCTCACAGACAAGAAGAAACCCCTCTTGTTCAACCTCGTTGCTTGAGACACCGTTTAGCCTCGTTGCTTAGGACACCGTTTAAGTTTCCACTTACGCAGACTAAACTGTTTCCCCCATGGATTAAAAAAATATGCTTTGATCTTTTAAATAAGCTTGTCATTTTGTTCTAAGTATTTTCGATAAGTCAGACTAAAGCATGAAGTTTAGTAGGACTCTTTTTTTTCGGTCCTTCGCGAATTCGACTGAATTTTTATCTGAATATATTCTGTTAATGAAAGTTTGTTATTATAGAGTTCAAACAGAAACTCGAAAAAAGTGACCAATGCACCCAGTGGGCAAAACCGTGAAAAATCAAT
Organism: Turritopsis dohrnii; assembly: GCA_027922465.2. Lineage (NCBI taxonomy): Eukaryota > Metazoa > Cnidaria > Hydrozoa > Anthoathecata > Oceaniidae > Turritopsis > Turritopsis dohrnii. The sequence goes on along the minus strand of BQMF02000071.1, from coordinate 346,209 downwards.
GCGATGAAGAGCTATTTTTAAAGAAATAGTGTATATTTCTATAGAAATGTACTCCTTCGCAGTGATTTTTCAACAAATTTTCCTACTGGGAATAATTCCAAACAAAGAAACAAACCTGAGCCAGTCAGTAGAAGAGATAGATCGTGCGCGTTCAATAAATCCATCGACGTGATGCGGGATGTTTTCGGATTACCATTCTGAAAGTGATTGACTTTCGATCCAAGTTCATAATTCCAGATAGAGACACCCGTTCGATCAGAAACCGCCAAATGCGTTTGATAAGGGTGAAAGATTATCACACCTGGCGGATGAGCGTTTTTATTGATGAATATTTCATCATCTAAGCGTGTAGGGGCTAAAAACGGAAATTGACAAAACATACATTATAATCATATAAATAGGTTAAATAATCATATAAACAGTTAATTAGGCTGAACTCACAAAAATTTATAAAACTTTATAAAATTGGCCTTAATTTTAGGGGAATTTATTTGTATTCCCCTGTTAGTTCAGTGGTGATAACTCCTAGTGATGGTTTATTTGTTCAGGAACAAGGATAATGTTTATTTAAATTAGCCACATCACAGTCGGCAAAAAATCGTCAAAAAGTCACTGCGATGAAGAGTATTTTCATTGAAATAGTCTGAACATTTCTATAACAATGCACTCATTGGCAGTGATTTTTTCAACAAATTTGTGGTTATTTAACCAGTTCCCAATTTTTAATATGGTAGCACCAAATAAGCATATCTGCCCTAATACGAGTTATTAATGATTGAAACAAAACAAAACAAAACAAAACAAAGTGCATTGTTACTATGCCATTTATAAATTGATCACACTTTACATGATTATGTCCTATCACTGTTAATTCATAACTTTTAGTTTGTTTGTTATTGTTGGTTTGTTTGTTTATTTTTATTAGTTTCATCACCAATAACAACAGATACACAATACTCTTTTCAGAGTGAAGAACCATGTACATTATTATGGATGTAACAATAATATAATCATTGAACAAGAAATTAGTTCATAAATTATAACGAAACGAAAATTTCTTTTTGGAATCCAACAAAATAAGCATGCAATTAGATGGTAACAACTCCAAGAAGACATAAAAAATACATCTTACGTGTTTTAAGTAACCGCTTCGCAGACAGCTGCCTCACTCTGGTGTTTCTTAAGAACCGCCACTCTCTTTCAATTCTCTGAGGACTGTTTGGATCCAAGTCATCAGATGGTTTCATCAAAGACTGTGCAAAGTAACTGCAGCACCATTGGTAAAATGAAGTCTTCACCAGTATAGGCCTTGCCAATGGACTGTCATCATCTGAATCTGAGCTATTTGTGTCATCCTGTGGCGGGATTATGTCAGGACCTTTAAGATAAATAAATAACAGGATCTGTCAAGGCATCCTATTGAATGTATGATTGATAATGGAAATTTATGTACAGTTGACTCAATAACATTCCAACATGCGATTCCCCAAACTCCTCGATAACCCTAACTCTATTTTCCAGTCCCTTGAAAGTTCCAGTTTTTTGAGTGTCGACTATAACTATGTCAAATTCCTATTGTTACCTTTATCGAATATTTTTCGTTTCGTCGAGAATTCAATGGAGTGTGGTTTATACACCCCTGTTGATGCAACATTGGCAACGCTCAAACGTCCTTTAAGCCCGTCCGATGAACGATTCACCCGGTTGGAATCAGGTGTGTTGGGTGTTGAGCGAACAGCATGCAATGCATGAGATGAACTAAAGGAAGAAAGCTGAAATAAATTTGATGATGAGCAAATCATTTCGAAGAAAGGGACTGAATGGAAACAAAAATTACAACATCTAGATAGAAAACTTTTCTGGAGCACTTTCTGAAAAACATATTTGCTATTGAGGTAGGAGAGAGAAAGAAAGGGTGTGGAAGGTTCATAATTCGGCAATAACTACCCCGTTTGCAATTGATTTACCACCAAAAACTCACCATCCCTGATCAAACATAGTAAATCCCTTATTTAACAACCACCAATAAAATTTCAGTCCCAAGGGGCTACAGTTATCATAAATGCTCTAAGCTGTCATTTTGGCTATACACAATGTTATTAAAAGAGAATAAATAAAAGTTTCTACCTACGTTTTACGAATGTAAGGATTATCGTCAGCCATGCTCGGTGATGATGGTAAAGACGTGTACCCAGGAGATAGTTGTGGACGAACTGACATCGTTGCCTGTAACATACTCTCAAAAGATTAGTTTTAGTAAAACAAACAAGGAGAAAGAACTGTCCTGAGAGATTGAAAAAATACAAAGAAGATTACTTTGACTGTTATAGTGTTGACAACTTTTTTCGCCATTTCAGCCAGTGCAGCGTACGGATCAATAGACAAATTGAGCATTACCTGTTTGAAAAGTACAAATTCATATGGAAGGTGTACAATAAGTTCACTTAACAAGCTCACTACATAAAAAATTATACAATTATCATATTGCAACCACGGTGTTTCGTGGCTTTTTTAAACAAGTAACTTGAGATTGATTAAGCTTAAATTTAACATAATAAAATCTAGAAATAAAATCTAGGAATCGATCAACAACTAACTGTTACACTATATGCCAATTTAATAGTGTGATTAGCGAAATTTCCTTCAGCATAGAAAAGAATGTATAAAAAAAAAACATTTTTAAAACGTGAATGAATAAAAAAAATGGTAACAAGCCATTTTGTTTCTTTCTTTACAATGTTTTTCAAAACAAATCGAACCTTCCAAACTCGCGTATACACAGTTTCATGAAGAGATGAAGACGACGTCATAGAAATGGAACGTGTGCTACGGAGCCAAATATTGTCACCACTTTCAATGGATGATAAACTATCACTGCGGCTATAAGCTGGATGTTTTCCTGAAACATTTATAATGGGGTACAAGCATTAGTACAATAAAAGTTAAATGAATTAAAGATACAGTAATGTACAACTTTATCAACAAGTACCTTGTACGCTTGTGTTGTTACTTGCTGGTAATTGTGAATTACTGCCGTGTTTTCTCAACGTTGAACTGTCAGTACTAGCCATAAATGTTGCTTCATTTCCTTGTGCAACTAGTATCCAACCCTTCTTAGTCTCTGGATCTCTTGGACTGGAACCAAGAATGTCTCTTTGTCTGTCTTCCTCAAGAAACTGCACCGCTACTGCGCTAAATGCATGCTCAAATTGAACAATTAGTCCATAAAATGCAACAACCAGCTCCTACAAAAAAGAAGACTTAGTTAAACAGAATACTATTACTCATGGTAAGGATGTACAGTGAGCCCCATTTATGTTTTTAGTGGAAATGTAGCAATTATAAGTGAGTTCGGTTGAAGAACAAAACCAATTAAAATGTAATAATAATGCAACATTACCTTTCGAACAAGTGGACTTCCATCATTACCAACAGTTGATGCGAGTGTTGTTGCTACACCATGATCAATCATGTTTGCATGATCAGAACGATCGCCGGTGTTTGCTATCAGCTTTCCAAGAGCAAACACTGCAGCAGCCCTTACCTGTAGTTTTAAAGAAAGAATTTTAAAACAATGACAATTTGCTTTATAAACATTCACAACAAGCATGTCTTTGCTTTATTGATAATTACAACGCAGTTTAATGACAATATCTCTCGTGAAAAATATGACGAGTTTTTATGGTCAAGCTCGTTGGTTATTTTTCAATGCAGCACAACTGTTGAAGTGGATAATAGAAAGATTAATGATATGAAGCTAAGCAGGCACAGAATGGCACAGAATTATGTTCCCCAGTTGGTTAGGAACACCAAAGAAAAAGAACTTAATTTTGAGAGCAATGGTAACTATAAGAGATTGTTGCTGCTCATAAGGACTGTTTCAAGAGTCAACAACTGTTCAACAGTCATTATTTTAAACTCTTCAACAAATGAAATGAACTTACTTCTGGTAATGGATCTGACAATAACTTTGAAAGTTTCTCAGGAGCACTATCACGTATGCCACACCAACGAGCATTGTCACAATTAGTCCATATCAAACCAAGGCAAAGAGCAAGCCATTGACGCAACAATGGGTGAGGATCGCCAAGTTGCTCCAGGCAAATTGAAATCATATTCCCCTTAAGACATGATTCCTAAAATAATAGCCATGGTAATCATATTAATTTAAGTTCACACATTGCCTCTCTAAATCAGACGTAACAAAATATAAAACTGTGTCTGTTATAAAAATAAGAGCACTTTATTCATGCACAATGAAGCTATATTTAAGCAGGAAGGGCCCTGGAAATGTGAACCCAGCTTTAACATATGTTACATTATCTTCAAAGAAGTCTACAGATATTTGGAAAAGCAACAGCTGTAAAATGATCTCCTAAAAAATCTTGCACTGTGATGGGATCAACAATTTTTCTCCCTACATCAATTTCATTTGGAATTGCTTTTATGACCTTTCTTGTATGGTTTTTATTTTCAAGAATTAACCTTTATTAGAGAATACAGATGGATGATAATTTCAATGTGTACAAGAAGGAAATCAAACCAGGAAAGGAACTCATAAAGAAATATCTGGACAATATCTGAACAATATCCAGAGACTTTTTCAGTCTAAAATAGAGTCTGGAATTTACTCTCTTTCTACAAAGTGAAACAGAAAACTTTGCCATTAGTTCTTCGTCATAACCAAGAAAAGAGATTTTACCTGACCAGCAGGATACTCATGAATAATTCTAGCCAACACAAAACTTCCAGTTGTTCTATGCTCGGCCTAAGGGAGGAAGATAGACTTTCACAACCAAATATTGTACACTCTTAAATATTGATAAAATTGAAATATGTTTGTGAAAACCTGTCATTCATTATCATATATGGACAAAAAAAACTTATAAAGCTTTATTATTCGACATTTTCTCCTAGGAGTCAAAAGTACAAGTAAAAACCTACAGGCATATAAGGATCTGCAAGAACAGACAAAAAGTATTTATGACCATTTTCTTTCACCAAATCTGATTGACAAGTCTGTAAAGAATAACAAAGTGAAGAATTACTACATAAAATTCAAGCATTAACTAGCATGGGCTTAGACACAATAACACATATTTGGCCAAACCGGGGGATATCTTGGTGGTGCATTCACAAAACAAATATGAAAAACAGAGACTGATTGTCAACTAAGATAGACATCAACCAGGACGTGACAGTAAGTCAACAAGGATCATCGCAACCAACTAAAACTGTCAGCCAGGTCAAGATATCCAGGATATCAATCACATAAACTAATATGCCGTCAACAACGACAAACTAACTATGAACCCAATGATTGTAAATGTATGTAGCCAATCGTTATCCAGGACGACCAGGCATTGTGAACAAAAACAATAATAATTAAACCTCAACAAACACCTCAATGTGTCTACCCTAATGAAAAACTAAGGCTATGTGGCTGGCACAGAGCAAAATAAGAAAATGGCTGACCAAAGGAGACATATACAAAAACATGCGCGCCTGCTCCAATCATGCAACATCGTCTTTGGTCGCGAACAGTAGACCAAGCGGCAAGCAATGGCAGCGCGCAGTGAAACGCCTGCCAGTTCACAAAGGTTAAGTAAAACTTAACACTAATGTTTTCAAAGATTATACAGAAATCTATAACAAACAAATAAAAAGGAACAAAAGATCAATTACACATATCTTCGTTCATATAATCCGACATGGATTTTTTTAAATCAACATTCACAAAACAAAAATATGTCAACAGTATTTATAGTTAACTTCTACTCACGCTATCAACAGCCAAGATTTTCGCCCAAATAAACACCATTAGTGGGCGCAATTCACGAGCTGTGCTTTGTAAAAGTCTCAGAACATATGGAAAGATGCCAACAGATAACGCCTAGAAATGCAATAACGAAACAATAATATTCATGAAATTTCAGGCAAAATGGAGATGGATGATATAGGGAAATATAAAACTGATATATATTCCTACCAGGTTTACAGCCCATGGACCTAGATCTAAAAATCTTCCCAGTAAATCCAGAGCCCTCAACCGATGAACCTGACTTAAAAGTACCTATTGAAGAAAAAAGATCAGACAGTATTCATTATGAGTTGTGTGGAGCTGTTTACCAAGACCATCTGAAATGAGCATAAAACATAAATTAAAGTTGGTACAATTTTAAAGGAAAATTTTACTTTAATTTCAAATTTAAAAACATGAAATTTTAGCATCATCCTTGGCTGACCAAAACAAATAATTCATTTCAAGATTGATTCATTACTACTTATCATAACAGTTCATTTTTGCTTAAAACATGTTGAAATGTTGAAATCAAAAAATTGTAGAATGTTTCGTTTTTAAACTACAATTTGCATCAAAATTTCAGATGAAAACTACAATGACCTTCTGATCATAAAACAGACAATGAAGAAAACAATCGTTTGAACACATTTGAATATGAAATTGTTGCTTTACACACTTGCAATACAATTGGTAGCTGCTCTGGAGGATTTCGATCGGCACTTCCCATCGCTAGCCACACCTGAAAGGCAGTGAGTTGCTCGGAAAAAAACGAGCTGTTCTTATACTTGGATTCATCTTTGATGATTGCTGGTAACTGTGATAAGCACTGATCAACAGCTAAATCCCATGCGTGCCTGTATAAAACCATAGCTTTATGAAACTGTTAACTTACTGAAACCACTATTGAATACTGCGAAGTTATAGTAGTATAAGATGGATATGATATAGTCTGTTACTTATGTTTTACAATGACCAACAACAAAAAACTGATCACCATTAATAAAAGCAGTTCATAAATTTTTTATGCTGAATACAAATCAATTGAAGACACTTTTTATTTGCTTATTGCTTCTTTATAGGCTACTTACCACATCGGGTTATGATACGTTGAAGGAAGTTTTGGACATGTAATTGGTGTACAATTGTAAGAACGCATAACTCGTTCCGCAAGTAAAAAATTACGAAATAAACTAGCAACCAGAAGGTCTTGTCGAAATAATTTCTGAAATAATTCTAAAACAAAAAATTGATTTCATTGAAATACCCAGGCATAAACAACAACAAAAACAGACAGTGCCGTAGAAATCTGGCTGTATTCCAACATAATGCAGATGAGAGATGGTTCTAAACACAACAAGCCTACTATACCTTTATTCAAATATGACTCGCAACAAAAACATGAAGCAATACCTCTAGGTAACGTGTTCCATGCTATAGTATCTGTCACTGCAGTAAAAATCCAATTAAGTTCTCCTAATGGCGTTCTTCGGTCATTCAACATGCCAGGTATTCTAAAGTTAATTTCATCTAGGTTAAGATACAGCAAACAAAAAAGTTGTGTCGGGCGGAGTAGAAAAATTGCTGCCTTAAGAGAAATTAGAATTTTTGTTACTAAATTATTTTCTGCACCGGATTATCAGTCAAAAATAATAGATAGTATAAACAGAAGCATAAACAACAACAAAACAAAAACAAAACAAATCATTCAATCCACCTAAGGCAAAAACACACTATTTGATAGGCTTACATAAATTCATTAAATCGGTTTGTTCCATAAAGTTTTTGTTAACTGAGAATATTTGACAATATTTGAATATTCAGGTTTCGATGGAGGAGACAGGTCAATCGATGCTCCTTAAAGTTTTACAAGCTTCTAGTTCAAATCATTTTGACAGCACTGACAAACAAACCAGCAATAAAAACAAAAACAATAACAATGATGCAACAAAATAAACTGTATAAACCTACTTCTCGATCAATTCCAAATCTATTCCAGGTACAAGATTTCCGCTGCGTTGGCTTACAAACCTATCAGAAAAATCATAGCAGATAGACGGAAAAGACAACAACAATGCATTTAAAAACAGTACACAACATTCCATCCATAATAGACACCCAACAAGAATTTACCAGCGGAGTGCAACCCTCATGGGTGTGGTCAGACAAGCCGTAAATAAATCTGCTGGAAGATTTGGCAACATGGGAAGTAATTCATTGGGTCCACATGCAGCAAGTTGAATGGAATTGCGAACAGGGGGTGTTTGTGGCATAGGTGAACCTTGCGCCAATGCTCTCTAAAAGAATATACATAAAAACATGAAATCTATTTTTTCTGAACTCATTTTAGATGACCAGAGAACAACAACCTTTTAGTAAAATCTTAAAAATGAGTCCCAGTGAGCAAAGTAAATCAACAAAAGCTACTATAGGGTCATACATAAATTGCGATTTGGTTCACTTACTTCAGATTTCCTGAGTAGAATTCAGTTAGATAAAACTTTGAATGCAAAAAAATGACCTACCTCGTATTCCTGCTCTCTTTGTTGTGAGAACTGCTTGAAGCATTCCAGAATGACACCTTAATGCAAAAAAGAATCTAAAACAGTTATTTACTTTTTAAAGCAGAAACTTGATGGAGACTGCTGATATAAGTGATGATACCTGCATTGGAGCAATCATACACATAGATTGAAGGACTTCCCATCCACGTTTGCAAGTCGTATATTGACAGTGGAATATATTGTGTATATTGCTAATAATGAAAATAATTCAACAAAATACACAAATTAATATCAGAAGCTCTCAACCCCCAAATTAATTTTAAATTATTTTTGTAATAATTCATAAGTACAGTGCATCTCCTATAAGGGTATTCCCCCAGATTTTTTATGTTTTCAAAAAAATGGCTCCAGAGTTTTCACAAAGAGTTGCACCAATTTCTTTAGATTGCATTCTCATGACCAAATCCTTCAAATCTAATGAACTTTTAAGAAAACTGAAATTTTATAATTGTGTAGGAGAATAGTATGTGCTCATGAATTGCTTTTGCGTTCTTACTCTAACCACAAAGGCATGTTGTTATCGTCTCTGACATGAAGATAAAGACCCTGGAGCCACTGTTTGAACTGATCTTATAACTGACCTTATTAAACACCCATACTTCACCATTCAGTGTTGGTCGTGGCACACCGTGGCCATTGTAGTGAAATAGCACCCTCTCCTCCTGCAATGTATAAGAACAAAACATTTCTTCAGGGTAAACATTAACCGAAATTGCAGCCACGCAACATAAAGAATCGGAAAATTGATTATGTTTTATGTCATACTTTAGCGTTTCTCCGTAAAGAAGTACAAAGTTTTTTTACATCTTCTACGGTAGGATCGAGGTTATGTCTGTAACGTGCCTAAAGGCAACAAGAGGATTAAAACCAACACCGAAAGCTGGTTTTTCTAAGAATACAGGTTTATGACAGTGAAGCGCAGCACAGATTTTGAGGCAAGATGTTTCATGGACAAAACCGATAAACTGAATGTGATCTTCTCATATTTATCATATTTTGTCATACTAAAATCATCATTTGTGAGCTGAGAACTAGCCACAGGGTGTTAGCTATGGTCAAAATTTCCGCGGTAAACGCAGTTTCCCAATCGAAACCAGTAAAGAAATTTCCCAAAACAGAAAGAAGAAAAAAAAGCAAGAAAGAAAGAAGAAAAGAAAAACCGAAAAAAAGGAAAAAGAAAGAAAGAAAAACAAGAAAAACAAAGTACAAACACACACGCCTGGTCGTAAGATAATTAGCAGACACGTGGTTGTCGCACGTCTTAATTGACGATATCAGTTATGGCGTGCGCTCGTGTAAATTTTTGACAGATGTGCGATCAATTTTTCCAGTTAAGATCAACGATCTTCATTCTGTATGATAATCAAATCAAATTTGAAATGTGTCATGTAAAAATAATGAGATTTTCACGGAGAATGAATTGATAAAACAAAACAATGTTTTCGAAGATTCGGAACGTAAAATGTTAGCTATAAAGATTACTTTGACGGTAAATAAAATTTATTTAAAAATTATTAAAGAGGAAAATAAAACCTGAAAATAAAAAAATTGTATTACTTTCCATCGTTTTGGTTCGAAGTTCAAATGGTTTTTGAATTAAATTAAAGACGTTTCCGTTCCATTAACTCGTCACCACCTGGCTGGTCATTTTTTTAAACAAAAGATTATTTTTTCGAAACTGCAACCTTGCGCATACTTCTGTAAGAATGTTAAAAAGAAAGAGAAAACTACAAAATACATAAATAATACATAATAAAATCGCGCGCACGAAGCTCCTTCCTCATTCCTCAGCAGATTTCGCTGAGTAGAAAACGAAGAAAATTAATGAGCACTGATTTTTAACTCAAAACCACTACCGTATTCCAAAGCGATTGGAGACAGACCTCACTACTGAAATGGTAGCAAAGTTTCGTTCCGTTATTGTAAAATATAATCGTAGCACATGAACAACTTCCGAAGCAAAACTTTCAACAATTTGGGACAGATTTTTGTTGACTTTTAAATAAACATTTGTTATTACACTTGTCATTACAAGCCAGGCGATTGCCACGCGTAAATAAGTCTTGGCGTTTGTGGAGGCGTGCGCGTGCGATCACACGCCTCTTACGACCAGGCCTGGTAACACAAGAATAGCTGCAGTTAAATTAGTTTACCTTTTTCACTTAAGTGAAACTTTGGAATAAATACAGAAGTGTTTTCAGCATGTATTTTTTATAATCCAGGCTCCAATATAGTGAAAACCCTCCTTGGTATTGGTACTTTTTAATTAGTGAAAACATTTCAAACTAAGTTTTTGAAAGTTTTTATAGTTCATAGCTTCAGCACTTTTCAAATTGCTTTTTCCCAATTACTGCCTCAACGAGGAATTTTTTTTGATCATGGCTAACGCCCTGAGCCATCACATTGTGCATATGCTCATCACATACATTCAGTGCACTATCAATTACCAAGTGAGTTATACACATACAGGTAATAAAAAGATGCGTTAAAGTTTTGCAAAACATGCTAGGCAGATTTACTAAAGGATTTAACAAAAGAATTGTATTTCATTAAATTGAAAGGTGATCAGTAGACTGAAAAGTCCTTTATACTAAATTTAATAGCAGCATATGCATAAACTTACACGTGGCTGCCATCTTTCATATTGTGATTGTAGCTGATTACCAATGAGGTCTAAAGCTTTCTGTGGGTTTAAAGTAACTGGATCTAAAATTCAAAATTTAGAAAGTATCTGCACAAAGTTGAACTGCCCCACAAGATTATTATTTTGTTTAATGGACTCTTTCATGAAAAACAAAAAATGTAGTTTGTTTAGTTGAAATGAGAGGTTTGTGTCCTTCGTAACATTTAATTTGCATACCTATCCAACATTCCATACGAGCACAAGGGTTAGTCTTGATCACGTCTGGCGGATCAACACCAACGTTTAAGCATAGCACTAATGCAACACTTACTGTTCGCATCTAAAGAAACAACGGAATCTGTAAACAAACAGATTTTACTGAAATACCTCTGACAGCGAAACCAAATATTATCCAAACCTTCTCTTTCATCTTCCATGTCAATGTCATAGGATCGGAGCCTTCTATTTTATCCTTGTGTCGTTTTTTCATGAAACACAATGGCAGCTGCCAGTCAAGTCCCTCATCATCTTCTTCTGTACCATCGTCGTTACTATCTACTACTTCATCATCCTGCACATTCATTCTTTAAATTTTTTTTATTTCTAAGATCAAAAGGCAATAAAGTACCTTACTTCCTCATTATTTCTACTTTTGTTTTGTTATAAAAGTTTCTCTTAGTATATAATGCATGAATGAATTGTTCATTTTTTTCTGAACAAGCATGATCGGAACACAGAGACCGGATGTGAACAAAAGAAGTCTCTCAAGACAAGCTCTATTAAAAAATACTATTATCCATGCCCCATACCTTCAGTATGAAAATAAATACATTAAAAAAACGCTGACTTTTAAGCTGAAAAAAATTAATACATGGTTATTTTTTATTCAAAATATGTGTCCACTAAACAAGAATCAATATTATTTGTGATGATCATTTGCAATAGCGCAAATCATTTCTTCAGTGGACACTTAGCTTAATTATTTTTATGGCATTATAAATACAAAATGGTAATTTTGTATTCTTACAATACGCATGCATATTTTAGATTCATCACAACGATCGAATCACGATTCGCGACCTGTTTTTACGAAGTTGCGATAACAAAATGACTGAAAAAGGTTAAATCGCGATCTCAAATTTATGATAATGATCAAAATTCAGTTTAAAAAAAGTCGGTTGCACATTTTTGCAATGAGTAAAGATGCTGCCAAATCTGCATTTCCGTGCTTTCACTCAACATGGCTGCATAAGGGAACAGTCCTCGAAATCTAAGATAAGTGAGGACGGTATGTTAGTGCCGTCTATAACTGGCAGGAGGCCGGCAAAATTTTGCCGACCTAAGCTATAATGTATATAAAATATACTGAATACACGTTAGTGATTTTTCATTTAATCCAATTTACTCAGAATGCTAATTACCAGACTCCAGTTTTTGTAAACAAACAACTTTTATAATCACGTTATCACAAAAGAGACAGGTGAACATGTTTGATCTCCCCATTCATATTGTGCATGGATGTAATCAATTTCATCATCTTTTTTTAAACAAATTTTTTCTTTCCAGACACGTTTCATTTTTAAAGACATTTGAAGGACTTTTTTATATGTGGAGCGCCATAAAAAGTACACCGTAAGACTCATGTAAAAGACTTTAAAATAAATCACAACGTCAAGAGAGCAAGCAATCACTTACAAGAGAGAAAGAAGAAATATAATGTAGTGATAGCGATATCTACGTTTACTGGATAGCGACATGATGAAAAATAGATTGCGATTAGAGCAAAACAGATCAAAAAAGCAAAAATTTTCCCCTGCGGCGCGCTTAATATTTTCATGATCATACATTTTCCCGTTAATTCGCTCCCTGCATCATTAATGGAATATGTGATGATTCAGGGGAGTTTTATAACAAATGATATTAACATAAATCTTGTTGTTTACATTATGTTAACGGAATTGTAAAGTAACCTATCATTAATATTTATCACTACATTAGAGTATAGATTACCATTATTACCATTAAAAAGTTTCATTCAAGCCGTTTGTTTACATTTTTAACTTTCACTATTTTAAAATTTTGAAAATAACCGGGAGTACATATTTAATTGTTATTTTGCCATATAGAAATAAAAAGCGTCCGAAAAAAATTGGTTATTTCAATGATAAAGATTTTGTTTTTCCAGTACCTCCAGGATAAATCTGAAAAGCAACTTTAAAAAGACGGTGTTATTCAATTTGTTTATGTACTATTTGAAATGTAGCACCCGTTTGTGTTTGTGTATTAAAGAGAAATTGATTAGCTGATTCTTATATTCAGTTTAAGATAAAGATACAATAGTTAGTTTAAAAGCAACCCTTTTAATTAGAATTTTTTTCAGATGGCAAAATTTTGCTGTCAAGATGATGATTTTGTTGGACACACTGGCTAATACATTTTTCACGTCGGCAAAATTGCTTTTATTAAATATGCATTTCTCCTTGCTTTCCTATACAATTTAGAACTAACAGCAATTGGCGCACTCCTGCTCGCTTTCCGATAATCCTTGTGACATTGTATCAAAAATCATGATGGATGTAGGGGATAGGTGTATTCGCCTATGCTCACATTCATTGAATTTTTGCCAATTGTCAAATGCAAATACACCGGAAATAAAAACATCTGACTTGTAATGAGTTTACTGCGGTGAAACTCTACAACAAAACCAACACAATTAAGTGGAATTCTTTTTATCACAACGTATAAGGTTAGTTCTCATTCATCCAGCCAACAACTAGGAGAGATTTCATTCCTTCCTCGATTGCAAAATATTTGAAAAGACACTGCTAACTGTAGCAAACAACGAAAGGGAATGAAAATTCTTTCTTTTTATGCTGTAGCAATTTAAATGAATGAAGAAAAAAATGAACGTGATGAAAGAAAAAAAAATTGAATACTGAAAGAAAAAAATAAATGAATGAGTTCGTAACAGAAAAGAGAACAGCCACGTTTTTTTTTCTTTGTTTTATTTGCTTATATCAAAATTCCAGCAACAGCATTTTTTGCCGACGTGAAAGGGGATTTTCTCAAATTACGACGGCAATTACACGGCATTTGCCGCGTGCTGCGGTGAATTAAAAGGGTTGAAAAGTATATTTTTTCAAGTTGTTCAACAGGATTGCTATTCAGTTAATCACTCGGGAGAAAACGTCTACATTGACAAAAGATTTTTCGATAGCAATACTTATACTTTTTCAACAGACATTTCCCTTACACTATGTGGAGATGATGTACCCTATTGATTACATTACATGGTTTTCGGTGATCTTTATTGACTTTCATTTCAATAATATTTTTAGGTTCAACATTCGAATGAAGGATGAATTTAGGAAGAGAGAGACAAATAAAAACATTTTAAATGTTGGCTTGATGAGTTGCAAAAGTTCTCTTTTGAAATACTCACCATGTTTCCTTCAGTTTTTCATTAAGTTTATGTGTAAGATTGTCTGAAAGCTGTGTTTACACAGGCTCTAAAACCCATGCCCTGACTGTAAAGTTTGCGTTGGTGCACACTTCTCATATTATACAATGTTGATGATGGACAGTTGGAAAACCTGTTGCAAGGTTTTAAATGGTATCTCTGTCTGTCCAAGTCTCGTTATCATACAACAGTCAAGCATAAGAGTGTAAGCATTAAATGCTTGAAACAACATAATACTTATGCTAACGTAAACATTGGAATCTCCTGCACCATAATCAAGTGTAAGGTTTTAGGGTCAGGGTCAGGGTTAGGGTTAGGATCAGACATTTATGGTGTGAAAAGGGAAATAAGCGCCGGTATTGGTAACAGTATATAATAGGTAACTTTTATTTTGCTACCCTTTTAACATTATCAATTTCATGTAATATTTATATTTATCAGTCTAATAAAACGTTATTATGTTGTTTGGTTATCCAAATGATGTAATAATAATGATAATGGGAGATGATGACCTGATGATGATGATGATAATAATGATGATGATGATAAAAGAAAACATGCACCCACATTTATTTATTATTAGTTCTTGCAAGACATAAGAAAGGGTTTATAAATTAACGGTAACGTGAGATAATAAATTAGACAACTTTAGACTTCTGAACTCCCATGTAAAACACACACAGCTAGCAAAATGTCTTCAATCAACTAACTGTACCAACACTTGTTATACGCCATCTCTCAACCCAAATTCACGTTTCTGCGAATTCAGTCTGCTCTTTGTTGCGACTTATACTCAGTTTGATAAATCTATTAAATCTTTCCTCTCGGTCCGAATCTGCATGCAAAGCATGATGCTGATAGAACGTGAAGGTGAAGTTGAGGCTACTGTTTTAAGTGTTGCAAGTTTTGTTGTAACTAATTTTACGGAGCTAATTTTTTTCCTTTTAGAACGACAAAAACTGATAGATTTTTCTCCTATTATAATTTGGCCAGAAAAGTGTCACTATTTTTTTGGTTAAGATTTCAGGTCCCCAATTTCTCTAAGGTAGTGTCCGCTAAAAAATTGAAATTTCAAGAATTAAAGAGTCTAACGAGTTATCAAATTTTTTAAAAGCTTTTCACAAAACACAACGTTCATCATGTTGAACATCTGTAACGCAAAAAAGACTGGGTAAACTAATTAATATGCAGAATTATGCGTATGACGTAGAGACTTGGTTAGAAAATTTAAACTTGGTGAAAACAGTCTTGCCAATGCTTTTCTTTCGCATCATGAAAAAATTTGGTTGCGTAATTGCCCGTCAGAGTTTAAACCTGTGTATTACAGAAGATATGTTGATGATATTTTTGTGCTTTTTTCATCTCCTAGCCACTTGCCTCTCTTTCAGGACTACCTTAATAGGCAACACATCAACATATCTTTCACTTCTGAAGTGGAATTTGAAAATCGTCTTCCTTTTCTTGATGTTTCTGTTATTCGTGAATTTAACAAGTTTGTCACAACTATTTATAGGAAGCCCACTTTCAGTGGTGTCTACACAAATTATTGTAGTTTTTTGCCTGACGAATATAAATATGGATTAATTTTGACTTTGATTTTCAGAATTTTTAATATCGTATCTGATTTTTCTAGGTTCCACTTGGAGATACAAGATCTTAGAGGCATACTGATGAGAAATGGCTACCCATCCAACTTGATCGATCGATGCATTAAGTCATTTCTTGACAGAATGTTTCGAGAGAGGAAAGTTGTCATTACTGTGCCTAAGTTAAAAGTATTTCTTGTTTTGCCATATTTAGGTAAATTATCTTTGAAATTAAGAACTCGTTTGCTTAGTACTTTTAGTAAAAACCTTCCTTGTTGTCAACTTAAGGTAATTTTTAAATCTAGTAGTAGAATTAGCGATTTTTTTCGTTTTAAGGACCGTACCCCAATGACTCTGCGCTCAAATGTTGTATATAAATTTAAGTGCGATGGCTGCAATGCCATCTATTATGGTAAAACTATGCGACATTTGAAAGTACGAGCCTGCGAACATATGGGAATTTCGGCCTTAACTGGAAAAGCCGTTAAATTACAAAACCATAGCGCTATTTCGGAGCATGTAGTACATTGTAAAAATAAGCCTACATTTGAGAATTTTTCTATACTCTCCTCCGCAGGCAACAATTTTGACTTAGAATTGAAAGAAAGCTTGTTAATCCGTAGGGACAAGCCTATCCTCAATCGGAATATAGCGTCATTGCCATTATTTCTATTTTCGGATGGTTGATTTGTCCCTGGGGGAATTTTTTGATCGTATGATCGTACGACCTTACCGTATCGTACGACTTCTTGTATATATTGTCACACTTGTATTGTTTTCCACTTGAAAATGGCCGTCGTACGGCCGAAACGTTGTTAAATATATTTTCACAAATTTACAGTCTTGTTATTCAAAATTTGGTGAAAACACATAGATATGCCCTGAGTTTCTTCGTTTGTTTCATCGCAATTTTGCGTTAAAAAAAAAGTTCGCTTCATAAAAACTATTTCAACAAAGAAATCTAAACATAATTTGTTCTTCTTCTTTTTTAAATAATGTCTTCAGCTACCACTAATCATGGAAAGTGACAAGTTTGCAGTATGAACCTGAAAAATTACCACAACCCATAAGTAAACTATTGTATGAAAATTACGGAGAGGAATCTGGTGATTTCACTTTGCAGTGCTCTTCCCAAGCCCGAGAAAGTTGTTGTCTTCCCTATCAGGAGTGCGTGTGTTGCCATAAAATCAACAGTGATGTAAATTAAAGAATTTTGTTTGGTTGGACATATACAAACGAGCCTTGAAAGCATCAATGGAGATCAGGGTCTGGGGTGCTCTGGGCCCCTATGTGTAATGGGTTGAGTATCCAAGACGGGTATCTGTTTATACATTATTTAAGGTCTAGCCTACAAGAAAAACAAGTAGCATAATGTCCGTAAGTGTCCATTATTCGTCAATGGACGATTGTCTGCGTGGGTTTTTTTTGCATCCAAGTAGCATAACGTCCGTAAGTGTCCATTAAGTTGCATAGTCCCGAAACCGCACTGGTGAGCGCTTTGTCCTCAATGACCGACGCAGTCATAGAGTCGTAGGTGATGGTCTTTCTGTGGTGTTCCTCGGTGCATCTTCAATGGTGGAATGGGAAGTGATTGGTGGTGGGAGTACTGTGTCTGTGTGTACGGTTGGCATCACTTCTGTGTAGGCGTCAGGTGTTGTCATACTCGTATTTTTGGTTTCATGGTCACCAGGATCCCACATGGGTATGTCTCTGGATGTCTCCAACATCTCTGAGTAGTTGGGCTTGTCATTGCTGTGGAAGATCTTGAACTTCTGTGCATCACGTCTTAGCGTCTTCCCTGCTCTTTCCGTCGTAATCTGGTGTCCCGACACATCTGTGACTGTGTATGGTCGTGGGTCGTATGGAGGTTTCGATTTGGTGGCGTTTTGTCGTAGTAGGACTTCCTCTGAGATGTGGATGGCATGTGGTCTCACGTTAGCCTTCCTGTCTTTGATTTCTTTCTGTTTCAGTTTCTCTTCTGTGTCGTTTT
This sequence comes from Turritopsis dohrnii, assembly GCA_027922465.2. Taxonomy (NCBI): domain Eukaryota; kingdom Metazoa; phylum Cnidaria; class Hydrozoa; order Anthoathecata; family Oceaniidae; genus Turritopsis; species Turritopsis dohrnii. The sequence goes on along the minus strand of BQMF02000071.1, from coordinate 328,186 downwards.
GGCGCGCTTGCTGAACCTCATCTCTAACATCTGGTGTCGGAAGTTGTGGAAGTCTTGAGCAAAAGCTGCGTCCAAAAAGCAATTCAGCAGGGGCATATCCTGTCGTAGGGTGAGGTGTGGCGCGGTATGATTGCAGGGTTTTGTTGAGCTCAGCTCTAGGGTTGTTGCCTTCAATCAGTGCTGTATGCCATGCCTTCCAGCATACCTTCATGAACACTTCCGCGAGACCATTCGCTTCAGGGTCTTCCGCACTGTAAACTGGTTGGTGTTCTATTCCCGCCCATTTGAAGTACTTCTGAAGGAGATGGTGCTCTTTTCCGTTAAATGGTGGACCATTGTCTGTTTTCAGTTTCTTGCAATAGCCGTGCCAGGCAAAAACACTGTCAAAGGCTTTAATGTTTTTCTCAGCTCCTGTGCTCCTGGCGGCATCTTTGATAGCCTCTTGCACTGTGTATGGATTTTTCTCAAAGTTTAGGATTTTCGATTTCTTTTCAAGATTATTCACTAAGTCAGACCAACTTCTGGATCCTTGTTGAGTTGTGAGTAATTGGTGCATCGCCATGGTACGGTTAACCAATTTTGACAACGAGGTTCGAAGCTTCTCGATCAGGACGCTGTACGTGGTTTCAGAAGCATCACCAACATTGTCATCATCTTCTTGTTTTATGTGCAGGGGTGAGTCGATCTGCTTGATGAGGTTTGTGATGTCTATACCACCCCACGTTTTCAACAATATAATTTTCTCCCTGTTGTTTTCTATGCCAATATAGTTCATGCCATTTTCAGCCTCTTCCAGCCATTCATTGAACAATGTTAACTTCATCATCTTGTCTGTTCCTAGTGAACATTGGCGTATCGGACCCAGAGCTGCTGGGTCATTTTTTGGGCTGCCTTGCAGGGGCTGTGCTATTTGCTTGGGCTGTGGCTGTTATGGTTGCGAGGAGTGCTTGAAACTGCTCTGTGCTGAGTGTGGCCATTTTGTGTGTCCGGGGCTATCCTCATCGCCAGTGTAATGGGTTGAGTATCCAAGACGGGTATCTGTTATAAGTATATATTATTTAAGGTCTAGCCTACAAGAAAAACAAGAACATTACACTATGGTGTTTGGGGGAAAATTTTAGAGGCTTTAGTTAGCTCTAGATGGACTTAAAATCAGATGCAGTGGTTAAGAAAGACATATTACACATTTTCTTTATTCATTTTCCAACTCAACAAATACTTGATTCTCAAATACGGCACCTGTTCAAAATAAACATTAGCCGTGAATATGATGGCGAATATATGTCCCAGAACTTGTCCCCAAAGTTGAATAATCGAAGAATCGATTCAAAACATTCTCGTGACATTACACTTTTGAAATTTTCTTTGCTGTAGAGTACATTAGTACTCCAATATTTCTTGTATGATGGAAAAGAAACGAGACCCATGCTAAACAAAAGTCCTATGAACTTTTTCATTTCGTCAGAATTGATATCAACCCAAGAATGCCAAAGAGACCTCCGTCTTAGTGGTCGTACAGAGTTTATCATCTTATTAGCATAATCGTTTGTTTTTGTGACAAGATCATCTATAAGATCATCTGACATAAGTAATTTGAAGAAAAACATTGGATTGGCACCTGGTACTTCAATTGGCATTCCAGTTTGTTCATTGAATGGAAAATCCTTGACGGTAGGCTCTTGGTCTTTCCAACGATCCTCCTCCTCTTCATCTGCAGATGGGTCATTAGGGGCAGAACGAGTGTCCTGTGGATTCACCTGATCATTATCAGAGTTTGCATAAGAAGGTGTATCTCCTACATTGTTTGTTGATCCGCGAGTTCTTGCACCTCGAATTCTCAATCCACGAGTTCTTACTCCTCCTCTCATACTTCTCATTCTTCTCATACGAACTCCACCTCAGGTTCTTGGCCTTCCTCGAGTAAGGTGTTGGGATATCAACATTGATTGCCCGACCACTATGATCCTCATTAGAATCAGAAATTACTTCCGAGGTAGAGGAAGACGATTCACTGAAGCTTTCATCCAAGGAATCAGCTGAATCCATTTCCTCAAGATCGTTCATGATGGCTTCTCATGCTTCTTCAGCGGTATAGTTCCGATTCATTTTCTAAGAATGCAAAACAAGTAAGTTGAGGGTGTGGCTTTTCCCTGAATTTTGAATTATTCTTTTTATTCTTTTTACATATTGTTGCCACACATTATACTTTATCATTCTCAACACTTCGAATAGATTATCTTTTGCCTTCTTGATTCCCACTGTGAAGAAGACATTGCATTGCTGAATTTTGTCTTTGTTTGCGCTTGGTATACTTGATTTATTTTGAATCGATTGCATATTACTCAGACGAGAAATGTACTGTATTTAGTACTTATATCCTTTATAAATTTACTTTTATCTTCTCGTTTACATATGGTTGTCATGCATAATGTCAAATAATGCCAAACCCTAAAAAAAGCAGAAAAAAAATGTAGAATAAAAAAACTCACCAGCACCTCTTTCAATGATGTCCTTTGTAACAAGAAAATTTTTCTTGTAAAAAATACATTATAATTGTGAGATATCTCGTCATCCATAGTGGGCAAAATAACTTCAATGTCCACTACGGAATACGAGATATCTCATCATCCGTAGTGGGCAAAAATATTTCAATTCCACTATGAATGACAAGATTTCTCGTCATCATTGTTCACACAATCTAAGGATAAAAATGTGTTTTTTAGAGCCTACTTAACTCGAAAAAAATTTGGTATATGGGACCATGGGTATTTTCGCCGTCGTATTTTAGCAACGGCCACTTTTAAATATCCATAGTCAACGTGTTAACTTAAGTGTCTTATATATATTCTATGTTTGACTAGATGAGTTTCTTATGTATAGAATTTTTACAGTGAGCAAATTAACTGATTCACTTTGTTATGCTCTACCACCTCTCCTCCTTCCATTCATCACAAGTGAGTGAAAAGTATAAAGGAGTTCCATGGAAGAAAAACAATTCTACAGTTACTTAAACTTTTATGTAATTCTTGAAATTCTTGAAAACCATGTATGAAACCACTTATATACAGTAAGTGGGATTAATCATAAGTGGTATAGTTGTATTAATCACCCCTTCACTAAAAAAAACTTGGCTTTTTGATTAATATCCTGTAAGTTTTCACCTAGTAAAAAGTAACATTTGATGGAGTTTCTATCATATTTTTGTTCACTATCCAAGTTTACTAATAGATAAAAGTCATCATTGTGCATCCATAAAACCAAAATATATAATGCTCTTTGTGTTCAGAACAAAATAAGAACAATTCAGGCTTAAAAGCGTTCAATACAAAAACAGCCATTCTCAAGACAGATTTTCACAACATATTGTTACTTGTTGTCAGTTTTGGAAGTTATAACTGTCATCCTTTACCCCAGAACATGGTAGCTGTTGTCCTGGTTTAATCATTTCAATGTCAAATACATGAACTGCATAAACTCATTGTATTTGAACATAATAGTTTGACCAGGAATTGAACTAGTGTATAGTAGAAACATTCTTTTTTGCTTCTTATGTTATTATGTTATGTTGATACATAAAGGTATCTTAAAATTCTTTTCTGAATCTTGGTGTAACTTTCAACACAGTATGTGCATCACAAATTCTTGTTGAATTTTTGTTTAGAAGTCAACGAAATTTATATAGATGTTAGGAAAAAATTCCAGTATACAATATCTATCAACGGCGAAATTCTTCTTATTTCGTGATAAAAGTAGCTCTCCATTGTCCCTACTTCTTGTACGAGTTTGAACATCTCTGCTTGTACTTTTTTCCAAGAATTACCTGATTATGACATCGCACAATACCGCCTATTGACTATTTTCTTAGATGTATTCAATATTTAGGTTGTCGCATTTTTTCACCATTTCGCTTAATAATACCAAATTTATGTTTAAAAAATGATCAATCCGTGAAAACTTTTTGCCAGCAAATCTTCGTTTCACTTTGAACATGAAAATAAGTTCCTGCGAAATCTCCATTGAAAACGAAACCGCAAAAATTTGTGTAAGTTAATACCCTGTTTTTCCGGGAAATTTTTTAAAAATGCGCCACTGATAAAATGATAATGTGTGTCGTTGTTCTTATTTTATTATCAAAATATTTTTTGAAGAAAATTTTCTTTTCCCTGACCATTGCTTTACTGTCATCTAAAAAATTCCACTGACTTCCATTGCATTGACTTGTATTGCATTGACTTGTATTGCATTTACTTGCATTTTTATATTTTATGTTGAATGGGGAAAAAATGCATGTCATATCAAAGATGACCTTGAGGCTTGGCTTTTTTCATAATGTTAATATTATCTGTTCATGATTTTTTGTACCTGTTTTTGTTAAGTATCATTGTCGAACTCCACCACCATCATCTTTACCCCAAAATTGGCTGTGTGAGGCAATTTCTCCATTTATATAACTTGGCATTTACTTTCATTGTTCTCCCTGCTTGGAGCCTATTAAGTTTTTCAGTGTGAAAAATTGCTTTAATTATTTTTTTCCAAACTTCAAACACTTTAGTATTTAGTGAAAATGTATAAACAATTGATTGAATTTCTTGCTAATAATATAGTGTTGATCATAGTGATTTTAATAGCAACTATGACTTGGTTTTTGACCAACAATACAAGTGGGTTTTTCTTTCAAAGACAGGAAACTGTTCCTGAACTGGATATCGAGAAATATCTTGGCAGATGGTATGAAGTAAGTATATTACACGCTTACACGCTTTTTTTATAAATGTAGTGAAATTTCGTTGAGGGTGAAGTATTCTTATGGTTTACCAAAAAATAAGGGTGCAATATTCTATAGTATTCTTATATTTTAGAGTAAGTTCCCCCAACAATGTCACATGTACATCATATACGACAATTATGTTTGTTGGCAGCTTTATGTTTGATGTTTGGTTTTGGCGTTTTTGAATATTATATTATTAGTTTGTACATTCACTGCATCTGTTTTTCACCCTGTTCTGTTATTCTTATGAAACTTGGAATATTCTTAAGATATTATTCTTATTCTTACAATATTACGATACGATACGATATTCTTACAAATTGTCACCCTGATATTCTTAAAAGAATTTATTTTTGCTCCTGAAATTTGAACAATTTCTAAAATGCCTTAAAACTTTGTTCAAAAATAAACATCCTGTCATAACTTTTGAGTTCCTCAGACTTCAATGTGTAGAATCAGGAACAAATTGATTCCACACTCTAAAAACAAACCCTTATAGAAAAAATTAGCCCCAAAAATGGAAAAAAGTCAGATTTTTCAAATTTTTAGTCAAGACCATAAAATTCAAGATGCAATATCTTGAGAACGGTTTGGCTACGGGGCTGAAATTTTGGCAGTAAGTTCAAACCCTGTGAAAATGAAGAAAATCTGAGGACGTGACCTGACACCCATTTGCGTTCCTGGGTTCAAATGACCCTTTTATAAGTTATTCTTTTAATAACAAAAAGCATGTAATCAATGGTTACTAAATACCCATTATAAGAATTGATACTTTATGACATTCTGTAAAAATACCTGTTTCTTGTTACAATTTATATTTTACTTGTTTTAGGCTTATAGCAGCTTTATTCCCAAATTTACTTTTCAAAAAAATGGTGTATGTACAACAGCCACCTGTAAGGAATTCTTGATGTTTTCTGTCTTCGCTGTCTTGAAAACACCACCTAACAGAATTACTTTTTTTTCCGACTTTCTGTTTACTAGACACACTAATGGACGATAATAAAACAATCAGAGTTTTCAATTCTGCTCGTAAAGATACGCCTGATGGGGAGGAATTCAGTGCAACTGGTACTGCCACTATTGAAGCAGTGGGTAGATTTATTGTGCAATTCCCAAGAGCTCCTCCGCAAACAGAAGCAAATTGTAAGAATGAAGTTTTTAATCAACTTTTGTGTAAAAAGATCAAATCTGGTTTTAAGACTTCATGGAATCATTTAAAAATCTATTGATGTTTTTAAAAACGTAATTAATCTTATGAACAAAATCATTGTATCCTTTAATGAGTTAAATTGTTACAGGATTAACTGTCATTAAAATTGTTTACCTACTTCCTCATAACATTTGATGAAATCCTTTAACAAATAAACCTTTTGTTTAGAAAATCCATTCATTGATACATTTTCAAAGTTATGGATTTTTTCCTAATCTGCAATGACAATTGACAATTGATGCTTTTTTATTCATGAATAGATTACCAGCCTTATTGTGATTCTATTGTTCTACATTGTAACACTATAAATGTAAAAATTTCTTTGCATCCTTTCTTTCGTTATTATATTACTTTCAAAAAGGTTATATCAGAAAAAAATCATCCAAGTGGAATTTTGAGTGTTTTTTTTTATCTCTTGTTGATTTCATTAGTGTTGATGATTTTGCTTTAGATCTTGTGTTGAAACTTGGTCCTGCAACACATGGCCCTGACAAATTATACGAATATGCTGTGATTGGCGGAAAATGGAAGTTGTTTTGTTGGATTCTTGTTCGAAACATAGAAACATTCAAGAGTCAATATGAGAAGGAAGTGTTGGACTTTCTGAACGACAGAGGATACTGGTGGCCATGGAATAAACCAAGGGCAACATTGCAGTGTTCTGAATGCGAATATCCTCCCATGATGACAGACGGTTAAAATAGCCACGCTGCCATTCAAAATGATTATCATACTTTTTTACAGGTTTTATAATTGGGAGATTGTTGGGTCAAGATGATTCAATATGAAACTAAAAATACTGGATGACGATAAACTAGAAAATTCAGATAGCCAAACATCTGACTGTCTATATGTTTATTTCTAATTTATAAAATTATGTTTGGGCTGTAAATATTTTCGTGTACATAATTTTAATGTCTCCGAGATTGTTTGCGTGAGTGTGTTAGATAGCAGTGAGTTTCTTATATTTTTTTACAGGAGATAATAACAAAGCATGATAAGCCCCCTGGCTTATCAAATTATTATGTTTGAGTGATTCTGTCTGTCATGGAGAAGGGTTTACAGTACATTTCGGCTTGGTGTATATGAAACATTACTTGTGACAAAGCACAAGACAGACACAAGAAGAAGCTGTGTGCATTTCAAGCCTGAACTTCAGTAATTTAGGTATTTTAAGCATGAAATGTGAAAAGAAGTTTTAATGGTGTAGCGACAAAATTTCAATCTATAAGTGCAACAGCTGTTATGACTTTATTCATGTATATCTACAAACACATTTGAAATGTCCCTGATATGTAAACAATAATACTAATAGCATGAATTATATTGATATATGCTATGAGAACGTACTGGATAAAAATACAAATCATGAAAAAAACACTGCAGTGAAGTGCATTTTTATTGAACTGTTGTGAGGGTTTCTATTAAATGCACTCATCCGTGGTGTCTTTTTCAAAAACATTGCATAGTCGGCATGCTTCTTAAAGAAGAGCATGATGTGTATAGTAGTCAAAATGGTTTTGTGCTGGTATGACTATTACATTCTGTCAATACCCTCTGTAGTGGCTTTGGAACAACATAATAAGTTCTTTTGTTATTGGAGCTACTTTGATTTTAGTTCACTTGATAAGATTATGTAACACTCTATCTCAATTATTTTCAGAAAATTATTGTGTATTTCATTAGAAGTTTTTCTAGGTAGATGTACGCAAATGTTTTTGATTTACCAATATTTATTTAAAGTGTCAGGTTTGACATGAAAAGAGATTTGAAATTTTTATGAGAGCTATAGAGAGAGAGAGAGAGCTTGAAAGGTTAATCATTTTTAATCAGGAATATCTCAACTGATTGAAGAGTGAAGTTGACTTGAATAGTGTTTTGATTTTTTTCTCTGCTTGCAATCGTGAAAAATGAATAAATCATTAATTTTTGTTTTTATTTCTAACTTTATTAGTTGAAACACAATCGCTAAGAATGCTTTCATGAAATATTGACCATGGTAAATCTCACTTATTGGAATTTCATGTTGCTACTGGTGATTTGAGTGGAACCATAATGGCTCCACCGAAAAATGAGAACCTGCTTCGATTTTGCTGTTCAGGCGCTTCCTGTATGTCTGCTGGATTCTGTAAGTATAACGACATGTCAAAAGACTTTCTCACCACACAGTGGACAAAAATCTTCAAAAAATCACTGCGACAAGGAGCTTTTTTATTGAAATAGTGTGATATTTCTATAGAAATGCACTCCTCTGCAGTGATTTTTCAACTAATTTGCACACTGGGTAGACTATACTGAAAGCAAATTTGAAAATATTCTTTCGTTATTTATGACATTGTGAAACGAAACCTTTAAAGGTGACACTATTTTTATTGGCCTTTGTGCTTTAATAATTTCAACAATGCCGTAGTCCTTTGTTATTTGTATAACCATGCCCCAAGATGGTAGTGAAAGAAATCAGATCTGTTCTTGAAACCCCATTGTTGAGGAATTTTTCGTTTGTCTTTCCCATTGTATTTGTGGCAGGTATATATGGTGTGTCATTTCACTGAATTCATGTTTCTGCTTCATTGAAGAGTTTCAACTTGTTTTCTAGTGACCAATCCCATTGACGTAGTGAAAGTTCGTTTACAACTTGATAACCAACTCTCTAGAAATCGTAACATTTTTGCTGGTAGATATTACAAGGGGTTTGTACGTGGTTCGATTTTAATCTGCAAAGATGAAGGAATTAAAGGCTTATATAAAGGGTAACGATTTTTTTCTTGGTTTCATTGCCCTCCCAGTGTGCAAATTTGTTGGAAAAGCGCTGTGGATGAGTGCATTTCTATAGAAGTATACACACTCATGTTTCAATGAAAATGCTCTTCGACGCAGAGACTTTTTGACGATTTTGCGCACTGGGTTATTCTTTGCTTTCGTTGATTTTTTTTTTATGCTTGTCCTTCTCACACCTTGAATAATTAAAGATAGATATTTTAAATAGATACCTTGAACTTGGATCTATATGATTTATTTTTGCGAGTCAGAGCTTCTCAAGGAAAATGTTTGGATTTATTTTTGCGAATGTGAACAAAGTGCTGTGTGTGTATTTTATAGTAGCAGTGAAAATCACCATTTCCATGCCTGCCACATTGTAGAATCAATGGGTGTTTGATAAGTACATGGAAATAGTTAATATACGAAAGGTACACAGAGCCAAAAATGAGCAAATTAAATCATAAAATTTCACGTGGATTTTATTTTGCGAATATTTCATGCCTTGACGTTTTGCGTGGATTTATTTTTGCGAATTTGGCCAAAGTCGCAAAAATTAATCCACGCAAAAAAAATCCCTTTCGGGTAGCTTATACTCTAATTAGTTCAAAAGTGGCAAGAGTTACTGGAAGGAATTCCCAAATTTCATTTTTTTTTTTTTTTTTTTTTTTTTTTTTTTTTTATGACTTCTCAGGGAACTAAATAAACAGATAATTTTTGAGTATTGAATCTTATGAACTATAACTCACTTCGCTGTGAGTATAATCATTGTCCTGATAAATCAAAAAATTCTTGAGAGTAATTGAATAAGTATATGTCTGTTAAGTATGACAATGTTGGACAGTGCTTAGACAAGAACCAATGACCAATGATTAGCTACACTACTCCTGTGGTGTCCTTTCATTTCGTATCTATGTATCAATTCCTCAGTTTTCAACGCTAACAATTTATTAATTTTGTCTAGAGTTGTTCCGTCAGTCATGCGGGAAGGGATTTACAGTACATTTCGGCTTGGTGCGTACGAACCCGTAAAAGGCCTACTTGGTGCAGACCATTTCGATGCGCCCCTTTACAAGAAACTCATTGCTGGAGCAATAACTGGTGCGACGGGAAGCGCAGTTGCCAATCCAACCGATTTGGTAAAAATACGTATGCAAGGCCAGGGAAAATTGAAACAAGGTTTAGTAATCAATAAAATCACTGCGATGAAGAGCATTTTTTATTGAAATAGTGTGAACATTTCTGTAGAAATGTACTCCGTCGCAGTGTCTTTTCAATGAATTTGTCCACTGGTCCGCATGATGTTGGCTGTCCAGGAGCGTATTTGTGCAGACCAGCCTCTATCTCGGCATCATCATGGCTCTGTATAACGCGTTAAAGATAGACTTAAATAAGGCTCGATAAACCTGCAAGCAAATCTATCATTTTCTTTTAAATACCAACCAAGAGTGAGACGAAAAACTTCCTAAGCAAATTCTTCATATCTTACGGTCTCTATGCGTCTCCTTGTTACGTTTAGGAGAAGTTCGTGTTACGTTCCCTGTTACGGTTCTTATTACATTTAGGTGAGAAAAGACGTTACGACAGTACCATGTCAGCATTTCGAGATATCGTGAAGAATGAAGGAGTGTTTGCGTTATGGCGTGGTGTTGGACCGACTGTTCAACGGGCGGCTATTTTAACTGCAACCCAGATCCCTTCATACGATCACACAAAGTGTTTACTCCTGAGGCGGAATTTAATGGAGGAAGGGCTTCGACTTCACATCGTTTCATCGTTGATAGCCGGCTTCATCACGGCGTTTGTGACGAGCCCTGTTGACGTCATCAAGACCCGTGTGATGAACGAAAATCTGTTGTGTAGTGGTGGAAACGCGACATACGGTTCCACGTTGTCTACGTGGCAGTTGATCGTGAAAACTGAAGGTTGGTTTGGACTGTACAAGGGTTTTATTCCGAACTGGATGAGAATCGGACCACACACTATTATCACGTTCCTCATATTTGAAAATCTTCGGAAACTTGTCGGATTGAAACCGATATAAAGCCAGATTAACGTTAACACTTATTTCCGTTACTCGTTGTTTTCACTTTTATCGATTTTAACTGTATCGATAAATCGAATGATCGAGTCACATAAACGAGGATTTTAGGATTTTATTTCTACCCTGCAAATCGTCTTGTAAACCTGTCAAAACCCCCATTACGGTTATTGCCTGTTAGAAATCAGTATGCGCACTAGATCATATAACACAGAGTACCGTTCTCATTATAAATCTTTGATATTTTTAAAGATATTTTTGTTATTTATTTGATAGAAGGATACATAAATATGAATCGTCGATCGCGTCTCTACCCAAACTTGTTCCCAGGGCTTTCTCTCTCTTAATTTCACATCGGACGTTTACAAAGTATAAGATAGCCTGGTAACCAAGGATCTCCTATTTCTTATATGCTCTATTTTTCAAACATCCACAACTCTTACAGACGTACATTTTACGCCATTTTTTGATATAGCGCCATGAAAATTTGTGTCCTGAATAGGGGCGGTTAGGTTGTTTTATATCGAAAGAAACTCGAAAGGAACTTGAAATCGGAATATTCAATTGTCCCGTTTTCCATTTGACTGTCGTTCCCATAATTCAATCTCAATGCAACTACCACAATGTAATGCTATAATTGAATACTTTCGGATTATTTGGATTAAGCTTGCCCTTTTTTCATACGATATTCTTTTTACTAAATTTATATAAATCATTAATTATTTGTCAACAAAATTGCATAAAATAGCTTTGTGCATTTGCTATGGAATGAAATGGAATGAAATGTGCTATGGCTTCACGATTACCCAAATATGTGAAAAACGCCCTAAGTGTGAACAGTTACGCCACTGAATTCTGCATTCTTCTTGTGAAATGTGTTTTTGAAGGAAGTTATCTGCTTACAAAAAAAAGACGTTTATCATCAACTATTTTTATCTTATGAAGCTTATAAAAACACGATGTTTTCAGAAATTAAAGAAAGTGCAAATATAATGTGTCGTGAAATAATTTATAAATGCTGCACCCCAGGGAACTTTGATAACAAACCGTAAAACCTAATATAGGGGTGTGACGTCATTCTTTTTGTTAATGACGTTACTTAAACACAATTTTTGTTGTCATTCTTCTGTTCTTCTTGACGTCATAACGGTGATCATAATAGCTATAGTCTGTTCATCACATTCATGGCCAAATCGTTAGTTTCAGTCTGATAAGCTTTCTCATTAGCACATAAATTAAAAAACATAAAACATAAAAAATACGACCATAGTATGTTTTAAAAGGAGGTTGAACATATGCTATTTCTTTGTTAGGTTAGGGTAAGGTCATAAGCGTAAACCACGGGGGTCAATATTTTCTAAAGGGGCATTATATTTCTAAGTCTTTTTTTTTTCCTCGTAATTTCAATTCATTTAAAACATTGACTTTTTAAATACGTTTTAAATATATTTGAAAACTGATGAGAAACTCCAAAGAAATGTTTAAATACTTTTAAAATGCATTGACTTTTCAAATGCGTTTTAAATATATTTAAAAATCGGCGACAAACACGGAAAAAATATCCAAATACATTTAAAATGTATTTAGAAGTAGAAGAATGTAATAAATACGATACAAATACATTTAAAATGGATTTTAAATACAAATACTGTATTTAGATTCTGTAAGGAATATGATTCTATGGAAAAGTTGAACAAAGACTATTTTTTCCATAATTGCTACATTGTGTCCTTTAAAAAACCTTGTTCTTTTGAAATAAGTGTTACATTGAATGTATTAGTCACATTTCAACGAAAGCCTATTGTTCTTATAATTTCATCAAAATAACTTATACGCACGATGTTTTAATATCATAAATTATGTACGAAGTTCAGACATAAGAGTTAGCTTTTTTTATTGAACTAGCCGCCAAGGCGGCGTCGCTCGCCGCCCATGTTCAGCATGCGTTGACTTCACGAAAAATAAAATTAAGGAATTGGCAACCGAAAGTGTTACCATGTTGTAGAGCTCGAAAAACTGATTAAAAAAATGTATGGGATCGTTCCGCTACGATCAACCGTTACAGAGATATCATTCTTCAAAGATTTTGATGACGTCACAGACCCCTCCCAAAAAAGTTAGTCCCAAATTTTTTGTCACCCCATCGCCTGTATCGCGGACCCGAAAAAACGTCAGTTATCCTAGCGACAGATTCGAAATCAAATATCAAATATCAGTTTAAACAATGGTTCCAAAAAACCCCAAATTTCATGTGTTATTTATTTGCACTCAAAACGTAGAGAGAAAAAAACTTTTTATTAGCTTTTGTTTTAAAAACGTTACGCGCTCTAACATGGGTGCTATCAAACAGGGGAAAAATGGTTTCTCTTCTTAAAAAGTTCACACGGAGGAGAGAAAAAAGGCACGTGCTAAATGAATAAATAGAATAAAAAAACGTTCGATTAGAACGCTTAACAATTAAAAGAACAAATTAAATTATTAAAAGAAAAGCAAAAAAAAAATTAAAACATTTTCTTTTGATATGATACTCTTTTTTTACCTATCGGTTTTTAAACATTTTGATTGCTCAAAAAAAAAAGTTCACCCGTCTCAGACAGTCAGGCAAGAGTTAGTGGCAAACCGAACATATGCTGCCACGTTCTGCCACTGCTGCTTTTTGTCCAAAATATTTAATCAGTTAGTGACTTTGTATTTAGTTGATGTACTGTTTTCAAAGCCAAGTCAATAATGTGGAATATAAAACTAACAATAATGATAAAAACAAAACGTTATTCCTATTAGTTCATCAGCCAAGAAAAGTCACGTTCGATTGGGGTTGCAATGTATTTGCTTCGAACTCACGTCGCACACAAAAAAAGAAATAATTTCGCTCACAACTCAATCTACCATTTTGCGTGACTTACAAACAAACAAACAAACAAACAAACAAACAGACAGAGAATCGGCTATTAATTGCCCCGCAAGGGGCTCTGTAGCTTCACGACCTAGGCGAAGTGTTGGCAAATTTTCTCCTTTTTTAAGACAATCCGTTTTCGGAAATTGAGTTTCCATTTCGGATAATTTGTTTATTCCGAGTAGATAATGACAGACCAGCACTCCATGCTAAACATAATGCATAAAAGGGTATTTTTAATATTATTTCATCAAATTGTTATTCTTTTATAACCTTTTACTACTTTTGGAAGTTATTTTGGACGTTTTATATTTCCATTTCAATCTTTAAAAGTTTTATTAACTAGTCCTTAAAATATTTACGTGCGACACGTGAACCGATTTCGTTATGTTTTGTAGAAGTTGTAGAGAACTTCGTAAGAAACTTTAAAGAAGAATTTTAAGAATATTTTCCTGTTTATACCTAATGTTAATCGTTAGAAGACTTCTTAGAGAGAAAATGATTGTGTTTTTGGGAAATATGCTCGAGAAAGAAGAAAATTAAGGTTTCATAACAAGTTAAACTATGATGAAAAAACTTTCAGCATCCATCAAGAATATCAAAATTACTGGGGAAATATGTAATCAATACATGCACAAAATTTTCTAATTAATGCATGAAACGTGCTCATCTCAATCAAAAGAAAGTTTTATCGACTTATGAAAGAACTGGCACAAAACTTTATAAAGAGAATGCTTTTTGTTGTTTTTTGCACATATTGATGGCAACAAACGCTAATTTAAGAATATTATGTGCATAATGCTTGGTGATAGAACATTGGTATCTGTATCAACTGTCTTCAAAAGAGCACTGACATTTGAAGATATCGAAAAAACGTAGACAACTAGAACTGCCAAAGAAGGACAAATTTCTAAAATTTGGAAATGAATTGAATGTAAAGTGTGTCTACTTACATACTGAAAGAAGTATAAACATAATGTGCAATACAATGCAAAGTTTTTTTCTGGCTACGAAATGTGGATAAGCTATAGTAAATTGAAAAGTGGTTGCGATAACGAGTGCGTTTACATGAGAGCCGTACTGAACTCAAACCGGTTTGGAATTTCAAGCCTCCAGTTACGAGTTTCGATATGGGTTCTTATTTCAGTACTGTTCCTGGTCACACCTTCAGTGATGTTTACTGATAACGGCCATACTGAAATTTTACCCGTAATGATTTCAAACCTATTTCTCAAATAATAGGTTTGAAATTTCGATACAGCTTGGAAAGGTGTGAAAGTTTTCACATTTCATTGTTTTATCATAAAATGTGTTAACAAGCATGCGCAATTTAATTAAATTTTGCTGACATATAACGAAATAAAAATGTAGAATGTGCTAAATTTATTCCATCGTGTATAGAAAATTTTTCTACCGGTATTGAAATCTCAAACCGTTCAGTATGGTTCTCATGTAAAAACACACTCGTAGAGAGAACTAGAACTAGTAAATCTATTGTTTCGATTTTTAGTTCACTACGGCTTTCATGTAAACGTACTCTAAGTTAATTAAAAGTTTCATCTTTTTGTTCATAATGTATATATTATTGATAAGCTTCAACTGGTGAATTTTCAATTTGCTCCCAATTTGTGCCAATTTTTTAAAGAGTGCTCAAAGAAGAAGTGGAAAGTGTTTATTTCGAATTTTTCAGTCACTTTTTCTAATTTAGCCATAAATAGGCATATGCCTTCAATTTTTAGACCTGTTTGACCTAATCATTTGGTTGTAATAGACCTGAATAGTGTTGAGGCATACAATTGTGGAAGTTGTCAATCTATATAACTTTTTTCAAGTGATTTTGGTTCACTTCTACCAAATATTATATTTTAAATTTATTTTGCAAATTGTTGGACCTATTCTCTGTATAAGCATTTCAAACAAGAAAAGAATGGATAAATTCAATGGATAAGCTTGAGGCGGGGCATTTTAGCTTTAGCTACTAACTAGTATATAGAAGGTCAGCCGTGTTTGCACATGAATGTAGTGAACAAACTATAACGTTTTATGGTTTGTTATTAAAATAATCGGGACTGTCACATACAGCTATGCTTAACGT
This sequence comes from Turritopsis dohrnii, assembly GCA_027922465.2. Classification (NCBI taxonomy): domain Eukaryota; kingdom Metazoa; phylum Cnidaria; class Hydrozoa; order Anthoathecata; family Oceaniidae; genus Turritopsis; species Turritopsis dohrnii. The sequence continues at coordinate 312,419 of BQMF02000071.1, read as the reverse complement.
GCATGCACGTTTGAGAAGTCAAAAAAAGTGTCATGGAAATATTTTGAATTCATCACCGCACGTAAATCTGCCATATCCCATATTTTAACGGTTTTACATTATAAGAATCGCATGTCAGTGTTGCTGGGTTATTAACTCCCATGTCGAATACATTGTGGTTTGGCTTGCCAATCGATTGGTCATAAATGCGGTTCTCTGGAACTGCTCGCACTCCCCATCTGTTTATCGTCCCAGCTTGATCACCCCATTCTAGACACATATCTTTTAAAAGAGATGTGTCATCTTTAAAGACAGAAAATGAATCGCAAGCGGTTCCCTGCGTCACGGCACCAGTAGTTTGGTAAAAACTCTTTGCTGTCGTAGATAATGGTCCTTTTACAGATGCTAAATGGACTGTTCGTCCTGGTTTGTCAGCGTAGCAATAAAACCTCATTTCCTGAAAATCTGTCATTGATCCCAAAGTTGACAAGCCGCTATAGTCCAGATATCTTTCAAAATTTGATGTTGCTACTGAAAATATGTCGGTAGTCAAGTTTCCCGCTATCGGTCGCATGACACCATTATGAACAGTATAGTTGGCTATCATCACCCAGCCACCTTTGCGAAAAATAGATAAAATAATTAGACCTAAGTAGACATAAGGGAAATATTAATCAATAGAGTGTTATAATTGCTGGATATTTGGAAAGGAGTGTCAAAACAGGTAAGATACATGGTTGAATTTAGAGGAAATATCAAATACTAACGTCTCCCATTTGAAAGAATCTGGAACAAATGAATTTAAGTAACTATATTTATACGTTAGAGAAACGAGATAAAACATCGCATCAACCCAAACGAAATGCATTCACATTCACAGGGAACTATGACATTTTTGCCCCGTTGTCAATTATTATATTTTCGTTGTATATTAAGATATTTGTGACCTTAAATTACAAGAACCAAAAGTTTATGGAGGAGAGTTAAGTCATTTAGGGTAGAAAAAGAAAGCGTGCAAGTAACCTAATCGCAACTTAAGACTGAAAAGAAATATCATAATGTTGAACTCCTCCACTTTTTTTGACTGTCCCTAACTACGCCTCTGAGTTTGCTAGTTTAAGTACATTTGTTTCTTATCATTTTATGCAAGATGATGTGAATTTCCAAACAAGAAATTTCTGGTTGAGTAATTTTCCATTGCTAATAGATCGCATGAAAAGCGACTAGAATCTCCGGCTATAACATTAGCAACCCTTTACTAAATTGTCGAGAACAATATGGAAGGTTGTAAGTTCGTTTTTACAAATAGGACCAATTTTGATCCCATTAGGTTTTTAATTCAATCTAGCTACTTTTATTGAAACTGCTGTTACTTGTTAGTAAAAACTTTGTCACTTGAACTTTAGATTTGTCGAAACAATAAATGAGGTATTGAAATACTAATCAAAAACCAATGTAATCATCGAAATACTACAAACATTTCATTTCATTGGCGTGGAAAGTAAAACAATCATCAAAGAAATGGGAGCAATTTCCAGAATTTAATGACTGCACCAACCTCCATCAGCCTCCATGTCACAATAAACTTGTCCTTTGGTAGACATATCCTTTCCACCAATCCAAAATATTCCTGACTGAGCAGTCTTACAAAATCGTTTGATTTCCATACATGTTGGCAATGCTGCTGCTTCTGATTTTCCAACTGGAGAAAGGGAAAAAAACACTCCAAGACTCCTTCGAATGGACGCATATACTCAATTAAAAAATCAAATAAAACAGAAACGTTGGTTCTTTATCAAAAAGTGGCAGCGATGCAAAAATACAAAAATGTATGTAAGGGATTTCCTGCACGACATCAATGTAAAACGATCTCATTGTATGCCCAAAATCCAAAATCATAATAGCTAAGTACTCTAAACTTAATAGGAATAACTGACAATTTTTAAGGTCTGACGAAGTAAATGTTTTGAGTTTTCATAGATGACATGCAACACACGAGCAGCCCATGCGTTTTATTTTTTCAATTTCTACAAGTTTCATAATACGAATAGACTTTTTTGTCCACCATTCCTTCATTGTTTCTTTATATTAATTTTTTGCATCCATCATTTACGAAACTAAAAATACTAGATACTAGTTGGACAATAACATTAACAGGTCCAACATCTTTGTAATTGCTAAGTGCTATTTTAAGAAAACAATGATATACCTTTTAGATGACAGTCTTTCTCTGGGGGCTATAAAGCGTTAAAGAGGTTAATTCAGACATTAGTAAATAGATTTAAGATTTGTCAAACCCTAGTAAAAATCAATTCAAATGTTTTAACAACATTTACCCATATGACAATGTGTTTCATAGTTGCATCTACTATTCCATAGTACGTAGCTAAATATAATTGAAAAAAATTGAAACTAAAGAAATTATTAAGAGTAAAAGTTATTCACATACTTGTTAATGCAACAGCAACTTAAATTAACATAATAACTTCTAAAAGCAATACCTTTATAAACTGTGCCATCAATATCAAATTCGTGATCTGGATCAGTGGTCAACAACTCGGTTCGATTAAACTGTTTCGCTGAAGTCATATTTGGACTGTTTAATACAGAATTCCAATAGTTTTGAGATAAAAACAGGACACCATATGATTTGTCTATTTTCAATTTGTTTTCTTGCTCACTTTCACCATAAATGACATCAGTGGCAGTATCGTATCCCACAACAGTGTGCATTCGACGGTCTAAGTTCACGACTTTGTTAGTTTCGGTAGACAAAATTGCACATCGTTGGTTTCTAAGTGAAGATGTGTTAGAAATTAAAAACTCTGTGTTTTTAAATTGCAAGGATTCAGCATGCAGCAAATGTCACTGTCACGACTCTCACTTATTTATTCAATGTGTAAAAAAAAAAAAAAAAAAAAAAAAAAAAAAGATTTTTTACCGTTTGTTGGGATTGGCGCAAATCACGAAATTTTTTCCAGCAGCAACAATAGATATCCCTTCCGAATTACCTCCAACACTGTTTCCTATATTACAAATTAAACTGGATTCATTATTTGCTAATGCGGAATGTGTTCGCACGGCAGTTCAGCCGCACGGAAGTTCAGCCGCTCTAGATTTTTGTTCATAAAAAGAAGATCCCTGTGAACTGGACTGATGCAGCTTTATATGGACACAACTTGATTTTTACGAGGCTTTGATAAGTAAGACTCTACAAATGTATCTAGTCCGTTTTGCTGGGCTTTTGAATAATTATTGGAATTATTCACATTCTATTTTTGACTTAAACATTATCTGTTATGACTTCCGTAACTTATTGTATTTATTTGCATTTGGCTGGCCGATAAATACGTATTTTTGTGATTCTCAGAAACTTCCAAGTGACGTTGTCCTCAAAGCCTGTGTTCATAACAATGCTAGTTTTCAAGTTTATTAAATTGATCAGATTGATCTAATGTTATTAATCTACAGTCACTGAGCGATGTCGGAATCTTTTATCTTTAAAAATCAATAGCAAGAGACAGTTAGAAACACGATGATCTTACCATCTGCCTTTCCACCAGACAATCCAAATGCACCTGTATATCTTCTCTGATAACTACCTGTAGCAGAACTCAATGAAACAGTGTCATCATTTTCATATAGAAATTGATTTTCTTGTAAAAATTCAATGTCTCTTTCTTTGATTTTGATATTTCTTTTCTTGTCACATTCCTTGATGACTGGTGTTGTACCATCTAATGATAAGCATCCTCCACTAGCAGCAACAAGGTTATGTTGACCAAGCTTAAAGAATTCACATCCTTGCAATGTTGCTTTCAATGTGTCGTCAGTTGTGCTCTTGCTAATACAAAATCCATTTGGAACATCACGAATGAAGAAACCTTCAAGGGAATTTGAAAACAAATTAATAACAATGCCTACACTTTAAACTTGCTTTCGGATTTTATCAAATACTGGAGTGTGGCGTATCAAAAAAACTAACTGAGGAAGACCATTCCTTGTCACGTTTGTTAATAAGTACTGACCTTTAACACCCCTACTGATCTGAACTGAAAACGATTGATCTGTCTTTATAACAGATGGAACGCCACCTGAAAATTCCGTATATGTAACATCACCAATAATAGATGCTTTTTTCGAGCCAAGACCATTCAATTCTCGTGCAGCTTTGTACTTTATCATGAAACAGATTTCCGAGCGTATGAACAAACGGGAGAACTAAAACAAAATGGATACTTTACAATGACGATAATAATCTCAACATGAATGCGAGAACAAAAATATGGCGGTCGGCAAAAAGCGAAAGGTAAAGTACTGATTTCGCGGAATTCAGACTCTCTTTCGTTAACTGACATTATTCTACAAACATTCCGTTGAAAAGTTTTTATTTGAACTGGGCCTACATATATTGTATTACAACATTTTCCAGAGAAGGTCGTAATTTTTTTTCCTGTGATATCCGGTACCGGTACTTGATAATATATAATTTTTATCAATTTAGGATACAAGAAAGACGAAACTTACTTTAACAAATATGTTATTTCCATTCTTATTGTATTCTGTTGGATTAATGCAACTGTCATTGAATACTGCTTCACCTTCCAACATACTTTCCGAAATTAGATTAATTGTGACATTCTCAACATCAGCAACACAACCATCGGCTGTTTTGAAGTAATACATTACTCGGTATTCGCTAAAATATCATTTTTGTATGTTACTTTCAAGTGTTTCAGGAAAATTGCAAAAGCTGTATACTAAAACAGAAATTGCGCCACTTTACTTATGGCGACAAACATCATGTATCTAAGAATTTGGTTAATAATTCAAGCAAGTGTGACTTTATAGAAAAATCATGGTAGTAAAAATCTGCTGATGTTGACAAAACTATGTTGGAATTTTTACTGGGAACCTTCCTCAAGTTGTTTGAGTGCAGTTCAATTCTGGCCACAAATAAGCCCCTAACAACCTTGTTGTGGGGGGAGGGGGATTCAGTTGCTACTACAAAAATTCCATTTAGTTTTGTCCAAGATTGTAGATACTTTGTTATTTATGGCTATACAGGAAGCAAAATGGCATTAAAATTACATACTTTTCGCTGTATAACTGAGATGATGTTTCTACTACAGCTGTGCATTCTTTTTGAGGTCTTGAGACCTTAAAAGACTTCAAATCTACCACAACAATTTTGTCATTTGAAAATGTGGAGACAAACCAATTGGTTTCCAAATCATCAACGCCGGTATCTGTCACCTGAAATGAATTATAATGATAGCCTTGTAGGCAGTTTGGAAACCAAGAGACTTCTAAACAATTCTTTCACGGATATTAAGGACTTAGAATTTAGTCAAAATTTTTGTCTCCAAGTCAGTCAAGGTCATCACTCAATCATTTATATGCACCACATATGGGTGTTTAATGAAAGCTATATGTAATTGACATTTATAAGATATATATATACGACATTTTGGTATAAATACCAACAGAAGAGTTTGTTAAGAAAGTATAAAGTTTGAACGAAGTAACCCACTCACCATGAATGTAAATGTGTAATGTGGCACTATGTAGTTTGCCGCGTCTGAAAACGTCTCAACAATCACACCATCTTTTTTCGATATCTCACTTCTTTCAAGATGTAATTCTCCATTTGTATTATAGTGACTATCTGACAGAGTATTAATCGACTCTATTATCAATGTGCCAGATTCATTGGTTGAATTGAGATCTTTTGTCACATATGTTTCAAATCGGTCATTTCCACCAATATATTCATTCACGTACACGTAGGCAGTATAACTGCTTCCGATTTGCAGTGTCTCTTCGTTGAAATTGACTGGAGGTCCTTAGATCACATAAAAACATAAATATAACTCTATTCCCCGGAAGTTTCTGTTCTAATCAATGGTCGGTTTTCTATTAAGGAATAGCTAAACCAACTAATAACAAACATTGCTGACATCGGTTTTACAAAGACAATAATAATTTAGAGAGAAATGTTTGTAAGGTATTCATTTTCATATAATTTTAGCAAATTTCTTTCGACACAAAACCCATCGTCCGTTTAAGGGATGTGTGTTTTTATTTTCTGTTCGCTTTTCGCAGGTGCCACTGGATATCTGTATTTTCACTACATTCTAGGTAAATGTTCATTTATGATATGAGGCGCTTGTCGCACCCCCACTCTCCCGTCCAGGATGTCAGTGTTAGGGTTAGGGCTAGGGTTAGGGTTAGGGTTAGGGTTAGGGTTAGGGCTAGGATCAGATACAGTTAGGGATGAGGGTGGGGGGGGGGGGGGGGGGGGGGGGGGGGGGGGGGAAGGGGGTTGCGAAAAGGAAATAGCGCCGAGCTATGACACCTTTCTTCAGAAAGTTTAAGAGCCAGCTTACAACACTTCCGGTGATCCCCGGCAATGCAGCTCCAAGTTTACTTGCAAGTTTTCCAAGAAGGCGTCCAAGTGCTTCGAGCTGCTTCTTCACCCATTGCTGCACACCAGCCCTTCCAGAAGCAGCCAGGAGGACTTCCTGGAGTAGGAGGAGGAACACCACCTGTAAGAGAGGTTGCTATCGTTGATATTACCAGCGAAAACGCTGTTAAGATTGAAACGATTGTGATACGAAATTTCTCCCCTAGTGTTGTATCCTTTTCGAGGACTTTGAGTGCCCTCTCTTTGATGCGCGACCACTGGCTAGATATTTCCTTGCGGTTACCACTGAGCACCTCTAGTCGCGCTGCACGCTACAGTTTCAAATCGGAGAATCGTCGGTTTAATCTCTTCTTGCACTTCAGGTTCACTGGTTTCACCTAGTTTGCGTTCTTTTCTTGCTATCTGACTATCAACTTCGCCTAGTTTTGCTAAGTTGTTCTCCATCTCCCCACGTATTCGTTTTAGTCTAGCGTCTAAGCTTCTAAATTCATGCAAGCTAAATTCAATCCCTTGCTCGCGTAAGATCTCATTCACGTTTTTGGGGTGCCTTGATCGAGCATTTCATCCAATACCTCCACCACATCTGAGATTTTGTCGATGACTTGACTGTTATTCAAGCTATCAATTTCAATATTTTTTAGTTACTTCGCTAGTTTACGTCTTCCCTTATGCATCCACTTTATGTATTATCAACACCTAACTGTTTTTTTATGGCATCCTCACCATTCCTTTAATAGTATTTCTAGCTAAAAATCCTCCTTTTTTTGTTAGTTAGTGCCATTCATCATTTTTATAAAATTCAACTTTCATAATATTTGGTGTATTAGTTGATGATAATCGAAACCGATCCAAAGCCAACTTGGGATCTCCTTCTATACCGAGATACTTGTATAGACTTACCACAGTCTGTCTTTTAATTTTTGTTTTCTGCGCACTTGATGTACTGGGTATTTCAAAAAAATCGGTGTTGGATATAACCGGTGTATTCTCATTATAAACATCTGCATCTGCTTCTTCAAAAGTACGTATAGGAGTTTCATAATCAAATAGATCCATTTCTCTTATAATAAATATGTACAGTATTGAAAACCCACATAAGGAATACATGACTCGGTTTTCCTTAAAAGCACCGCGTCAGCATGTCAAGATCTCGCATACACCAAGCACCATTAATGAGACTGAAACTCTAGATATGAGGCTTCCGAATCTAGGTGCTAATGATGTCATTCTACCAGAATCTCTCAAGCGCACATTTGACATCAAGCTAAACTCCACTGATACAGGACCCTGCATCGTCATCAACTTAGGAAAGGCATTGATCCAACACTTGATTATCAGCTACGAGGAAATGTCATCCAATACATTCAAGATGTGCATGTGATGGAAATTTACAAGGACAGACGGCTACCTGAGGAAATACAGGTGAAACGTATCCAACAGGGGATAGATCCGGAGGGTGATGTGAACAAGCTCAGAGTCACACCTGGTGCAACGAGTACTGCTAGGAGTAAGACCACCCTGGCAGCTGTCTATGGTAACCGTTTTGCCAATCCTCTATGGGAATTTTTTGAACTCGTCAATCATCTCCCCTTTCTACAGCTGGACGATCGCTCAAGCTTCAAAATTAAATTCGCGAAGTATGGAAAGGTCATCAAAGATGCAGGATCAGGATCAGGTGTTTCAAAGAAAGATCCTGACGGCACACACTATCTCCAACATTGCTCTAGAAACTAAAAGTCTACAACGAACTTGCTAATAAACGCCTACCCTACACGCGTGTTTTACGGCATAGAATAATCCCTTTGGACAAGAAAGATACCGCCTGGAATATACAAGTAAATGTTCCCAGCGAGAGTTTAAAGGCTCTTGTTCTATTCGTTCTTGATCCAGACAAACGAAAAGCATACGCTATGGATAACACCCATTACTACAACCCAAAAATCAGCAAGGTAGACATTACCATCGAAGGAGAGCCTAATCAGCTCTATACACATGGCTTACTTCCAGAAAAAATGTATGCCCCGTCACGGAAGTATTTCAGTTTCTACGAGCTGACAGCCATTAGTTCTCCTGAATTCTTCGACTCTAATTACTGTCTTTTTATCGACTTTTGAAGTGTTGCTGACAACACTCTACATGGTGCGGGGCGGTACCTCAAAAACACTTCAGATGGTGTCACACTGCAGATCACCAAAAAAGCTGATGGTGCGGGAGCCATTCAATGTTGTGTTTGTGCTACAAGATGGACAGATTAATTTCGCGAATGCACGCTTCTACGGTGTCGCATACTAAAGGAAATGGACCTTGTTAAAGATCCCTGTACGACAATTTCTTCAGGACCGACAGGCTGTGGTAAGGCGGAACTAGTTCTACGCTTACTACAGAATCAGTTTAAGCACCACTTTGACTATATCGTCATTCTCTGTCCTTCCCTTAGATGGAATACAACCTATAAAGACCGTACGATTCTCTGGGAAGATGGTGATGTTTTTCTGATCGAACCTACACTACAATAGGACTTACTATGTTGGGTTGAGAGATTCACCAAGCGATTTGCGGGACAGAAAACCTTATAAATTTATGATGGCGTCAACAAGGACGGTCACGCTCGTGTTGATGAAAGCGATATGGATGCTTTTTGTTATTTTATGTGTCAGAAAACCGTCTTTATGTAATGCAGATTCAAGTGTTTATGGTTTACAACATGGAGAATTCACTGAGCTTAATGAAGAAACGTTTACATACTCCTCTTTGTGGCAGCTAAAACAATATGGCTATTTTGAACTTCAGAGTAGAGAAAGGTGTGCTTGGAATTTAATTTTGCTCCTACTTTCCGGTGATATAGAAATCTGTCCAGGACCAACGAAAGTCACTTGTGCTTGCTGTAGTAAAGTAGTTCGTAAAAATCAATCGATTGGAATTTGTTGTGGGTGCTCAGATCGTTTCCATCTGAAATGTTCACACGACAAACTTATGCACAACGATGAAAAATTATATTGTAACGCTTGTCACAATAAAAACACAAATGCGAATGAAAATGAAGAGGATGTTAATCCTAGAATTTACACAAAGTTAAACTCATTTATTGCGAAACGTGGACTCAAAATTTTGCATCAAAACATCAACGGCTTGAGAAATAAAATACATAAGCTTAATTTTATGTTCTCATACACACGTAAAAATATACATATATTTGGTATTACCGAAACACATACAAATAGCACAATAAGTGATGATGAGCTGGCAATAGACGGGTATACAATCGTTCGAAAAGACCGTTCAACAGGACAAGGAGGTGGAGTTTTATGTTATATTAGAAATGATTTAAACTGGAGAAGGAGATTTGATCTGGAAAAGGAAGAAGTTGAGTCTATATGTATTGAGCTTTTGCCTAAAAATGCTGCTTCTATCATAATTATGATCATGTATAAACCCCCTGATTCTTCGCTACACTTACATCGTAATTTTACCGACGCGCTTGAAACTATCCTAACTAGCAGTTCAGAAGAGAACAAAGAAGTCATAATCATTGGGGACCTTAACTGTGATTACTTGATCTCAAAAACTCAAAAGACTATTAAAGACCTTTTAGCGTGTTTTAATATGAAGCAGATCATTGAATCGCCCACGAGAATTGCTAAAAGTACGCGTACACTTATTGATGTCATCTTAACATCACAAAAACATAATATAGCTGATCATATTGTTACACCATTATCGTTGAGTGACCACGACTTAATTGGATGTATTCGTAAATTAAATGTTGGAAAGTTCCAGCCTCGAAAATTATTATATCGTGATTATTCGAAGTATAACAAAGATAATTATAAAAATGATTTGCGCAATGCACCATGGATCAAGGTGATAAAAGAAAAGTCATTGAATAAAGCATGGTGTTTATTTAAACATATCCTTTCTGATATTATACAAAGGCATGCACCAATGAGAGAGAAATTAGTACGAGGAAAAGAATGTCGCTGGATGAGCTCGAAAATTCGACAACTTATAAAAGACCGCGATTTCCACTTACGTAAAGCACGACGATCAAACTCTGAACATGAATGGAAAGCATATCGCAAACTAAGAAACTCTGTTACTTATCATATCAAAGTGTCAAAAGCTAACTTTCAAAGAAATTTGCTAAAAGAAGAAAAGCACAACCCGAAAAAATTTTGGGACCAAGTCAAGAAATGTTATCCGTCTAAAAGTAGATCGAAAAAATTACCGAAATCATTTCTAAACAATGACACTGATATCAGCGATAAAAAAACTATAGCTAATTGTTTCAATTCATTTTTTACGCATATCGGAAAAAATCTTCAAGACTCGGTCATAAATGTTTCAAGTCGTGTTTGGAGAGCTCATCAAAATCTCTCAGACCAAATTAACCCATACAAACACAAATTCCAATTCAAAGAAGTGGTATTAAGAGATGTTATTAATGAACTAAAACGACTTAAAAACGGAAAATCTCCTGGCATTGACCAGATACCGTCGGACTTGCTAAAAGATGGCGCTGAGGAAATTGCCTATATATTAACGGATCTGATCAACCGTTCTCTAGCTTCCTCAACTTTCCCAAATGAAGAAAAAATCGGAAAAATATCACCCATTTACAAGTCTGGCGACCACATGCTTTTTGACATACCGCCTTATATCCATATTGCCCATAATATCAAAAATTGTGGAGAAAATCGTTCATAAATCACTCTACGAATACCTAGAGTCAAACAACTTACTCACGAAACGCCAATTTGGTTTTAGAAAAAGATGTAGTACGAAACACGCTATAGTTCATCTTACTGATCAAATACGTAGAGGTATGGATGCTGGAAAACTTACAGGAGCTATTTATATTGATCTTCGCAAAGCATTCGACACAGTCGACCATGCAACTTTACTGTCTAAACTACCAAAATATGGTATACATGGAAAAGAGTATGAATGGTTTGCGGATTATCTATTTGGGAGACAGCAATTCGTCCAATATGAAGATCATTTATCAGAAGTAGAGTTTGTTTCAACCGGGGTACCCCAAGGATCAATCCTAGGTCCGCTCCATTTCCTACTTCACATCAACGACATCGTGTATTCCATTGACAAGGCTGAGATACTACTTTATGCTGACGATATGGTACTATTCTTCAGTGATAAAAACGATAAACATATCTGCGAAGTGCTGAATGCTGTTTTTGACAATGTACTCCAATGGTTTCGTAATAATGCCTTAATAGTCAATCTTAAACCTGGTAAAACTGAAACTGTTCTTTTTGGAACTGCCAAGAAATTAAAAATTTCCTCCAGCCTTGCCATCGTTGGAAACCAAACACCGATTAATGCTGTTAGCAGTTATGAGTACCTTGGTACTGTGCTTGACCAAAATCTGTCATTCAAGCCACATTTTGCCAAAACCGCTAAGAAAGTATTGTCTCGAGTTAAATTGTTATCACGTATTCGTAAAGATATATCTCCGTACACCGCAGAATTAATTTATAAATCGATGATCCAGCCTTTAATAACGAAAACGAAGTGCTTACCAAGTCCACAGTCTCCAAAAAATTTCAAGCACTACAAAATCGAGCTCAGCGAATTGCCCATGGTAAAATGATGAACCAAAACCAATGGCTTGGAGTAAATCAGTTATGTTCGGAGAGAGTTGCTGTAGCTGTCCATAAAATTCTGAATAACGGTGCCCCAGAACTTTACGATAACTACTTCGATATTTTTAATCATAAATATAACACTCGAGGCAAAGGAAAATATCTGAAGTTACCCAAAGTACGAACTGAAATTGGAAGGAAAATGTTTAGTTTCAATGGCGCAGTCGTATACAACTCGCTACCAAGTGCTATTATTATGGAGAAAAATATGAAGTTATTTAAAAACAAAATTAAGAATATGTTTGTTTGATTACCGATTTTTTACGTATTACATCAGTTCCTACGATCCAATTTCAAATCGAATTCTATTTCTACAGCTATTCTCATGATTTCCAATTGTTGTTAGCCAAACCCTCTGCTGCTTCGTTTATTCATTTCAATAAATTAGCTTTTATCTTTTATATTTGTAAAGTGTTTTTAACAAATTTTATCTCCTATATATTTTTTACATATTCTTTATATATTTTATCTTTTATATCTTTTTTGTATACTTTCACTTATAATTCAATTTTCAATGTCTCTGGCATGGAGTAATTGTATGGGATAATTGTAATTCTCCTACAATATGTGATTTTCTATCCACTCAGTTTTCACTAATCCTCTGCATTTGGCTTACTTTTGATTTTCAGTTTCTACACAGTGACATTTCGCTCAATTTTTTCCGTTTTCATTTTAGAGGTGCTTCCCTTTAATTTAATTTTTGCTTTATCCCCTTAATTCCTACTTTTAGGCCGATTTACTTATTTCTAATACTTAATATACAATTGTAACCTTTATTTTATTTTATTTTACTACAGCTATTTCATTGATAACAGTATATATACTTTACTGACGAAAAATGCTGTATAAATATTGATAATAATAATAATAATTCATCTTCGATGATTCTATAGCTGATGAGATACTCGATAAAAAGAGAAGCTCACTTCTAGATCTAACTACCACAGGATGTCTCAAAAACATACTATCATAAGCTAACCAACTTTGACAGAGTGCTACAATAATAGAGTCACTCGCACCCCACTCCATGCATAATTTTACAATATCGAGGTGACCATTTTTAGCGGCTACACTCATTACCCCGTCAACATCAGTCCCACCCCATTCCCATAACCATTCAACAAGTTTGATGTCACCGTAGCAAGATGCCTCTTTCATTGCTCTATTAAATTCGATTTACACCCCACCCTATGCAATCCTTAATAATATCGAGGTGACCGATGCTAGCTGCTTCTCTCATTGCTTCATCATACTCCTCCTCATACTCCTCAAATACCTCGGTATAATCACGTGACTCTCCATAACCTAGTCTCACCCTAGTCCGATTATATAAAGAAGTAACAACGTTTCTAAAATAATTCAACATCCTTCATTATATATACAGTTTTTCAACTTGGAAATTTTTTACGAGTGGACAGAACTGAGTCAGGGGATTTCCCTGAGTCATTTTGAAGACCTTCTATTTTAGGGAGTTTCTGGGGAATTCCTCTGACGCATTTGATGGTGTCATCAAAACTGCTGACGTCAGCATCCATTTTCTGATCTGCAAAATTCGAAAAACTTAATGTAATCGTCAGAAACGTCGTAATCGCCTAATACGAACACTATTCTACTTGTCAAAATCATTGTAAACGCCTGGCGATTATGACGATGAATTATCCAAAATTAATTACTACTGAACTTTACCAGTTTCTGAAACACAATTATTTTCTATAATTTCAGTATTTTTTACATGTTGACTTTTATTGGTGAACTTCCTCTAGCACACTAATCTAAATTATGTTTTTGACCTGAAGTCATTTATCTAAGAAGGTTCAACTTACTCCACACAAACGTCCACTTGTAAGAAGCTCCTGTGCCAAAGGATACTGCCACCTGCCGTCCACAGTAACATGCACCACCGCCACAACAGTTAGACCACCAAGTGACCACTACCATATCCAAAAAAGTTGCAAAAAGTGATATGCAAGTCAACATGCATTGGTTATCATCTTGCTGATCAGCTGGATTTTGGCTGTTGGTGGAGTAGGTATTTGGATATCCTACCTTAAAATTCCAACCTATTTGTGAATATATAAAGATGATCATGATTGTCACATTACATGTATTATATTGAATAAAAAAAACAAATAAGATTTTCTATGTTCTTTATCCCAGTTATCACTTTTTAATACATCGTGCTGCAAAGGCGCAGAAAAATCAAAATGAAATACATGCATTGTTCATAAAGCAACACGTAAGCAACACTAGTAAATTTTCTCAAAAAGTTAAGCAACAGTACTACAATGATCTTACATAAATTACCAACATTAAATTTGGAAATAATGCAGTACTCGCATAGCTACAGCACATTTCTTAAAATTGCCACACTAGGTGGTTTATTAGGTTGCAGTACTATGTCCTACACTTTATACTTAAATACTTAAGCTTACACAAAGATTTTCAAGACTGGAAACATATTTTTTCAATTAATTCTTAGCAACAAATTAAGCAACATTAAGGCTGAAATACACGATCATTTTAAAATGATAAATGACAAATGATAATTTTTTTAATCCTTTAAAAAATGATTAGAACATCTGTTTACACGATCATTTATGATTACAACATTTTTATAAAAGTTCTATGGTAAAATAGTACTTTTCAGTCATGGACTCCGGCGGCAGCAAACGCAGTTGTTGCTGTTATGTGCAAATGACGAAAGAGGAGAAATGAAAGGCGGAACGAAGACATTGGGTGAAACCTTGGCTTCAAAAACGAAACTTCTTAGGAATTTATAAGCAGAAGATCATTATGAATATTCAAAGTTGTTAAGAATTTCGCCGGAAAATTTTGAAGAAACATTAAGTTTAATAAAGTCCATCTATCGAGAAAAATTGCACAGTAATGCGTTATACTCTTTCCTCTTTGGTCCTTATGTTTGTAATTTGTGGACGAGACATTCCACAAAAACTCCTCTTCCTGCCACAAATTAATAAATTTGTCAGTTGATGCTAACTTAACCAACGACATGTTTATTTAATATGCAGACTATCACTTTGTTTTTCTCAAGGTCTGACCTTGGTTGCTTATATAAAAAACGTGTATATAAAAAGAAAATACCGGAAAGACAAAATCTTTTGTGAACCTACATTGTCGTGAGATGATAAATAGACCTTTCCCGAATTTCTGTTTAAACGCTGCATTGTGGCCGAGTTGTCGTGTCGTGTCAAACCGTTTCTAATTATTGGAATAAGAATTGGTAATAATAGACTAATAATATTAAGTTATAAAGTAACTAAAATCAGTGGAACAATGAATCGCATTAAAACGAGGTTAGATATGAAACTCAGTCACAGTTCAGTGTTTAAACTGAAATTCGGGAAAAGTCAATTTCTCTTGTAAATCACAAGCAAGAAGCCAACTTACACGCGCAAAATCTTTTGTGAACCTACATTATCGTGAGATGATAAATTTCTCTTGTAAATCACAAGTAAGAGATGATAAAAGCAAACTTACCCGCGCAAAGTGATATCCCCCAAAATATCAAAATTAAAACAGAGTTCATTTTTCACGTTATGTTTACGTTGAAATATACGTTGTATTTATACGTTAAAAAATATTATCATAACCTATAACACATAACCTAAAGTAATGGTTCAAATTAATGGAGAATCAAGCTTAGTTTCCATACGACTGTATTCTGCAGTCGACTGCAAGATGCTCTTAAGTATTTTTCAGTCGACTGCAATTTGATTTCCATGTGACTGCATTTTGCAGTTGTTCAAAGAGTAAAGGAACGCAGAATGATATGATATTCTGTATTGTTTTTACTCTTCTGATATCAAAAGTATGGCTGCTTTTAATATAAGACTACTATTACTTCAACAATTACGATTAATTTTATTTTATTCTTATCGAAAATATCAACAAAGCCGCAAAAGAAAATATAAGAAGAAAATGTGAGTACGAAAACTGTTCAAAGAAAGAAGTCAGAAAGGATAATATTTTGATAAAAGATTTAATGCTTTTTGACAAGGAATATTTTTTCAAGTCCTTTCGAATGACTACAACAAATTATGTTTTTGTATGATTTATTTGAATAGAATTAATCGCCGACATGCCGAACCATCTCTTCTATTAACTATGCAATGACCTAATATTTACTATTTCTTAAAACCTGATTGGTTCAAGAGCTCGACTGCAAAAAAAGTCGACTGCAAAAGTAGAATGAATTCAACTTTTACGTCGAAACTCAAGAGAAATATTTTTTATAAAATTATGCCAAGACAGCGGAAATTTGGTTTAACTGCGCATGCGATTTGAAAAACGTTGTCGGCATTTTGCAGTTGACTGCAAAATACGGTCGTATGGAAACTAAGCTTCAGACAAAAGGAGAAAAAACCACCTTCAAGAGTATATTTTCAATTAGATATGGGGGGATTCAAAATGTGCGTAAGGTTGAAATTGCCGATTTTTTACCCGCGCCCCCATGTTCGTTTATGGCAATGACCTTGATGTACATCAATGTTTTTGTAACTTTTCTTTTTCATGAAAAAAAAGGCGAACTTTTTAGATTTTTTTAATTTTCTTTTTCATGTTTTCTGAGGGTCACTATGATAACAAAGTATTTTAACAGACATAAGTGATTTCAGTTACTTTGATATAGATCTTGATGTGTTGAATACGAACCTCAGATTTGGTTAAAAATAAGAACAAAATAAGAACAACCTGAGACTCAAATCAATATTTCAAAAAATAAGAACAGCCTAAGCCTAAATGTTCTTATAAAGTAAGGACAATTCATCATAAGAACAATTCACCTTTCACCTTGCATACTCATATCGGGTCATTACCGAACAGCAACCATGCAGTTGTTTGTAATAATAGTTATTTTTGTTTTGGTTGAAGTTACATAAATAAGAGCAAAATAAAGCTGGAATTCCAAACTCTGTTCTTGAAGCCAAGACTAAAATAAAAACAACTTAAAAGGCTCAAAAAAATAAGAACAGCGAACCTCATGTTACATTTTACTGGTTCTTATAAAACGCGTATAACGCGTTAAAGATAGGCTTAAATAAGGCTCGATAAACCTGCAAGCAAATCTATCATTTTCTTTTAAATGCCAACCAAGAGTGAGACGAAAAACTTCTTAAACAAATTCTAACTTCATATCATCTTACGGTTTCTGTTACGTTTAGGAGAAGTTCGGGTTACGTTTAGATGAATTCCCTATTACGGTTGTTACGTTTAGGTAAGAAAAGACGTTACGACAGTACCATGTCAGCATTTCGAGATATCGTGAAGAATGAAGGAGTGTTAGCGTTATGGCGTGGTGTTGGACCGACTGTTCAACGAGCGGCTATTTTAACTGCAACCCAGATCCCTTCATACTATCTCACCAAATGTCTACTCCTGAGGCGGAATTTAATGGAGGAAGGGCTTCGACTTCACATCGTTTCATCGTTGACAGCCGGCTTCATCACGGCGTTTGTGACGAGCCCTGTTGACGTCATCAAGACCCGTGTGATGAACGAAAATCTGTTGTGTAGTGGTGGAAACGCCACATACGGTTCCACGTTGTCTACATTGAAGTTGATTGTGAAAACAGAAGGTTAGTTTGGACTGTACAAGGGTTTCATTCCGAACTGGATGAGAATCGGACAACACACTATTATCACCTTCCTCATATTTGAAAATCTTCGGAAACTTGTCGGATTGAAACTGATATAAAGCCAGATTAACGTTAACACTTATTTCCGTGTTTTCACTTTATCGATTTAAACTGTATCGATAAATCGACTGATCGAGTTACATAAACGAAGATTTTAAGATAGATGATTTATTTTGATGCCTACCCTGATTTCTACCCAGCATATCTTCTTGAAAACCTGTCAAAAAAACCTGTAAGATTGAAACCTGTAAGAACCGTATGATTGAAACTGTACACGGGGTTGAGGCTGTCCCTCCAGGGTTCCATGCATTACGGTTATTACCTGTTAGAAATCAGTATGCGCACTAGATCATATAACACAGAGTACCGTTCTCATTATAAATCTTTGATATTTTTAAAGATATTTTTGTTATTCATAGAAGGATACATAAATATGAATCGTTAATCATGCCTCTACCCAAACTTGTTCCCAGGGCTTACTCTCCCTTAATTTCACATCGGACGTTTACAAAGTATAAGACAGCCTGGTAACGAAAGGTCTCCTATTTCTCTTATATGCTATATTTTTCAAACACCCACAACTCTTACAGACGTACATTTTACGTCATTTTTTGATATAGCGCCATGAAAATTTATGTCCTGAATAGGGGCGGTAAGAGTGTTTTATATCGAAAGAAACTCAAAAGGAACTTTGTTTTTAAACATGAATGGTCGATCCCATAATTCAATTATCTCAATGCATCTACCACAATGCAATGCTATAATTAAATACTTTCGAATTATTTTAACAACTGTTCCAGATAACTGTGAGAATATCCGGTTGTTTTGAGATTATCCTATTCTTCCAAGTGAGACTTTTTTTCTGGTTGCGTTGTGGGTAGACATGTCATTCAACCTGTGCAATGATGACTCGATCTCAGGAGAAAATACTTCACAAACATATTTTTATCATTCAATCACGTCATCGGCTCTCAAAATAGCCTTAAAACTCCAGACTGAATCAATCACAGCCTAATAGATAATCTTTTGGTTCAAAGTAAAAATTTGTACATCAGTTAATTTCCTCATTTTGAATTTGAATTTCCTCACTCCCTTACCATTCTTTCTCGCTTCGTAGAGAAACAATGGTTGTTGAGAACAAAAATATCTGATGATGTTTCTGAAGTTAAATGAATCATTTAATCAGTCCCTCAGTTGCAACCTCGTTCCCAAAGTGTTTCGCTTTTTCGATATCCTCCTATACTATAGAATCATGGAGACGAGATTTTCTTTGGATGATTCTTCTGTCAACAAATTCGAAGCTAAGCTCCCCTATTCCTCCCTCTTCTTCAAGAGTACCGTAATGCTTCGATTAGACGCCCGGGGCGTTTATTAAATTTTTTGAATTTTTAGGGGGGCGTCTATTCGAGGGGGGCGTTTAAAAGAGGGGGGCGTCTATTGAATTTTTGGGAAACTCTTCTTTTTCGTAAATATAAACTAAATATAAACATCGATAAAAAATATACAAAATTAAACTTCAAGATCATCGTCAATAAAGACAAAGTTTCCAACTGTTAGTCTAAAATTTAAAAAGAAGGCGTCTATCGCAAATTTCCATATTTTTATACAAAATCAAAAAACATTGAGGCTGAAACAATGCAATGTAGTAGTTCTACATGCCTTAATTAGTGTGTCTCTAATAAACCCCTCTCTCTAGAGAGGGGCGTCTATTCGAGGGGGGCGTCTAATAGAGGGGGGCGTTTATTTAAAAATCTCCTGAAAAGGGGGGGGGCGTATATTCGAGGGGGGCGTTTAAAAGAAGGGGGGCGTTTAATCGATGCATTACGGTAAATCTTCTGAAGATAAAAGAGGGAAAATTAGTAACTAAGGCTCTTTATAATGTATGAAAATATATTCAAATGTATGCAAATATATTCAAATGTATGCAAATAATATACAAGACATAAAGATTCTTGCGTGTTACCGTGTGTTACAAAGAAGTTCTTCTTTTTCAACAAAACAGATAACAAAAGGACTTATACTCTTCTCCTAAGCCATAAGATGATAAGAGATGTGAAGCCCTGTAGCTTAAAGGAGATGCGAAGCCCTGCAATAATTTCTGAAGCATGTTTTTAGCACTCCAGAAAATCGTTTTAAATTAACTTGGCAGCTGCAACCATATTTCTTAACTTATCTTTCATGATATCGACGGGTAAAAATATCAGACCACAATCGGGAGCAATAACAAGCCGTTCTCGTGGTATATCTTCTAACACTTTCTCAATATGCAACTTAATTTCTTCCACCGTCTCCACTTTGCTCTTGACAACATCAACCACTCCAAGAATTACCTCAAAAAACAGCAAAAAGTTGACGGAAAACAAGCCATGGAAATTAGCGTACGACAAACAAAAGCCATTTAGGGACCATTCAATAATTACATCACGCTAAATTTGCTGTTTATGAACACCCACCTCCCTTCATCACGCTCCGTCACGTTTTTATACCAGACCCCCTTGCTGACGTCACGCTTGGCAGAGATAACCACCCACCCCGCTAGCGTGGCGTAATTATTTATTACACTTAAAAATAATTACACTTATAGAAAACTGGTTGAAATTGTGAGGCTAAATCAGTGGGTAAAATCTTAAAAAAAATCATTGCGATGAAGAGCATTTTTATTGAAATAGTGCGTATATTTCTATAGAAATGCACTCCTTCGCAGGGCTTTTTCAACAGATTAGCCAACTAAGAAACGTATTTCGTTTAAAAACAACTCACTGTCGTTTTCTTGAATTTTTGGAATAATTTTTTATCATTTCTTCTGTGAGCATCCTCGATTGAAATCATGTCGAAACCTGCATCATCCATTTTATCGGCAATTTTCAGGTACGCATCCTGTTCAGCTTTCTGGTAATCGGTTTGATCTTAGATGTTATTATCAAAAATGACTGCGATGAAGAGTATTTTCATTGAAATAATGTGTATATTTCTATAGAAGTGCACTCTTTCGCAGTGATTTTTTAACAAATTTGTCTATTGAGGTTACATCGTTTACACAAGAAATATTCTACATGATTCACAAAACACCAGAAAGCTTTGATTTATTAATCAATTTTTTCACAGTATATCAATCGTGCTTTCCAAGCAAGCTCATAATTATGAAAAATGGAATACATAAAACGGCGAGACATTCTGACAAGATTTTCAATGCAGAACCCATTAGATTGAAGCAAAATTGAAATTAGGACGGAAACGAGGCCGGAAACGTGAGAGTGAGATCGAAACGCGAGAGTGATCCACGATTATTTACAAACCATACATGCAAACTGGAACATCCCCAGAATACTTCTATGCTTCTCCAAAACGTCATTGATTGGAACCAACAAGTAGACATTCCTCAAGATATAGGCCATTCACATGAATGCAACCCAGTGGGCAAAATCTCGTTAAAAAGTCACTGCGATGAAGATTTTTATTGAAATAGTATGTATGTTTTCATAGAAATGCGCTCCTTGGCAGTGGCATTTCAACAAATTAAAATCTTAAAGAATGTAACCATTGTGTTGTTCATGAGAAACTTGACAGTATCACTGCTGAGTATTGAACTCTGGAGAAAAAATCAGAGCTTTTTATGTGGTCGAAAGAAAGCAAAAGAGGGAATGCTTAAGTCTTTGAAAGCGAAGTATGTTGTCAAATATATTTTTGAAAGAGAAAAAATTACTTGATAACGTGGTAAGCTACATCTTCATCTCTCACTTAAAGCGAAGCGAAAAGGTCTTAAAGATCTAGTTGGCTTATGTCTGGGTTTAACCTCATAAGCCTTTATACAGGGTAGGCTTACATACAGGGTAATAAAGTACGTTCCACTCACGTGGTCGTCCTCGCCGTCATCCTCGTTGTCGTCTTCGTTGTCGTCCTTTTTAATTACTGCAGCAATATATTGTAAACATTTTCGTCTACAATACACTGCATGCGATGCAAAATATTAGCTAGAATCGTTAGGTAAACATACCAAATACACCGGATATCCACAACACATATGCACAATTTTCTTCACGCTGACAGGAACTCCTTCAAAACAGTCTTTCAACGCATCGATAGCAAACTTCAACGCTTTATCAGGATAGCGAACAAGAACCGGTTCATCAATCTGAGACAGAATGCAAGAAAATGAAATCGAAAACCCAGTTGGTAAATTTGTTGAAAAATCACTGCGAAGGAGTACATTTCTAGAAAAATATCCACATTATTTCAATGCAAATGCTCTTCATCGCAGTTATTTTTTGAAGATTTTGCCCAAATGAGAATTAATTAGGGTCTCGCTTAACCCTAGCTCTCGCTCGAAAAGAACGCTTCAAAATCTGTCAATATCCAAGTTAGTCAATTAATGAAGTCAATATTTTTCCCAGGGCACGTGAATAGTGTTTAATTAACTCGATAGTACGCTGCTCTTAAAGCAACTCTGAGTAGTTCATCGAGTCAAAGAAAGAATAAGACTTGATTCACACAGTTCGTGTTACTACACCATTGATACTAAATAATATCACAACCTCGAACCAAAGGTTCCGATATTCGTATATCGAGAAGGCAAGAAGCCCTACGATCGAAGTCGAAAATCTCACTGTATACCTGAATGTATTTGCAACCTTGCTGCACCAGCCCAAGTACAGCTTCATTGATACATTTCACTAAATCTTTACTTAATTCCAATTCATCTTCATAGAACTCATTTTTTGTCGTGTCAGCTATTGACAGCGGGCCAGGTAAGGTATATTTGATGGGAATATTGGACATATTTTGTGCCATTTGCCATTCTAATCGAGGTTGTGATTGGTCCGTTGTTGGTTTTGGAGATATCGTGGATATAATGCGAGGTAAGGTTCCTAAAAGAAAGAAAGAGATGAATTCTAAAGAGAGAGAGAAATCGTAACAGTATGTCAGTTTCAAAGAAGGTAACACAGTCACAAGAAGAATACTTTGACTTACGATATGCTCTCAATGTAAGCCAAAAACGACTATTGAAATGTATACATCTACGGACTCTAATAAGCTCAATTCCTCTGTTAAAAGTTCTTTAACACCGTTTGGAAGAGAGAGAGAGAGCCTGTCCCTGAACTCATTGTCCCAAAATATTTTATAACGTTTAAACCACAAATTTAGCTAGTAAGACCGGTAAATGAACTGTATAATCGGAGTAATGTTCTCTCAAATATGCGTTGACAAGGTAACTGTATCAATACAAACATGCCTCATCGCATGAACTTGAGGATTCTACCGCCCACGAACGCCCCTGTCCGCCCTCGAACTATGGGGAATAAGATTTGTTTTTACCCGTCCAGCTACCATTTCTGCATGTTTGTTTTACCGGGTGATCAAAATCAAAGCCTTTCATGTTTCTACAAAAGCCATACAAATAATTTTCTCGTCTCATTTCTCCGTCTGTACCAATACTGATTCCTATGAATTGATATAAAAAGTTTAATATGTTGACATTTCAGTACGTTGTAGGGATTTAATAACCTCTTTGTGGACGCATATCAACAACAACAAAAAAAAAAGATGTCCTGGGAACGAGGGTGATGGACTTAATTGCGCCCGCGGTTTGGTGATCTTTCGAGAAATTGAATATTATTGAAATGCGAAAATCCTGTCATCTGCGAAATTTATTTCCCACAAACTTTTCATTTCCCTGTATCAACCTTAAAAAGGAAAATTTGCGACTGAAAATTTTTCAACTCTTTCATTTGTTGTAACCTATAAACTAGTACAACAAACAAAATCGCTTTCGTTGATGGTGAAGTTACCCAGTGCGCAAATTTGTAGAAAAATCTCTGTGAAGGAGTGCATTTCTAAGAAATATATATACGTTACGGGGATTGTGATAAATTCAAGGATTATGGATATTAACTAGTTATTTTAGGGTTAGGGTTAGGGTTTATATGCATAATAACCGGCGAATATGCACAATTCCCAATTTATCATATTCAACGTAACAATTAGTAAATCAAGCTCTTTAGGCTAGTATATTTTTGTGAAAAATGAAAAAGTGGGTTTTGAAAAAATAAGGAAAATGTCATCGAAAAATGTAATTAAATTTTTAATGGTCGATTAACACGTAGTTTAATTACATCGTGCTTATTGTTTCAAAACACTTATTCATTCAAATTTTTTATTAATTTTATGTTTGCGCTGAGACCCCCAAATTGATATTTTAAAACATAAAAGTTTAACGTTTTTCGTGAACACACAGCTTAAATTTGTTTGTTGTTTTCCAAATTGCTGATCATTGTTTCAAAAAATCTTTTGTTTTCACTCACATCTTATTCGACCATTAAAAATTAATTACATTTTTCCAAGACATTTTCCTTATTTTTTCAAAAACCACTTTTTCATTTTTCACAAAAACATACTATCCGAAAGAACTTGAAAATGGCTTTCCAACGGTGTAAACTTTTTTTTTAAATTTGGTATATTCATTTAAAAAAACAGCTTTAAAATTTCCATTTCCAACATTACGAAACACACTGTACAACGTTTTAGGAAAGTTACATTTTCACATAATATCGTCCCAGTGGGCAAAATCGTCAAAAAGTCACAGCGATGAAGAGCATTTTTATTGAAATAGTATGAATATTTCTATAGAAATGCACTCCATCTATTTTTCAACAAATTTGCTCAATGGGATATGAAAAACTATCTGTTAGAATCCAAACATACCTATCTCTGTTTGTTGTTCAATAGCTTCCTTGGTTGCTGTTATTACTTGCTCATTAAGCTCATCAGCAGTATACGTTTTCTGGACTTCATTGTAACTTTCAACAAACTCAGATTCAATATTACCATTTACGACCCAGCATGGGATTTTCAGAGAATTTGGTTTAGGCATACTTCCCACGACCGTTGTTTGCAATCCTTCCATTTTTTTATTAATAGCTTTCTTTTTCTATGGAAAACTATTAAATTATTAGCTTTCTTTTTAATATTTATTTGGTATACCTTATTGGGGATAATTTCGTCGGGCAAAAGTGATGAAAATTTTCCCCGACGAAAATTTTGAAAAAGTGAAATTTATAAGAAAGTATTAGTAAAATTTTGCAAAATGACGAAATTTTCCCTGACGAGAAATCCACTTTTTATGTAAGCGGAACTTATAATATCTTCAATTAATAAATACGCCAGTCTTCAACGTTTCGAACCCCTCCGGTTCATTTTCAAGAATGATGTTTACAGTATTTATTAATTGAAAATTAATCCACGCGAAATTTCTCAAATAAATCCAGTTTGTTTTTTTTTTGTTGTTTAATTTCTTTTTGTTCATTAATTGGATCAAGAAATGACAAAATGAACACAAGTTAATTGAATATTTTCCCTTAAAAAAAGTGCTACATCACTAAATTAAATCTAATCTACTGATGACATTTTCTTCTTGTTTTTGGATTTCTGCGAAAGCAAGAAATACTTTAAAACCGGCTTTGTTTTTCTTTTTGGATTTCTGCGAAAGCAAGAAATACTTTAAAACCGGCTTTGTTTTTCTTTTTTTTGGATTTCTGCGAAAGCAAGAAATACTTTAAAACCGGCTTTGTTTTTCTTTTTTTTTTTCTGCTGTCCAAACCTAGCGGTTTTTTGAAATCTCGTGCGAATGTTTACACGAAGCCAAAGTCAAAGTCACGCATTTCAGTCGAAGAAGAAACTCACAACAAATAACCAACCAAAAGGATCCCAAAGCAGCTTTAGTCAGTAGAATTAGAAGCACATTTCCAAAACTGAAGACGAAGAATAAAGTTTGTAGCAGTAATTTATTATTATCTTACATTATATTATTATGATTCAATGGAGATTTTTCGTTTCGTTTTATAAATAGAATGTTTTTGTGACTAATGTCTGAGATTTTTTCTAAAAAAAGATCAATGTTCGTTTCAAATGTGGGCTGTAATGTTTTTTAAGCTCATGATGCGTACAGCTCAGCTTAAGTTCCATCTCAGCTCCAAATGTCTGCCTGCTCAGCATCACCTTTTATATCTTTAGCTAATGTTTCACTCTAGCTATATTTTAAGCTTATGTGCTTGTATAATGCTTTGAAATGCAGTATTGTTTTTTGTCGGTGATCAGTAGTTTTTAGGTTATCAATGTCTATAATTATGGACAGCCTTCCTAATTTTGATATATAATTCGAAACACTTCACATCCTGTAAAAAACATTCAACTTTCAGTTTTGTATTTTTCATGATCAACATTTTTGTTTACTTTTTTGTTTGAAATTAGTCCATTGGTAATTAGGAAGATTGATAGCAATCTTTAATGTTTGAAGTATGTATATGATATACTCACGTAATTACTTTGAAATCAGAAATGATCAATGTACACTTAACATTATTCTGTATACTTTATTCCAAAATAAAGTAAGTATTTTTCATTCAGATGTTAATAAATATAGGTCTGGTGGTATATATAGTTTAAAGTTTTTGTAGTGTCAATTATGCTTTCATGAAGCTCTGGGGAGTACGTACACTTAATAACTGTAGTGTGATAATTCTTTTCTAACTAAAAAGTTGCAACTTCAGAAGTTTTGAGTCAAAGAGCTATGTGTTTGTATTAGGGGAAAATGTTTCAATGTTTAAGCCTTTCTAGATACGAAAGAATTTTTTTGTTTCTTGTTTGGGTTGTAATACTTTAACACCTTTTTCTCCTCAGATCTGCACCACTTTTGCTTGATGATTGTTTAGCTAAGATATACTGACAATGCCCCCATTTACGAATGATCTTCCTAATCACGATTGTTAATGAACAATTATGTTGTGTTCAATTTTTACGTGCTGTGTGGACCCGTGTATGTAGTGTTAATGTCGTATTGTATTGTTAGTCACAGTTGATATGTTTCTTTGTAGTTGAGCGTTTTTATTTGCTCATGTTATCTGTTGTGAATTTGTTCCTGTTTGTATGTGGCTTGTGTGTGGGTCGAGCGTCAGTATAAAATACGTATTTATTATTATGTTATGTTTGTTGATTTGTTTGTTGATGTTTTTTCTATAATCGCGTTTTGTTTTGTAATGTAGCCCTGATCATCATCCTGGCAAATTGAAATGTTCTGTGTATAAATTCAAATTACTGTACTATTAGTAACACAATACAAAATTTTGGTAAATTTTGGTATAAATTTATAGAGCATATACTTTTAATGATGAAGATCTTTGATTATTTTTTGTATTTGCAACATTGGGAATTCTGTTTGTATGTAATTAAGAAGATTGGAAGTACATATCAAATGTTTAAAGCATATTACATGATTTTCATACGTAATCACTGTGATATCAGAAAAGATCAATATAAACTTAATCGTATGTTGTATACCCAAAATAAACAATGTTTCATGTCATTCAGATGTATATATGCAATAAAGTTTTACATAGTACACTTTCGGCATGCCTTGTAAAGATCATTCAACCTTTTCGAATTTCTAAAAGAATTTTTATAAACTTTTCTTCTATTGTGTTAGATTAAATTAGGTCATTTTGGGTTGATTGTTATGTCATGCGTATCTTTTATATGTAATTTGTGTATTGTTTATGTAAAAAAGTACTTTTTACATTTCTCACTCTCATTCAAACATTCAAAAGAGTCAACATATAATTTCAAATCATTTAGTCATGAAAATTTTCACTGGTAGCACACCTTTGGCCAGCTGTTTGAACATATTTAACTTCAAAATTTCAATAACAAATCTCATTTTAATTTGTGTGGTGCAGGTGGGGCCTGCTGTGTGCAGTCTACACTGAGCAGCAGTCAATGTTGTATTGTATTGTTCAATCATTCAAAATCTTTCAAGTTTCAAGAATGTTATTGTTAGTCTTCCATTTTCATACTTCAGCTGATTTTGCAGAAATCCTTCTGCCCGTAAGGGCATCTTGTTTTTTTTTTTTTTCTGATGTCCAAACCTAGCGGTTTTTTGAAATTTCGTGTGTGCGCTTACATGAAACTTACGCTTACCACGCATGTGAGGGTAGAAACCATTTTAAATTTTCTAAAGTTTCTTGAAAATGATAGATATGGGTATCTGAAGATAAAAAAAGAATTTTCATAGAAGAAACTTATAATTATCTTGAACTGTGATCATTCTTTTCTAATTAAAAAGAAGTTTTCAACGTTTTGTAAACAGAAGAGTCAAAAAGAAAAAAGGTAGCTATTTGTTTGTTTTTATAGAGAAATGTTTTGATATTCTTTAAGCCTAAATTCAAAACATCTTCGTTTATTTTGTATATGAGCTGTTACGCTTTTAAGCTCTGGATACTTTGGCTCAGCTTAGTTTCCTCTTCAGCTCCAACATAGAAAATTTGTGTCTACCCTGCACCACTTACTTGTTTTATTGTTTGATCAGTTTTTAAGTTATACTGTCAATGTCCCTTATTACGAGTGACTAATCACAATAGCAAATTAAAACATCTGTAAAACAACTGTCTGTAAAAATTAAAAGTGTAAAATCTTTTTATTTTATTTTAGCATAAGCTTTTCGGTACAACCATCTTCAGTGCAAAATAATAACAACTGTCTGTAAATTCAAAAGATACATCATGTAACAATACAAAACTTTCCTTTCAGTTACATTATATAATTATGTTATGTGTGTGCTTTAGAACATATATAAGTATATATATAACTGTTAATGATCAAAATTATTGTTTACTTTTTGTGTTTGAAATATTGATAATTCCATTTGTAATTAAGAAGATTGACGGTACATATCAAATGCTTAAAGAACATGATTTACATACGTAATCACTGAATATCCGAAAAAATCAATATAAACTTAATATTATTTCGTACCCCCAAAATAAAGAATGTTTTATGTCATTCAGATGTAGTTAAGTTTATCAGTGGTGTATATACGTATACAATAAAGTTTCGCATAGTGTCAACTATATTTTCGCAATGCCCTTGGGTGCATATGAAATCAGAGATGCAATGTTATGTCGTAAAAATCATTCAACCTTTTTTTGAATTTCTTCAAGAATTTTTGTAAACAGGTCATGAATGATAACTCAGATCAAGAATGTTTGTAAGTGCTTTCTGTATTGCTAATCAAAACAAACTACAACAGTTATAATGTTGGTTTTGGTCTATGTGGATGTATTTTGCATGGCCAAAATCTGCATGCATTTTTGTGCTTGTAATTTAGGAAGTCTGCTAGGAAGATTGACACCAAGTATCAAATTCAGAAATTCAGAACTTTTACAGTTTATGAGTTACGTGCATATACATTGTGATATCTGAAAGGATCAATATATCTTTGATATTATTTCTTATCAACAAAATAAAGAATATTTAATGTCATTCAGATGTAATCCAGTTTATTAGCAGTATACTATAAGTCTCTCATAGTGTCACTTATCTTTTGACAATGTCCTAGGGATTATATACATTAGAAATGTGATTTTTTATTTTGGAAATCACATAACCTTTTTCAAATATGTCATATGCTTTTTCTTTCATATTTCAGCAGATTTTGGCAGAAATCCTTTTGCCTGTTAAGGCATCTTGTTTTTTGGATTTCTGCGAAAGCAAGAAATACTTTAAAACCGGCTTTGTTTTTCTTTTTTTTTTTTTTTTTTTTCTGATGTCCAAACCTAGCGGTTTTTTGAAATTTCGTGTGTGCGCTTACATGAAACTTACGCTTACCACGCATGTGAGGGTAGAAACCATTTTAAATTTTCTAAAGTTTCTTGAAAATGATAGATATGGGTATCTGAAGATAAAAAAAGAATTTTCATAGAAGAAACTTATAATTATCTTGAATTGTGATCATTCTTTTCTAATTAAAAAGAAGTTTTCAACGTTTTGTAAACAGAAGAGTCAAAAAGAAAAAGGTAGCTATTTGTTTGTTTTATAGAGAAATGTTTTGATATTCTTTAAGCCTAAATTCAAAACATCTTCGTTTGTTTTGTATATGAGCTGTTACGCTTTTAAGCTCTGGATACTTTGGCTCAGCTTAGTTTCCTCTTCAGCTCCAACATAGAAAGTTTGTGTCTACCCTGCACCACTTACTTGTTTTATTGTTTGATCAGTTTTTAAGTTATACTGTCAATGTCCCTTATTACGAGTGACTAATCACAATAGCAAATTAAAACATCTGTAAAACAACTGTCTGTAAAAATTAAAAGTGTAAAATCTTTTTATTTTATTTTAGCATAAGCTTTTCGGTACAACCATCTTCAGTGCAAAATAATAACAACTGTCTGTAAATTCAAAAGATACATCATGTAACAATACAAAACTTTCCTTTCAGTTACATTATATAATTATGCTATGTGTGTGCTTTAGAACATATATAAGTATATATATAACTGTTAATGATCAAAATTATTGTTTACTTTTTGTGTTTGAAATATTGATAATTCCATTTGTAATTAAGAAGATTGACGGTACATATCAAATGCTTAAAGAACATGATTTACATACGTAATCACTGAATATCCGAAAAAATCAATATAAACTTAATATTATTTCGTACCCCCAAAATAAAGAATGTTTTATGTCATTCAGATGTAGTTAAGTTTATCAGTGGTGTATATACGTATACAATAAAGTTTCGCATAGTGTCAACTATATTTTCGCAATGCCCTTGGGTGCATATGAAATCAGAGATGCAATGTTATGTCGTAAAAATCATTCAACCTTTTTTTGAATTTCTTCAAGAATTTTTATAAACAGGTCATGAATGATAACTCAGATCAAGAATGTTTGTAAGTGCTTTCCGTATTGCTAATCAAAACAAACTACAACAGTTATAATGTTGGTTTTGGTCTATGTGGATGTATTTTGCATGGCCAAAATCTGCATGCATTTTTGTGCTTGTAATTTAGGAAGTCTGCTAGGAAGATTGACACCAAGTATCAAATTCAGAAATTCAGAACTTTTACAGTTTATGAGTTACGTGCATATACATTGTGATATCTGAAAGGATCAATATATCTTTGATATTATTTCTTATCAACAAAATAAAGAATATTTAATGTCATTCAGATGTAATCCAGTTTATTAGCAGTATACTATAAGTCTCTCATAGTGTCACTTATCTTTTGACAATGTCCTAGGGATTATATACATTAGAAATGTGATTTTTTATTTTGGAAATCACATAACCTTTTTCAAATATGTCATATGCTTTTTCTTTCATATTTCAGCAGATTTTGGCAGAAATCCTTTTGCCTGTTAAGGCATCTTGTTTTTTTTTTTTTCTGCTGTCCAAACCTAGCGGTTTTTTGAAATTTCGTGTGTGCGCTTACATGAAACTTATGCTTACCACGCATGTGAGGGTAGAAACCATTTTAAATTTTCTAAAGTTTCTTGAAAATGATAGATATGGGTATCTGAAGATAAAAAAAGAATTTTCATAGAAGAAACTTATAATTATCTTGAACTATGATCATTCTTTTCTAATTAAAAAGAAGTTTTCAACGTTTTGTAAACAGAAGAGTCAAAAAGAAAAAGGTATATAGCTATTTGTTTGTTTTTATAGAGAAATGTTTTGATATTCTTTAAGCCTGCTAAATTCAAAACATCTTCGTTTGTTTTGTATATGAGCTGTTACGCTTTTAAGCTCTGGATACTTTGGCTCAGCTTAGTTTCCTCTTCAGCTCCAACATAGAAAATTTGTGTCTACCCTGCTTGTTTTATTTTTTGATCAGTTTTTAAGTTTATACTGTCAATGTCCCTTATTACGAGTGACTAATCACAATAGCAAATTAAAACATCTGTAAAACAACCGTCTGTAAATTCAAAGGATACATCATGTAACAATACAAAACTTTCCTTTCAGTTATATATATAATTATGTTATGTGTGTGCTTTAGAACATATATATAACTGTTAATGATCAAAATTATTGTTTACTTTTTGTGTTTGAAATATTGATAATTCCATTTGTAATTAAGAAGATTGGCGGTACATATCAAATGCTTAAAGAACATGATTTACATACGCAATCACTGTAATATCCGAAAAAATCAATATAAACTTAATATTATTTCGTACCCCCAAAATAAAGGATGTTTTATGTCATTCAGATGTAGTTAAGTTTATCAGTGGTGTGTATACGTATACAATAAAGTTTCGCATAGTGTCAACTACACTTTCGCAATGCCCTTGGGTGTATATGAAATCAGAGATGCAATGTTATGTCGTAAAAATCATTCAAACTTTTTTTGAATTTCTTCAAGAATTTTTATAAACAGGTCATGAATGACAACTCAGAATGTTTGTAAGTGCTTTCCATATTGCTAATCAAACTAAAACAAACTACAACAGTTATAATGTTGGTTTAGGTCTATGTGGATGTATTTTGCATGACCAAAATCTGCATGCATTTTTGTGCTTGTAATTTAGGAAGTCTGCTAGGAAGATTGACACCAAGTATCAAATTCAGAAATTGAGATTTTTTACAGTTTATGAGTTACGTGCATATACATTGTGATATCTGAAAGGATCAATATATCCTTGATATTATTTCTTATCAACAAAATAAAGAATATTTAATGTTATTCAGATGTAATCCAGTTTATTGGCAGTATATATATTATAAGTCTCACATAGTGTCACTTATCTTTTGACAATGTCCCAGGGATTATATACATTAGAAATGTGATTTTTTATTTTGGAAATCATATAACCTTTTTCAAATATGTCATATGCTTTTTCTTTCATATTTCAGCAGATTTTGGCAGAAATCCTTTTGCCTGTTAAGGCATCTTGTTTCTTTTGTGAAGGCACTGTTTTGCATCCTTCAAGAAACATTTTTCATATGTTCATGGATTTTAGCTCCATTTTTTTCTTGGTTGCATTTCCTCTTTTCTTTCTGATCATACTCCATTTTCAAATAGTCGCTAAGTATGGAGGCAAGCGGTATTCCCGTCAAATTTCCCAGCAATTAGAGAGTGGAGCTTTAAAAGAGGTAGATGTCAATTTATGTTTGTCAACTCTCAAGCCCCTTCACGCTGGATGGATTGTTGATTTCTATAATGACATCACTTCTGCTGATATGGTAAGGAAGTAATCAACAATGCATGGGATTGCTGACGTCTGGGTTTAAAAGAACTGTCAAACTGAGACCCAATAATGGGTGACAATTTAACGTTCACAGTGAGCACAAATGTCAATGCGTTATACAATCTAATAGTCGATGAAACAGAAGGCTACCGTAACTTTTATCAGAAAAGTCTATTTTCAATTATAAACCTTAAGGTTTGACCGCGAAAATAAATCCACGCGAAAGTTTTCAAAGTACTTATTCGCAAAAATAAATCCAAAAGATTTCGCGAGTTTTTGAAGTCGAGAAAATTAATTTCGCAAAAATAAATCCGATTAAAGTACTCAGGGCTTAACTTTGCGCAGGTGTATTGTATTAAAAATTATATGCAAACGTTTTAAGAAAACTGACACTTTTTAGCTTGAAAGTCAAATCTACAGCAGAGTGTTCTGAACAAGAAAAATGGAAAAATCACTGCGAAGGTGCATATTTTTATAGAAATGTACACACTATTTTGATAAAAATGCTCTTCATCGCAGTGACTTTTTGAAGATTTTCTCAATGGGTAACTATGTATGCTATAAGAAAAATATTTCAACGATTAATCTTTGTCATTTCAGATATACCTATTGGACAAAACTCCATGGCACATATGACGAACTCTTCTGGAGATGATAAGAATGGTGTCCGTAGAAAAATTGTTTATAAAACATAGCAAAATCGAATGACCAAATTTTTGCTTAGTGACGAAAATTTTCCCGACGAAAAGTTTGAAAATTCAATACCTTACTGCACCAGTAGGCAAGCACACTAACTAAAACACAAAAGAGGGAAAACTACGAGATCAGTACTTTAGGTGTGACTAACGCTCTTGCATGCAAAAATATCCAAAGCATAACATTTACATGGATTAAAAGTATAACAATGTTTGTGAGATATAGCATGAAGTAATATTGTTTATTTGGAGGGAAATTTTATATTCTATTCACCAGAAGAATCCAAGTGGAGCAAATTCATAGAAAATTCACTGTGATGAAGAGTATTTTCATTGAAATAATGCTAATACTTTTGTAACAGATTCAAGAGGATTTTTATTGAATTAGTATATTTCTATAGAAATGCACTCCTTCGCACTTTTTTTTCAACAAACTTGCCCACTGGGATATGTAAAATGGTTAAATATTATCAAAAACATGACTTTCCACAGGTGCAGTAGTGAATATTATACCAACAAACACATTGCTTTTCCATAGTTTGTGTTGTAACACTTTGCAACAACCCAAATCTTCCACTTGAAATCCCAGCTGATTAAACCGATCATCTGTTTCAAATAGTGTCTCGTTACGATGTCCGCCATGATAGGCGTGTCCTGATGAAGGGTCTATGAAATCCGCCCAATAACCAGCTTCTTGAACTTTTCGACAGATGTCTTGGGCATTTTCGATAAAAACTGCTGTGAGTGTATCGCGCTCCTCCTCAACATCCTCTGACCATGTTGACATATCATGTTTAGTTTGTTGACAAATCGTAATAATCGTGAAATCATTTGAATCACTTGGGAAATCAGAGAATAACGCTTGGAATCCTTTTCTGAGCGTTGCTGGACATGATTGGACCTTACATTCCACTTTGTTTTTCTCGTGGACATCTTTCTCGACGTCATTTTCAAATTGTTCAGCCAGGAATTGTGTAAGGACTTTGTGTTTACGAAATGTCTCACTTTCTAATTGGAACAATGCGGAAGCAAGACTTTGATACTTTTCTTGGGACTGAAAAGTTTTGGCTTTTTTCTCCAAGCACTTTGGATCAACGTTTACATTTCCAGGAAGAGGAAAATCAGGGTCATGTGGCCAATTTGATGCAGGAAGCATGGAGGCTTCTTCAAGTTTACTATTCAAAGTCAATGACGATACAGATCTACCCAGTAACCTCAATTTTCCAGCAAGACATCTCATAGTTGGAGCATAAAAAATCTCCTTGAAATGGTTGACCATATATACATTGCTAGCCATTTCTAAACAAAAACTTTTTGTTTTAATTTATACAATATATCAATTGTATAACACATGCTAAGAGACGAAGAAAGGGTAAAATTATACAGAAAGCGTTCTTTGACTGCTTTAGGGGGAATAAGAATATGAATAATTATTTATTTTTAAACTCATTGTGAAAAAGACATGTATATAAAACATGACCTCTTCCATCACTGCCCTTATTTACAGAAAGGAAAAATGATTTCACATAACTAACATGTAAAAAATGCCATGTCCTCTTTGAAAAGTTTGTTTAGAAATGGCAGCTGACCGATTTACTGAGATTTTCAGGGGCCAGACTGAATTATTTATATTGGTGACAGGCTTTAGAATTGATTCCTACTGGCTTTACTGATAGTATAGTATTTCAAACTGCAAAATTTGAGCCATTTTGAATTTTGGTGTAAGTACAGCAAGCCAGAGTTCAACAAGATCGAATATATAAGGTTATAGATATTTTTATATATTATACCTTAGGTACTAGTTTTCGCGCATCAAGAACAAATTTTTTCGCACGTATTAATTTTCACGCACCAGCCAATTGTCTTCAAATTATCGGTATTAATTTTAGTGCACAAAGGCTTCCTATATATTTTTTTCTAGGCATACAAATAAAAATGAAGAAATTTTTAAAGATAAATGCCACTTTCTTTCCAAAAACAAAAAAAACGGTTTTAAAATATAGTATTGATTTTTGCGCACTCCCTGCCTGCACATAATTTCGGTATTAAATTTCACGCATTTTTGGGCCTCTGCGCGAAATTGCGTGAAAATTAGTACCTTTAAGGTACACCAAGTGATTTTTTTAGAGATGGATCAATTTTGGTTTGACGTCCGGCATACAGACCTCTTTGATTTGACCCTCACATTCTAGTATTCAATTGCATAGTATTTTCACTGTTTTTAAAAATATATAATGATAAAGTGTTGAACGACTTTGAAGTGTGTTGAACTATGAAGCATACTAATTTGTGTTTACTAATTTCCATGAATCAAGAAAGTTTGACATTGATTGTTTGAGAGTGTTTTTGTAAGTATCAGTTTTTACAAATGAACCTAAAATCAACTGTCACATGAGAGTTAGTTGGTTAAGGGCAATTTACAGAGTACCACTATATTTGTTGAACAAGTTTCCTTGTACACATTTAATGTATGATTTTTTTTAAAAAAAAACACTGTGATTTATTATATACCTTACAACACTCAGAAGAAAAAAATTTTTCTTGAAAAGATGGAGAGAGATGAAGCTGATACTTTGTGTATGATATCCATATCTGTATTTTGTTTAATTGAAAGTAATGCAAAGAATCAAAAAAGAAACGCAAAAGTTATCTCTAGCTGTATTTTGGATTTAAAACATTCCAAAGACTTTGATCATTTCTTAGAGTCTCAATAAAGTTTTCAGTTTTTTGTATTTCATCCATCCTCTCGTTTGTCTTTGTCAGTTTTAAACCACAACAATAGGTTAGAGGTAACCAAAGGTGATCATGACAGAAGAAGAAGATGGGGAAATATATTCAAAATGATATATAAGTTAAAGGGGAAAAAGAAAAATAGAAACGAAAAACAAAAAACTACTTGACATATATAACTTAGCAATAAAATAGGCTTTAATTTTGGCAATCAGTTTGTGTGGGGATGATGTGATGTCAGGATTAGAGTTTGGAAGTTTGGGGATGATTTCATTCCAGTCACAAATACTCCTTAAAAGAAGAAATTTTTGTAGCAATTTATTCAAGAGAATTTATTTTTGCGAATTTACAAAGATCTAAATTTTCATGAGAATTTAATTTTGCGAATGGCTTACAATCAAGCAAGCCACAGTGTCAAATACTTAGGTGTTCATCTAGATGAACATCTTTCATGGAAAACCCATATTTCGTCTATTGCAGCAAAACTACAGAGAGCCAACGGGGCGTTATCCAAACTTTATCATTATGTTCCCCAAAACTCCCTCCTTAATATTTATCATGCAATTTTTAGCTCTCGCATGTGCTATGCCTGTCAAATCTGGGGTCTATGTGACAACATCTATACACACAGAATCTTAACACTGCAAAAAGCAGCAATACGGCTTATGACCTTCTCTGAGCCTCGAACTCCATCATCATCCCTCTTTTACAATCTTGGTATTCTCAAATTTTTTGATCTTGTTGAAGTCCTTAACATAACTTTTTGTCCGAAACTTTATAAAGTCACAGATGCCTTCTGACACACTTAAAACCTTAAACATTCACAAAATCTCTCACTCACATAGAACCGGGCTAATACTCTGGGTCTTCTTGTTGAGCCCTCGGTACGTACTACCAACCATGATCTATCTTGTCTGTCAAGATTATCCACTATTCAGTGGAATAATC
The DNA here is from genome assembly GCA_027922465.2 of Turritopsis dohrnii. NCBI lineage: Eukaryota > Metazoa > Cnidaria > Hydrozoa > Anthoathecata > Oceaniidae > Turritopsis > Turritopsis dohrnii. Next base: position 275,309 of record BQMF02000071.1, on the reverse strand, counting down.
TTTAATGTAACTTCCATAATCTTAAGCTATCTGAACAAAGTATAAGCAAATTGAAAGCCTTGGCAACCAAATACTACATGAGTCAATATATCAACTGATTTTGAGCAACTCAGTGCAGCTATTTTATAATCTTCATTATTACAGCAGCAAGATTTTTATTCATTTATATATCGATTTATATTCATTTATTTATTTTTTTTCTACTGTTGATATTACTGTATATATACATATTTAAGGTGGCCTTCTCCTAGTTTAGCATTTGCTATCGTGTAGGTCTCCATTATTTAAATGTTTTCTTTCCTCTTGTAAATATTTCGCATTATTTCTGTTTGGTATATAAATTCTAAATTCTAAATTCTAAATCAACTTTTTCCCGGGAATTTATTTTCACGATCTCAAAGAATAATCAATATTTTGAGTTATGGATAGGAATATTTTTGGAGTTTGTTCAAATATTTGTGCAACCTGGTCCATCTACAACTCAAAACCAACGAAAAATCAAATGTCAACAACCATGAATAACACAAGAAAAGGCTAATAAGAAAAAACCTGTTGCATCCTTCTCTTCAATATCCAAAGCTTATTATCAGAGTTACAACCAAATGTAATCAAAAAGAAAGTATAATTGAAATAGATTTAACCGATTAATGAAATATGAGTTTTCCATTCTCTTTCTAATCCCACATTCTGATCTTTTCAACAAATCTGGGCCGAAAAAAAATAATAAAAAGTATATATAACTGGACAGCTTTATTTTAGTAGGAATTTGTATTTTGATAATTACGTTGAAAATGGGGAGAAGGTTTTGAACACTTAAAACTTTGTTGCAGTGATAAACTTCATGGTAACCTTTCTAGGTTCGTCTAGTCAATCCCTCCTCTCTCCCCTCCCCTGCCCTTCTCCCTCCTCCTCCTCCCCCGCTCATGTTGTCCATCTGGCAGTCCATATAAAAATTGAAAAGCCTAGAGCAAGAATCCAAACATGATAAAACTAACAGACAGAATATTAGTTCCACATACAATATTAACTTCCGTTGGAATCCTGAGCTTGGTTACTATCTCAATCCTTTCAGTAAAACTTCACTTCTTTCCAAAATCGTCTGCAATAACATTAAAAAATTTATGCAATGTCGCACGGAGTATTCCGAACGGTAAACTGAAAGCACGATCGGGTATTAAATTAACGCCACACTGCTGGGCGTTTGCCAGTCAAGTAAACGCCCCCTTTCAGCAAAAAGTACTTACTTTTAGTAGTTTTCTTCAGTCGAAAAACCGCTGCAGTGGTTGTATGCTTATATACAAACCAAAGCTTATAACACTAACAGTTTTTATCAAAAAGGGCATATGGCTTGTTTATATCTAAAAATTTTGGTTGATTTGGTGAACCGCGAACATGTGAAAAATCATGAATCTTCAAAGCTTACGACAACGCACCAACACCGGACCGGAACTCTCAATGGATCGGGAAAAAAATCGAGATAACGCACAGGCTGCAAGGTCCATGGTTTTTGTTCGAAATAGCAAGAAGTTCGAGATAATGAGAGTCAACTGTAACCTCGTTTCTGAAAACATCCTCAATGGAGAATGACGAAAGAAATGATAGAAGTAATAGCTCGTAGTAACAAAATACTGTGATTTTGACATTCTATTTTCATTCCATTTTCGACCGTCGACCCTGGGTTCGAGGTTGTGAAAATGCACTTCACACACTTTATGACGATTTTACCCGCTGTGGGAAGATTAATAGAAGAGTCTATATTTGCTCTATACATTATTATTAATATAAGTGACCTACAAAATTAATATCGTCTATTAACAATAAAATGTTATCCGCATATTTTACAGAACATCTAAAAGCAAGACAGACATTACGAAAAAGATATAAACACCAAAATCACGAATCATAAGAAAATGTGGCAAGCTTAAGGAAAAGCAACACAACGAAGGAGAGCGCAACCGATCAAACCAATCCAGTTAATTCGAAATTCGAACGCTTTTTAAACATAAAAGGATGAAAAATTGAATGTTCTCAATAACGTTAGTCGACACAAAAAAACAACACAAAATTAAAACAACTGGGAGGGAGTTCGTATAAAAAAAAAAAACGGTGAGGGAGTCCATAAAAAATAATTATCTTATTCGCTACACATAATTTAAAAGATATTTATTTCATAAAATATAATTCAGAAAGAGCCACCTAAAATCTAGTAAGAAATCTGTAGTCAGGGATAATCTTCCACTGCGTGGTCATACTATAAACACACGTGCAAAAACGAAAGTGCATGAAATTGACAATACAACAATTCTACCTTCAGCGAATAACACAAACAAAATAAGAGATTTACTCATTGATCAACGAATTCGTGGGGTAAGTCTTGTTAAATTTGTTTGTATCAGTGAGAGTAAAGTTAAGGCCTCGCTCTTTCAACGATTTTAAGAAGGTTTTAACCGAGAACTTAAATACAATTAGAAATCCGTGGATATGTAAATACTGCAAGTAAACTCTGGAAATAAGATTGCACTGTGTTTCGTCTGCACGAAATTGTAGTAAAAACTTAGTAAAATAGTATAACTCTTGATGGAGAAGAACAAACGAAAATAAATGCCCCACTAAAATTTACAGTATGTTTAAAGTTCAACTCATTTGTTAGTATTATAACCTAGCACGATTTAAAGCATACCGAACCGTCAAGAGGTTATGTTTGTGCAATAACGTTCAAACCGACTTCCACGTCGTTTCACTCGATAAAATCGAATATCGATCGAATATCGATAGGAATCACTTTCAGTTTGCAGCTCAGACATCTTAACCGCGGTACTGGTGAACATGTGACATTCTAACGGTAGCCGAAACAATTCATTAACTACCAGTTTCTTCAGTTGATGTGTTGTTTTCGGGTTCGACCGATTTGTAAGAGATGCCTGTTACTGGTTCGGAATTATCCTTCAGCACATGAAAAGAAGAATAGGGGATAAGTTCACCTTTCTGCAATCACATCGGTTTTTCCGTTTAACAGTCCAAATAGACGTTTTCAGGCCTGGTTTTCAATCTGAATATTTGTGTCGTTTACAAAGAGAAACAGTAATTTCATGCAATTCTTTTGTCAAATATGAGCATTATTCAGACTGGAAACGAGATGGTGAACGTTTCGACGTCATTAATGAAAATTTCTATCTTTATATTGTTGTCTCATTAATCCAGACAAAAACAACAAAACTCAAACTAAAAACTAACGATGATCGAGATTAGTTGTGAAAACAACGTCATCCGACGTTACGACAAACACCGTTTGACGGTGTTTCGACTAACAATGCTTACCTGCCTACTTCCACCACTGACGATGTGGTTACTGTTTGAACTAAGGGCTAAAATAAAGAACACAAGCATCAAACCTTCATGTAACTTGTCATGAAATACAGAAAACGAAGAAATATTAATACGATGCAATACGATTTTATAATATATATATTTATAAAAAAAAATTATATGAATAAAGCTAAAAAATTATAGAAATTAATATCTGTCAAGAGTCGCACAATAACCGTAGGAATGCTCCAGAAAGTGAAAATCCTGGCCCAGTGGGCAAATTTGTTGAAAAAGCACTGCGAAGGAGTGCATTTCTATAGAAATACCCCCACTATTTCCATAAAAATTATCTTCATCGCAGTGACATTTAGAAAATTTTGCCCACTGGGTAAACAATTTCATGAAGTTATGAAGTGTATCTACTAATCACAGGCCCAGGAGTTCTGGAAGTATGGAAACACAAGGGAGAAGTCACACCATAAATGTTTACCTGAAGTAGGACTGTTCGGTTGAGTATTTTCTTCACTATCATTCTCTTCGTCTGGTCTCATTCCAGGTGGCAGTTTGATGATAGTATCAGACGAAATACTAGAACAGATCAGAACAAATCCAAAGTATGAGTAAGGACTGAAGTCCAACCACTGAAGCAAAGCTGAGCGATGGCAGGACAAAGGTCCTTTGAAATGCTTGTATTGCCCTTCAGGACTTTTCATTATGCCCTTTTTTCTGACATGATTAGAAATTGTAATTGACAAGGAACAATCTTTAACGATAAATAATTGCCTTCCAACGAAGAAATGTGATGATAAGTTACTCACGCTTTCGACGCAATTACACAAAACCGCTGTAATTCTGACGGCGACTTGAGAAAAAATCCTTCGCCGTGACGGGAAAAGACAAGGGACGAAATAGCTCTAAAAATAAGAGTGATTACATAACTAGTTTTATAACTTAGACATTCACTAAAACAAATTCAGTTTTGTACATTTGAGATTCAAGTGTGGAGTGTGAACAAGAATTAAGATTCTTCATCAATGAACCTGTTATGGCTAAAGTGAAAATAAATTTTTAGAATATTGAATGAATAAAAGATGAATGAATGAACAATGAAACGGATGAAAATGATGTTAAAGATGTTTAAGATGGCATAGAGTGTGAATATGAATAGATGACGTCAAGAGAGTTAACATTTCCTGTGGGGAAGGGTCACAGTATTATTAGTGTATGCTGTATATTAGTATATCTTCACACATCTTGACAGGGTTATGTCCAGCCGGCACATTTGTTAAAAAACCTCTGCGAAGGAGTGTATTTCTACCGGGTAAGTCAAAAAAACGTACCGGTGTTTCACAATTAGATTGAATAATTACGAAAGATAGTTGTATTTGTCCATTTTTTGCAGATTTTTACAAGGACCGCTTCCAGTTTTTTGTCCATAACTTTTCTTCTACTCAACCAAATTAGAAGAATGATACACCAAAATATACTTAACAGATTCCTCTAATCAGAAATAAAAAAAACTATCTTTCATAATTATAGTAATATACACAGTTTCAATAGAAATGCTCTTCTTCGCAGTGGCATTTTGACGATCTTGCGCACTGGGTGATTATTCACTGCACATGTATGGATCAGTAGAAGGTTAGTTCGTTACCTGGGGAATCCAAACTTGGAATATTCAGGCACCTCAACAGCACTAGCAAGAAAAACAAGGTAGTGCTCGATCAACGATCATAATGCGCATGAACTGAAGTGTGCAAACAACATTGATGGGTGTGAGTGCATGTAGCAATGCATGAAAACATCTATCACTAACACACGTGCATGAGGTAGTGTATCAAAGCAATGACGACTGATAAAAGTGCATGAGATGATGTGTGAAAACTACTACAATGTTTCATAGCATGATCAGTTATAAAACATATATATTATGGTTTGTTTTAAGCGGAGAGTTAGAAGAATAAAAACCATGGTGCCACATTATCGGTGCCCTATTGCTTCGTAAAGTGTATATGTATAGTATGTCATGTGCAAAAAAATAAACAAAATAAAATAAACAAAACAAAATAAACAAATTGTTGTGAAGCTTCTTCTTACCTTATATCTTCTCGCTTAATAACATTGATCTTAATTTGTGACTTCAGATTTGGTATGCTATAGGCGATGACATCGCCTTGATTCGTCAAACATACAAGACAATAGTGTTTAACATCCTGTCCATCTAGATAAGCAAAAACGACAACAAAAATGGATCAGTCAGGATAAAGAACAGAGATATCAAAAATTATTTAATACAAAGTTTTGCAATTGGCTTGACATTAACAACATTCAAAGATGATTCAAAGATGAAAAGATGATTACATTCTGAATGGACGAATTGCATAATCTGACACTATCAATTTCATTTTCATAGTTATTTGTGAGTAAATTTATTTTATTTTTTATTATTTCATCACACACCCTTTTATTCTGACATGTTCAACCAACAGAACATTATATTAATTAAGGAAAAAACGAGTGCTACCTTGTATGGCATTGATTTCAACTATCCCCAGCTTCCGAACTCGTGAACCATCAACAGCTGTGAGCTTTTCCTTGTTTTTAGGCCTTAAAGTGGGTAGGGAGAACACTTTAAATTGTTCTTCAGAAGAAATGACCACAGAATGACCACCTGTCATGTCAGCTTGACTAGTGCGTCCAGCCTGAGCTTCGGCCACAGAGCCTATAGGAACGCCATGTTTATCCACAACAAATATATTAACCACAGGAGCATGATGCTTCAGCTTAAGCTCTTTACCAACTTCGGACTTTATGGAGTTATCATTCCGATTGGCTTTATCTGGTACTTGAACTGCGTATACATAGATATAGCCAGCATTTGTACCAGCCCATAACGTTGGCATCGGATGCGTAGCTGTGGAAATCAAGGAAGTGATTTAGACAAATAAGACTTGCAAGTAACTGTCACAATGAGAAGAAATAAATTACCATCTCCGAGAAACGTTTCGCCGAAATACAAACATCGCACCATGCTGAGAACATCTTCGTCTACCCTATTTTCATCAATTAAGCGAGTTTGAGGTGCTGCTTCATATGCTGGTACTGAACGCACAGGTGTATTTGGAGATGCAGCGCCATCTACCTTTTCCTTTTGCTTTCTCCTGGATCCTCTCTTACTCCTCAATCTTCGGAAAGAATCTCTAAGTGATTTGGCTAAGGTCCGTTTCCTCTGTATACCTGCACCAGTATTAGCAAGATCTGAAATAAAGAGTTCGTTTTCAGCCTACATTGCAAATTTTGGAATACCTAAGAAAGACTATAAAGCATGGTTTATATGCAGCAACTTACATAAAACATTTAATCTGATTTAAACTTTCAGATCTATACTCAAAATTCCGCTCCTTGCGAAACAAGTTCGAAAAGAAAGACACCTGATCAACAAGATCTCAAACTGTTACCTGTTGGGTTAACAGTGCATTTTTTTAGAGATACTTTGCTGGAGAGGACATCGTAAACTATCAAACCATGACATGTACCAGTAGCAATCCTTAAAAAAAACACAATTAATAATTTTTATAGAAATGAGTCAAATTTTTGCTGTTTAAAGGAAATTGAAGAGACAACAAGACCAAATAATACTGCATTATAACTCAAAATCACTTACAGTCCCCAAGCTGATTCCATTGCAACAGCTGTTATTGGAGCAGATGGCTTCAGTTGTAGAACCTTTTTCGGTACTGGACCATACGCTTTATCATAATCTACAGTACTTAGGGACAGTGGACCTAAACCTTTCCATTCAAAACCATCCAAATTGTCGATAACGTTTATATCAACCATCTAAGCAAAACAAAATTTGATTAACAAGAAGTATTGGCAATATTACAAACAATTGTCTTTTGATAGCAGTGAGGGTCATTCCTAGTTCACTCACTAAAAATGTTGAAGACCTTGAAGACTTGTATACCTCAGGTTTTTCAGGTAATTCTGTCTCTGGTTTTAAATCATAAATAATAAGCTGTCCACCACTTCCTCCAACAAGCAATGTCTTGGAGACAGGACACAGATATAACTTTTGAATTACAAATCTTGTGTCGTCTGCGTATGGGTCAAAATTTCCAACTTTCTTGAAAGGAGGCCAGTCTTCATCGTCAGCATCATCTGGCGGAGGTCCATTATCAAAATCACTTTGAAATAATCGAGCTGTATGGATTGTGTACAATAACTTAAATGACAGTGAGGAGACATCCCAGAATTTTACCGTGCCGTCTTCATGCCTAACAGAAAATGAAAATTGCTTCATAGTGTTGTTGGTTAAACAAAAGTTAACAAATTGGACTTGAAAATTAGCATACCCAGTGATTATCAAATTACGATGAACTGTTTCAGGAAGCAAACTTTTGCCGCCTGTGACCGGCCATTCCTAAAAGTAAATAGGTTGACAGGCTATTCGAAAACAGTTCCAAACAAATGACGTAAACAACAATATTCATTCACTTCCTTACTCTAGTTGTAATTCCAGCACCAGCTTGTTGTTTTCCTGACTGTATCAAATGGTCCCATAATTCATCAGGGCAGTCATTTACATGTGTTGAAGAGGATATGTGTGAAGAATGTACACAAGACAGGTATGGCTTATTATAAACAGGAAAACTAAACAAAAAACACAGACTTTTGACCACGTTTACACATATCAAAATTAATATGTTGTATGCTTAATTAAACGAACCTTGTATCTGAAGATAGGAGATCAATCACAACTATCTCTTCTTCACATAAAACCACCAATGCATCAGGATTCACACTATCACTATTACTATCTCGAATTGTAAAAAAATCAATGACTTTCGAAGTGAAATCTAACACAACTTGTACAGTATTTCCTTGTAGTATCGACACACAGTGCTTATCACCATAAGATGCACGAGGTAAGCCACCGGAAAATATTATAGTAGGGTCGTGCCATTCCACCTTACGTATAGCTTTACACGGAAAAGGACCAAAAGGAGTAGACGTCTCTGGAACAACATTTTCCCCGTTGTTTTCAGGAATATCCCACACTGAAATGCTGCCATGTTCATGAGAACTGATGAATTGTTTACAATTGGGATTCCACGACAGGCTTTCAACATCCTGAGATGCAACAAATGTTCCCTCTGCTTTTATCTTGTCTTGGTTCCATAATACAATGATGCCTTTTTTATAACCAATCAACAACTGAAAAAAATAACCAGTTTACAAATGTGTTGTCATTAAATGTAAATGTACTCTCAGATATATTACCTTTTCTGGATCTAGAGGGTGTTCTTGAAGTGCTTCTACAGAGCCACCATTTTTGTTGACATCTTCTGAAAGACTAAAATATTCATGGCATGTGTCATGACATCAACAAATTTTAGTTATATGTTGTGAACTCTCCTTAAATCCCTCTGGGCTGGAATTGAGTGATTTTGCCAGCTTCTGAAAAACATATTAACAAAAATATTCTACAAAAAAATATTCAAACCTCTGCATGATGATGTCCTGATAGATAACGTGATCTTTTAACTCGAAAGTATTCAGGTCCAATATGTAAATATGTCCACCTTCTGTTCCAATGTACAAACATTCTCGAGCCATTGATAAACAGCATACTGAAATCTTCTTCAAACGACCTTCAAGTGTGCATGCTTTAACTTCCTCTAAAATTGATTTTTCTCCGTATGGGTTGTTGATCTCCCAAAGATGCAGTGAATTTTGCTCGCCATCATCGCATACACTTATGATTCGTCCCTTAAAGAAAATAATCCATCAGTTAAGTTCGTGAGACAACTAGATTATCCATAATTGATGTGTACAACCACAAAAATACAAAAACCACAAACCTGCTCCTCAAGAAAAAACAGTTGCTGTATGCTGGACGAAGCAGCGGACGACTCTTGAGCAACCAATTCAACTCCAGGTTGTCCAAACCTGTAAAGAAATAAAACACACCATAGACTCTTTTAGACGCATTTGCTACACACCAGGGATTTTAATCGCAAATGTTAAACATTAATGGAATCTTATTAAACCATTAATAATGTTTTTCCATGAAATTTTGTTAACGTTAACCTTATCAATAAATAAATAAATCAAATAACAATAGACTACTGCATACCAATCACTTTTATTACATAATGACTCAGATGTCCATCATAAAATTACTTCTTACAACGTTTATCAATGTTATCATTTACTTGAGTTCAGATAACATTTTACATAACATGGTACATCTTTTTAAGGAAATTTTACAAAATTTTGAGTACTCTTCGGAACACCAATTATATCACAATTTAAACATCCCAAATTATTCTGATCACCATAGGTGTAAGAAACAAAGAAATTTATAAAGCTATTAACTATATTGTGGTAAAGAGATTATGGTTAACTTACACTTTATATATCAACTCTTGATGAGTTGTCAAACAGACATGAAGCTAACAAAGCAAGAAAAACATTCAAACTTTATATTGAATGATACATGTTTGTCTTGGAGAGAAAGCTGATCTGAGCTCTAGGTAGATTCGTAGCTTCAGAAAACATAGACAAAAGTATAAGTATTCTTCTTGGAAGCATTAGTCCTTATTTAATCCATTTTATGTCCGTTGAAGAAACTTTTAAACTTTTTAGACATTAAGATAATCACATGCCATTGTAGGCGTAGGCATTCCCATAGGACAATCAATTGTGACGCAAAAAACTTGTTACTTAACACTCTCTTGTAGATGTTTCAGATGATGAACGAATGAATTTTGGAGGTACAAAAATATGCAAGGAATATGGATGCTTGGTTAAGGATTTCTTGCTTATACAATATCCAGTTGTCCAATAAGAACATGCTAGCCATGAAAAAAAAGTGTTTATTTTTTAAACGCAAAGAAAATGAAAATTATAAGTTCTTACACTTTCAATGATCCATTTCTGGTACCAATTGCAAGCAAATGCAACTTTGAATCGTATGCAATAGCACTTGGCTTGTGTTGAAATCCATGTTCACCAGTCTAAAAATTATCAAGGATTTGAAAAGTGGAATGCCATTTCCTATTAAGAGATTGCGAGACAATAGCATTGCCAGTACAAACTGCCATGCACATTCAACATGTCTTTCAGATTTCAAAATGATGTACAGTCACATTAAAAATAAAGACTATTTTTCTCTTGACAGATACCATTGAGTCATGGGAAGAAAAACAGATTTACAGCAGATTATAGCTGATTGAAACTTAATCTCAACTAAGTTTCATTTCAAACATGCTTTTTGGTTAAATGAATCATTAAAGCAGTTTCTGTTGCATAACATTAGAAATGGTGAATTCTGTTAACTTCAAAATATACCACTAAGGTAGATATGAAAACACAAGATTTTAATCTTTGTTTAGTTACAAAACAAAAGGAAGTAGTCACTTTATTTAGGCCAATCAAAACCTTTGATTTTTTAAACAGTAACATACACTTTCTTGGATCATTTTATCTAAAACTTTCGGGCAAACTGTATTATGTCGATAAACACAGGAAGTTCTGAAGTGAAAATATGCACACTTATACTTGAATTTGGAAGACCTTATAATGAGAGTGTTCTTAATACAAAGTCATCAGCCCAAAGGAAAATATTCTTACTTATACATTACATAATATTGGAATTAATGATTCTCATTTTAGATTGAATGCCAGGCAAAAACTATTTTTCTCAGTCAAATTTCAATGATCAAACTAAAAGGTTTCTTTGCTAGCTCTCATTCTTTGATTTCTGAAAAACCATCTTTCATACAATAAGCACTTAATGCTGTTCTTCTGTCCCGATGATAGCAACTTCAGGCCTGATTGTTAGTGGTGAGCGATCACATAACACTCGCAAAAAATTCCTTGACCTGAGTTATTGGCTACTCATGTCAAATGTTAGTATCATGGGCATTTTCCGCTGTAAAAAACTTTTGTCTTAACATTTAAAATAGTATTTTCTTTTATAAAACACATGTGATATTTAGTCTATTTGTTCAAAAAGTTAACTAATAAAAGCTATAGTCAGCAAAATTGTTTGTTATAATTTCAAAAGTCCAAGATTTGAATTTGTCTTAATCACACAGTAAGTAATAAGCCAGATTTGCACTTGGTTGTTTACGGAATCTGTTTCTGTGTTGGAGTCAGATCTCCAACCATCCTTATGAATGATTTGTTACCCACTGTTGGGAAAAAACGTACCTATCAAAAAACAGCGGTGATATCGATTTTGAGAATGAAAAATTCAATACTGACTAATTCAATACTGACTATTCCCCATAACACGAAATAGTAACATGCACAAAAATAATTATGCGATATATGCAGAGATGGGAGGATTCATTTAATGGAAAGTGATTGGTTGAGAATATTTTCCAAGATTGAGTAATTTGTCACTCACACATCATTTGAAAGACAAGTTTTAGTCAAAAGTAATAGACAAAAACGCTCATTTAGGACTGCTTTTTATTAAAAAAAGTAAATAATTTTTATCCATTTCATAGCTAGCAAATTACAGGTAAGGAAAACTTGACATAATCCTTGGGTTGAAATGATATTCACAACACAAGTGCAACTCTCAGTTGTGGCAGAGAATTAACTGGAAAGGATTTATGTATATATATATAAAAAGTTTTCTCAGAAAGGTGTCAGTTTACTTTTTCAAACTTTTAATGTCTCAAATTCCATATTCCTGATCAGACGCTAATTCGTGGTTGTCACAGGTTACTCAAATAATGCGTATACGTAGCACAAATATAAAAAACCAAGGAAACATAAAATACAGACAAGAACCTTTTTCTTACCTTTGTGAATTTGAACAAGTCATGGCCTAATTTATCCTTTTCTGGAGCCTTCCGCCTCAAATTCTTCAACATCGTGTTTCATTAAAATCTTCCGAATAATTATGTTTATGAGTAGGATGTTAATTAAATAAGAAATCGACTTTTGATCGTTTCAATGGAACGCCCAAGTTACCATCTTTAATTTTTAAAAAAATCTCTTATATGTTTAGCGCTGATTGTAGAATATCGGGCTAAAAATCGAATTATCTCCATTATTAATTACTTCATAAAGTTGTTCACTCATTGGTTGGTGGCTTAAAAAGCGTGCAGACCGGGTTTACAAATATATAAATCGGGTTACTATGGGAAATCTTGATATCTGGCATATTTTTATTAAAGACAATAAAAAAATAAACACGTGCGCATAAACGGATAGCTTAAATTTGATTGGTTCTCCGTATTGTGATGAAAAAATGACATATGTTCGACATATTTTGACGATAATATGATATCCTGATAAGTAACGTTATTAATACAGCAGCTATTATATTGATCATAAGTCGCAATCGCTGATTCATTTTGAATCATCTGTATGAATATTTTTGCTTCCACCACACATTGACGAAATAAGTCATTCCATCCCCCCAGCAGACAAATTTTGTTGAGAAATAATAGAAATAATATACACACTATTTCAATAAAAATACTCTTCTCTTCATCGCAGTGATTTTTTGACGATTTTTGCACGCACTGCCTTTCGCTGTGTTATGGAGTGGGGAGTGAAGCACCAAATGTGAGATGTTATAAAGAGATATAACAACACTAAAATAATAAATATTACTTGGTCGAAGTATCATAACAAAAAAAAAAGAAAAGAAAAATATTCCTTCTTATACAAAAAATATTCACGATCATATCACACGCCGAACACGGAAAATGGGAAAATATTACCGGATACTGACATAGTGTGCGCCATATCTTTAAAAACATTTTTACTTCATTAAAAATCAAAATAAAAAAACATAATAAATAAATGAACAAATACAAAACCTAATGCTCTGTCTCTAATCGCAACACATCCTGCATATTCACGAAGCTTTTTGAATTGATAACGTGTGTGTATAATACACGGAGCTAGAAACTTTCCTCTTTCATTTTCCCATTTGGATATGAGTACACACATATACCGATTCTCTTTTTCAATTATTCATTGGGTTGAATTTTTCCGCCATTGCGAAATATTCCACGTGAAATTCTCCACCACACACACCACACAAGTTCAAAAATGACTTATTTATGGATTTTTACGTTCGCCACCGAAGCTCTACCTCCAATCCCGGTTTTTGTTTTCAGCATCCATAAAATGAAAATCATATACAAGCATAAGCATAAAGTTTAATTTTAATTCGATCGAAAAACATGTTTTCAGAATATTTTCTCAGAATTCTTTTCTCTTTAAAACTTCCCGATACAGTGGAATCTCCACAAAAGTGCACACCATTTGGGGACCTGACAAAAGTGTCCGCTTCTTTATGGAGATGTCCTCTTTATAGAGATTACATATGAAAATTATTATTTGGCAAAAATAAACCAGAATGGGTCTATAACATGGTTTGTAAAGTTGGAGAAAGGAAGGACAGAAAGAAAATTGATGGAATCAGTTGAAGTATGGTGTTATTGGTGTTTGCTTTTTTGTTTTGAAGCTGTATATTTTCCAACTTCTTCCCAGCGGGCACAAGACGTCTTTGAGACGTCTTATTTTAATCGTAAAATGGTCGTTTGCTTTCCAGATCATTTTGGGACGTCGTAGGGACGTCTGAAACGGGACGTCGCAATTGGGATCCTTTTACGACGTTTTTGGGACGTCTTTATACGGATTGAATAACGACCTTCGAAACAATTGTAAATTTAAGATCATTTTGGGACGTCGTAGGGACGTCTGAAACGGGACGTCACAATTGGGATCCTTTTACGACGTTTTTGGGACGTCTTTATACGGATTGAATAACGACCTTCGAAACAATTATAAACTTTCAAAAGCAATCAGTCTGTATAGAATGATTTATTGTAAATGTTTTTAAACGTCTTGACAACAAGCAGCGGTGGCAGAACGGTTACGAGTTCGACTGGCACACCAGAGGTTTCAGGTTCGGGTCCGCCTGTGGCCTGTTACAGTTTTTGAAAGAGTAAATTTCATAATCCTGCGACGTCGTTACGATGTCGTTGGGATGTCATCGAGACGTCTCAATGAAGATGTAATTGGGACGTCTTTTGAGATTCCCACTTCGCGACCATTTTGCGACGTCTTAGGGACGTCTTGAAAAGACGTCGTTACGACGTCTTTACGACGTCTTTGTGCCCGCTGGGTTAGTAACATTGGATAATGCTTCTACTTTCTTCATCCAAAAAGGAATATAGATTTGGTCTAACATTTTCAAAGATTCGGTCAAACTTGGTGTCTCATCTTCCATGTCATCTATCTCATCTATCTCTTCCTCGTGGAATTTCATTGTTATCGTCAGCTGCTGAAAGTTCTTTAGGTGGTGCTTTTTTCAATCCAGCGTAATGGTGTAAAAGCATTTTTCCATCTAACCACCCCCATCAGAAATATGAAGGCTACTGTCTTGAAGACTTATTGTATGATTGGGTAAAGAAAGAAACTTTTTAAACGTTGAAGAATATATAAATTGAACAAGACCAACTGCACGAGAGGTCCAATATGGTTAGAACGTATTAGCCACTGCATTTTCGTCGTGTATGTTATCGTCTTCTCGTTTACAACACGAAGGCTGACATCTCCTATCAGTGGCTTCCAAATGTCCATATATGCGTGGTAACCATGGTAACCGCAGCGTATCAGTTGTGTTTTAGAACTGAGAAGCTGTTGTCAATCAAGATGGGAATTTCAACATCGAAAGGGATCTCCATTTTGTCTTTTTGATCATCACAGCTTTTTGTTTACAGTTTTGCTTTGCGGTTTGATTCCTTATTTTAACCAAATAATTTGAATCGAAATATTCGATTTGTGATTTTAATAGCTTGATAAAGCCAACAACGCTTAAAATTTGAGTATTTTGACAAAACTCCCAATTAGCGGACACCTCCAAATAGCGGACAGTTTTGCGCAGTCCCTAGGGTGTCCGCTATATTCAGAGGCTTCACTGTATTGTTCATTTGCGACTTAAACAAAGTGTCTGCTTTATGGAGTGTCCGCTTTATAATAGAGACTTTTTCATAGAGATTGTAAATCCATCCGTAGTTATTGTTTATTTGCCATTTTAAAGAAGCACATTACAAATCAGCATAAAAGTATGATAATTTTAATGGCTGGAGACCATACATATAGCCAAAGGCTAGACAAGGGTATGGCCACCAATAATTTAACAGTTGGATCAATAGACTACCATAAACAAGTAAAAACTAATTTGCGAAAAATCAATAGTTAATAAAAGTGATGCTTTTGAAGAGTTCGATTAAGTTGTGCTTAGAGATGCTAGCTAGGTCTGATTCTGGACAATGCAACTGAAACTCATTCCATTGAACAACAGACTGGTAGATAACAGAGTTTAAACCAAATTTAGTGGTATTGCATTTAGGTCTTGATAAGAGTCCCAATAAATTACCCCTGGTGTTGTGACAATGTGGATATTTACTTAGATTGTAAGTATTAATTAGAGCTGGAGGTGCAGAGTTAGAGAGTATGTGAAAAGTAGAGATAATGTTAAGAAGTTTAACTAGATCAGAGAATTTTAGAATTTTAAGATTACGAAATAAAATAGATGAAGGAGAGTTAAATTCAGAGAAGGTAATCAATCTCATACATTGCTTCTGAAGTCTAGAGATTCTAAGGCAAGGTGAGTTTCCCCAAACCTGACAGGCATATCTCATGTGAGTGTCAAAGAATGAAAAATAAACTTGAAGAAGAATAGATCTTGAGATAAAATGTCGAAGTTTAGAGATGATACCATTTGCTTTCCTTAATTTTACACGTAACAATTCAAGGTGTTTTTTCCATGAAAGAGTGTTATCTAAGTGAACACCAAGATATTTGACTGAGTCATTGAGATCAAGGAGATGACCATTTAGTATAAGCCGTATATTGTAGTTGGGAATCTTATGTGAGCCATGGAATAATAAGACTTCTGTCTTAGGAACATTCAGAGAGATCTTGTTAGCGCATAACCATTTGAAAAGTCTCCTTAGATCTAAGTTAAGACGTTTTTCTATAACCTTAAGGGAGGAATTTGAATAAAGAATACAGGTATCATCAGCAAATAAAGTAGCTACACTAAAGATAAGAGAGTTAGGGAGATCATTAATATAAATGATAAACAGCAAAGGTCCCAGAACTGATCCTTGAGGAACACCGTGAAAAACTTCCTTAAAATCTGATTTTTTACCATTTAGATACACATACTGTTTTCTCCCAGTTAAATAAGATTGGATCCAACGCTTACACTTACCTCTGATACCATAGAGTTCAAGTTTGCGTAACAGGATGTTTATGTCAACTGTATCAAAAGCTTTTCGCAGATCAATGAACACCCCACAAGAAAATAGTCCAGTATCAAGTGATTTTCTGATAGTTTCGGTAAGGGTAATTAAGGTTTGAGTTGTGGAATGTGATTTTCTAAATCCAAATTGTCTGTTAAATATTAGGTTGTGTTTAAGAAGAAAGGAATTAAGTCTTGTGTGAACCAATTTTTCAAAAATTTTATCAATATTAGAAAGTAGTGAAATAGGCCGATAATTATTCACATCAAGATTAGAACCTTTGTTCTTGAAAACAGGTATTACTTTGACTAATTTAAGAGTGTCTGGAAATATACCTGTTTCAAAAGTTAGGTTGATTAAAGATGATAAAACACTAGCAAGTTCATTTGGGACACAATCAAAAATTTGTCTTGGAATACTATTGTCACCAGTACTTTTGGAATGGTTTAGGGTTTTGAAAGTCTTAAGCATTTCAGCATGAGTTACAGCTCTAAAAAAACAGGAATCAGGTGAAGGATTTCCAATTAAAAAGTCTTCAAAATTACCAAAGTTTGGAATTTTGTCTTGCAAATTTTGCGCAATAGAGCTAAAATAATCATTAAAAGCACTGGCGACCCTAGTTTGGTCGTTAACAATATTGTTATTCAAATCAAGAGAAATATTGGCATTATTTTTATTTTTAGAACTATGGATTATACCATTAATGCCTTTCCAAAGTTTTTTTGAGTTTTTGATGTTATTTTCGAAGAATGTTTTGTAATACATATTTTTACTAGTTTTTATAAGTTTAACGATAGTGTTACGATAAAATTTATATTTAATGTGTAGTTCATTTTTGATGTTATTGTTCTTACAATTAATGAATTTTTTTAAAAGAACATCACGTTTAAGTATTGATTTACGTATACCCTTAGTTATCCAAGGTTTGGTCTTATCAAGGATTTGTTTTTTGGACATCTCTCTTATGGGAGTAAATTGATCTACGAGAAAATTAAGTTTATCAAAGAATAGATCAAAAGAGACATTTGGATCTTTTGCATCAAGTTTCATGAAGGAATCCCAGTTGATTGATTGAAAATATTTTCTAAATTTTTCAGCATCAAAGTTTTTCCAATCTTTGTAAGTTTTAGGGACATTATTGGTTTGTTTTTTATTTGATTTATCTAATAGTACAAATTGGGCCAGATGGTCAGAAATGCCTGAAATAAGATTACCTGAGATAGACTTGTAAGAATGGGGAGAAATAAAAATGTTATCAATCAGTGTCTGTGAGTTATTACTAATCCTAGTAGGTAAATTGATATATGTTAATACAAGAAAGCTACTTAAAGTGTCAATAAAGTTAGTGACAGAATTTTCACTAGAACTTAATAGATTCAAATTAAAATCACCTAAGAGAACAAGCAACTTACCTTGGCGATTGACAATTTCTAAGATGGGAAGAAGAAACTTATTTGTAAATTCAATCGGTGATAAGGCATGATGTCTGTATATTGATCCCACTACAATATTAGGCTTATTTTTTACCTGGATTTCAGCAAATGTTGATTCCAATAATTTTGAAGCATACATAATATTCTCAAGATCAGGTCTTCTAAAAGATGTAAGTTTATCGGAAATAAAGAGAAGGGTGCCACCATGGTTTGCTTCAGTAACAGTGACATGAGATTGATAATTAGAAATTACAGGACTATAAGGAGAACTTGATAGAATACGTGTTTCACTCAGCCCTATTACATCAAATTCAAAATTAAGAGAATCAAGAAAAAGTTCTAAACTATCAAGATGTAAATTTAAAGAATTGATGTTTAAATGGAAGAATGAATAAGAAGAGGTATTGCAAATAGCTGAATTAGAAATCATAGTTTTAAAGGAAAGTTCATCATAATACTTACAATTTAACGTTTCCAGATTGTCAAAATTTTGAGAAGTGTGTTGGGAGGAAAGAGTACTTAAAGACGGATCAGGTTCAGGTTCAGGTTCAGTATTAAATGGAAAAAGCAGACAGCTACACCTATAACAGAACCAGGCCTCACTATCATCTGTTTCAATGAGCTTTTTGAAATCACTAGTGCTAAGACGATTACATTTGGGATGAACCCAGTGTTCACAAAAGTTACAAAAAATAGCATCACTTTTAATTGGTTTATCGCAAATAGAACATGGATCACTATCCACTTGAACAGACATGAAATCAAAATGATAATTGTTTCTCGAGCCAAAACTTGTAATAAAAAAAAAAAATAAAATAAAGTATCAAGAATGTCTTAAAACAATTAATAGAGAAAAAGAATCTATTCTAAAAGTTCTTTTTGTTCAGGAAAATTACTTAGAAGGTCGTTAAGATGCGTAATTTTCATGACTTCATCATAGTCAAGAAATCTAATGTAAATTGTACCATTAAAAACCCAGAATGAATCGATTACTTTATTCTGATGGAGAGTTTTAACTTTTCCCCAGAGATAACGATAATAGTTGCAAAGATTGTTATTGATGTAAATTTTGTCGGCAAGATCAGCTTTTTTATAGATGTCATAAGAACGGAAGTTTTTACCTTTCTTGAGAAGTTTTTCAGCGAATTTTCTGTTTACAAATCGAACGATAGTGCGTTTAGGGCCTTTTTGATTAGGTTTTTTTCGAAGTCGATGACAAGCTTCAATATCATTTGTTGAAATGTCGATATCAACTGCCTTTGCTATTTTGATAACTTTATCTTCTAAATCCTCATCACCGACTGAGTCTGGTATTCCAACAATCTCTATGTTGTTTCTTCTTATGTATTGCTGAACTTCCGCGGTGTCTCTTTCTACCTCAATAAATTCATCATAGTCTGCTTTCTCGTCTTTAAATACTTTCAAATCATGTTGGATCTTTTGAATGATTACATCTTTTTCCGACAGTTCAGATTTCAGTTCCTTTATTTCAGATTTGAGAGCAGTATTTTCATTTTGCAGTTTTATCAAAAGTTCCTCTTTTACTGTGTCAATCTTAGAATATAAATCTGATTTTATAATCCTCAATTCATAATAAATCATCTCAAGTGTAATTTCTTGATCATCGTGAATAAAATTATTTATCGAGTCGTGAAATACCTCATTCTCATCAGATGGAATATCTTCTACAGTATCAGTATCAGTATCTTCTACAGTATCAGCTTTGTCTTCGACAGTATTGACAACATTTCTCTGTGAACTTCTCGTTGATGCTACCATCTTGTTACAATGTTTGGCTCGAGAAACGCCTACTTTTTACGCGCGAATCAACTTGACACGTCCGTACTTCACGAGGTTCATCTGTCAACTTCCTAGATAAACTGTCCGTCTTAAACAGGGTGTCCGTTTATAGAGATTCCACTGTACTATGTTTCCTAAATAACACAACGGATCACACCGTCATATATCCGAGCATCTTCGTGTGTGATTACAAACAGTTAATAGACCTTTCTCGAAATTCTGTTTAAACGCTGCATTATGGCCGAGTTATTGTGTTTAACACCCAGCTTTAAATATTCAAACTGCATCTAACATATAGTTTATCTAAGAATTTCAAAGCCTGAAAACTTTATGGTGTAAACCTTGTAAAATTTGTTTGGGTTAGTGAGGTTCTGGCTATGCCTCGTTCTGTCAGACTATTTCAAGAAGCTTTAACCGAGAAGTTTGGTGTATTCAAATTATTAGGCGCTCTTCTTATTATTTTAGCAATGGGAATTGGGAATAATAGAGACTTAATCGAAATTAAGTTGTAAAGTAAAAAAATCAATGGAACAATGAACCGCATCAAAACGAGGTTAAAGGACACAATCGTCATTAATATCCGACATCAAAACGAGGTAAATGATACGAGGTATCATTGCCCCCGCAGCAGGCGTAAGCGAGCGAGGAGGCATAGTAGTTTCACGAGATAGGCGAATGTCAGTTTCCGATTTTGTTCATCATCATCATCATCTTCCAACTTTCGTGTTGACGTTACACGGTGGTATACGATTATTAGCTGACTTCGCTTTTTTCCCGTTTCAAAGCATGGTACTGTAAGTGGAAAACAGAGTGTTTTCTCGTATTTGTTTCCTAATTTACTATTATATTATGCTATGTTATTTAGGAAGTTCGAATGCTAAAATTGCTTAGACATTTTTCATGTTACGTTTGTGTTGTTTTAGTGAAGTGAACGACAAGGATTTTGAAGCACAGCTTGAAATCCGTAATTTTGCCAACCATACATTTTATTTTTGCATATGTTTTTGCTCTAAATCTTTCATTCAATAAATTTTATTCAATACACTGATTTTTGGCGGATCTTGCCTTTAAGATTTCTGTGTATATACAAGAAAGACATATTACAATAAATTGTCGTTCTTGATGTTTTTCTTCTTTGACTGTCTTCTAAACCTAGTGTGATCATGTAAAGGCATTCACCTTTAGTTCAGGTGTTTTCAATGTTTTTCTTTGTTTGGCATTTTTCATGTATTTTTTAGTATTATTTGTAATTCTGTGTACTTTCTAGTCTTGGTTAATATATATTTTATGTTAATTTATGTCATTTTGTCATTTTTGCATATTTAATTCTAGGTCTGTAAATTATACTCTTTCTCATGTGTGACTATAAAGCTCCCACTTTCACTTTCTCAGTCAGTTCATAACAGACCTTCAAGGAGTGAACATCAACTTAGTTATTTTTTAACACTTGGATTTAGTCATCAATTTCAAGTCAACTTTCAGACTATGAACCTTTAAAATAGTCTACTACTCTTCATGTGTAGTCAACACTCACTATATGAAACTCACCCACTCAATTCAGCTTGTTCACAAGCCTCATACTCAGGCAAGCTGGTAAGTTTTTTTTTGTCTTGGCTTTTCATTCTTTTGCTTTTGCTCAGGTTTTGTTTTCATGGGAGCAACTTAGGTTTCTTTTTCACTTATATATCAAATTTCATATAGATTTCTCACATAGACATGAATATTTTTCTCAACTCAGTTTTTGTATTTATTTACAGTTTGAACTTGTTCAATATCAATCTAAAGTTCCAAACACTTGTGTCGTCAATTTTTCTCACTGATACTACATTCAAACAGCGAGCATCACTGAGGATTTTATCAATTAAAGGCGTGGTCACATGCTACCAAGGAGAAAAGACAGACTTGATTACAACATCCTATCTACTATTGGTAAAAAAGTCACAAAACCTAACACAAATCAACCCTCCACTGAAACTGAATCATCAACTGAAGTTGGTCCTTCAGTTGAAGTTGAACAACTGATCACTCAAAACAGACGCAACGATCAGGACAAACACCCCACCCTTACTGCATACTTACACCATCTTGATATGGCAGACAGAGTCAAGGAGCTGCTCATACAAGAATCAACTCTCCAAGATGAGATCGAAGACTCAATCAATGACAATGCCGCAGACCAAATCAACCAATCTCTGGATTTGATGAAGATTTGCATCAGCAAGATTGAGAACCTTCGCATCAAATACCGTTCCACTCATCGAGAACTGAAACTCCTTATGCACGAAGATGAGTATGAAGCGAATTACCAAAAGTCATTTACCGCTGTAATATTGAGCATCAGTACGTACATAAAGTCAATCAATCAGCTCATCCAAACGCACCACCTCACCAGCATCCGCTTCAGCGAGGATGTTAACAATCAACAGGCTGAGCTTATCATCAAGGAGATAGAACGTTCCATCACCTACCTCAACGCAAGCTCCACCTGCACCAATGTCTTGAGGATCAGCAACGAAGACTTGAAGCAGCGGAAGTCACTCTTCGATTCTCAACACAAAGAACTCAAAGAGATCTCCACAAGACTGAAAGAGCTGATCGCACTACGACCGAAAAAGGAGATATTTGCAAAGCTTAATTCAGACTATGAAAAACTGTTTGATACAAGAGCTACGTATGAACTGAAATTAAACCTGGAGATTAAAAACCGTGAACTAACCAAACTTGAGTCATTCAAGAAAAGTAAACTCAACATCAAGCTCCCAATTTTCACAGGATATGACTCAAAGTTAGACATTTACACCTTCATCGACGAATTTCAAAAACTTCACGATGATTCAGTGCCAAAAAGTCTTCAAGCGGAGTTATTAAAGAACAATTTCCTGGGCAAGCAAGCGCTCACGCTTGTCCAAAGTATTGATGACATTGAAGATGTATGGAAGCGGCTTAAAGACGTTTTTGGTGATAAAGAGATCCTTCTTCAACACAAGCTTTCAGATCTCTTCAACATTTCGTCCGAAGCTACATCTAGAGATCCCACCAAGGTAATTGAGTTCCTCTCAAAGATTACCAACGCAATGAGGGACCTGATGATGTTGGCTTCAACTCACAACATTGAAAATGAGTTGTTCTACAGCGATGCTCTACGACGTATTGTCAACATGCTTGGCGAAGGACGGATGATGCGTTGGCTGACAATCTCCTGTGAAGATTCAAGAGATGGGAAGTACAAGTGGAAACAACTCATCGAATTTCTCGAGAAAGAAATGAAGATTCATCAACAGAAGTTAGTCATTCAATCAACGTCGAAATCAATGGCTGTGAAGCACATCCATTCAAGCAAGCCAGCGTCAAAGCCAAGCAAGTCAGCCTTCCTAGGGTATCCAAGTGGCACCCCTGCCGATCAACCTTCGTCATCCTCAAGCAATGAATCATCATCGACGATTTGCGTCATTTGTGGCGCAAGTGACCACTTCCAAAGCAACGGACCGAGAGGTACCAAACTCATTCAGTACTTCTCCTGCAAGAGGTTCGCAGAGATGTCAACGGCTCAACGCTTCCAATTCCTGAAGTCCAATGGGTTATGCTTCCAATGCCTCTACCCTGGGGCAAAGATCGATGGAGGAAAGCACAAGGAAGGCAAGTGTCAACGCGACTTTGTCTGCAGGCACGAATCGCACAATGGATATGCAACAAAGAAGCACGTTCTTGTGTGTGAGGAACACAGGAATGACCAACAAAACAAAGACGTACTTGAGCATTACAAGGCACGGTGCATCTTGAAGCACCCACTTCCTGCTTACTCCAAGGACATCCAAATCTTTCACAGCTCATTCAAGGCGAAGCCCAAGGAATCAAATCCTCAGTCAAAATCAGATGATGACTCTCATGATGCAATCTTCGTGCTGCAGCCAATCACAGTCAATGATGAGAAGTTCACCATCTTCTACGACAGCGGCTGCAGCGATTTCATCAGTCGTCATGGAGCTGTCAAACGTCTTGGGTTGAGGGCAAAACAGTTATTCTCGGGCACCATTAAGATGAATGGTATTGGTGGTATCTCAAGTCCTTCTAACCACGGGATTTATCAAGTCTCGTTACCACTCAAAGACAACAACAACGCTGTGATGTCAGGACCCTGCTTAAATAGAGTCACCAATGAATTTCCACAATACCCCATCAATGGTGAAGTTCTTAACGACATCAAAGATGAATTCAACAGGAACGGTGGTGATTTGATGAACCTACCGTCAGTTCCAGAGAAGGTTGGTGGAGATGTGGACTTCATTATCGGCATTCGGTATCTACGCTACTTTCCAAAGCCAATATTTCAGATGTTATCTGGTCTCACAATCTATGAGTCGCACTTCCTCAACAGTGATGGTTCATGCGGATTGATCGGAGGACCCCACGCAATGTTTGATACTATTCACAACCAATCAAGTCACTTCGCCCAGAACCAGCTCAGATTGTTCTCAAATGGTTACCATGCAAACCCAGATGTACGTTTACTTGGATATTGTGATCGATTTGGTGATGTTGACACCAATCTTGACGAATGCAACCTTGAACTATTCAACAAAGTCGATCAAGCTGGCAGTGAAGTCTCGTATCGCTGTGTCAAGTGCCGAGGCTGTCCAACTTGTAAGAATGCATCAACTGACATAATGAGCATCAAAGAAGAAACAGAACAAGAGATTATCAACGATTCTGTCACTGTCGATATCTCTCAACGAAAATCAACTGCAACTCTTCCACTCATCAAAAGCCCAAGTCTGTTGTCACCAAACCGAGATGTTGCTTTAAAAGTTTACAACCAACAACTGAAGCGACTCCAGAAGAATCCTGCCGACAAGCAAGATATCATCAAATCAGAAGAAAAACTTGCATCATTGGGTTATGTCAAATATGTGAAGAACCTATCGAAAGAAGATCAAACCCTCCTTAATCAATCGAATCTAAACAATTTCATTCCATGGAGAGCTGTATGGAAGGAAAGTTCTGTGTCAACCCCATGCAGAGTGGTATTTGATGCTTCAATGCCAACAAGGAGTGGATATTCACTAAATGACATATTGGCTAAAGGCAGAAATAACATGAACCGGCTTGTGGATATCTTCATCCGGTGGAGAGGACACGTTGTAGCACTTCACACTGATGTACGAAAGATGTACAACTCAATTCAACTCGACAAATCTCACTGGGGATTACAACGTTATCTTTGGCAAGAGTCACTGGACCCATCACAACCTCCTGAAGAGAAGGTGATCATGACACTCATTTACGGGGTGAAATCTAGTGGCAACCAGGCTGAAAAAGGACTAAGGGAAACTGCCAAACTCCTCAAAGATGATTATCCCAGAGTCTACATAGTCCTGACGAAAGATACGTACATTGACGATTGTTTGTCAGGAGCTGAATCCAAATCACAAGTCCTCATTCTTGCAGACGGTTTGGAAATTGTCGTTAGTCATGGTGGATGGTTACTGAAGGGATTTACTTTCTCTGGTGAACACCCTCAAGAAGCAATGTCAAGTGATGGCAAATCAGTATCAGTTGCCGGTCTAAAGTGGTACCCCAAAGATGATGTCATCTCAATCGATGTTCAAGAGTTAAATTTTGCGAAGAAACACCGTGGACGCAAGCCAACCTCAGATTCAACAATCCCAACCAATCTTACCAGGCGTCATTGCGTCTCAAAGGTTGGAGAACTGTACGACATCACTGGTCTTATCACACCAATTATCGCCACAATGAAAATGGACCTTCATGAGTTGGTCAAGCGAAAGATGGAGTGGGACGATATTCTGCCTGACAACCTACGAAACGTATGGGTATCTCACTTTCAAATGATGAATGAAATCAAAGACATCCGCTACAAACGTGCTGTTGTCCCAGAAGATGCCGGAAACCTTGACATCCAAACACTCGACTTTGGTGATGCAAGTCCAAAAATGGCATGCAGCTCAATCTATGTGCGCTTTAAAAGAAAGAATGGTGACTATTCATGCCAATTGATATTTGCAAGATCAAAAGTCGTACCCGAAGATTACACCCAACCAAGAGGAGAATTATTTGCAGCTGTACTCAATACCCACACTGGTCACATCGTCAAACGTGCATTTGGGGAAAAACACAAATCATTCTTCAAATTCACAGATTCCCAAATTGCATTGTACTGGATCTGCAACGAGAACCTCAGTCTGAAGCAATGGACAAGAAATCGTGTCGTAGATATCTTGAGGTTCACTGATCAAACTCAATGGCAATATGTTAAATCCGAAAACATGATTGCTGATGCTGGCACTCGAAGATGCTCTTCAATCGACATCATCCAACCTGACTCTCACTGGATCAATGGATATGATTGGATGAAGTTGTCACCATCTGAATTTCCAGCTTTTTCGAAAGAAGAAATATCATTGAGTGCACAAGAAACCCAACTGATGAGGAAGGAAATAAAGGAACCCCCGGCTCAACCAGATGAAGTCAACGCATGCCTTGCTTCAACATCAACAAGGGAAACTTCACAGTACTACAACTTTTCCAGATACTTGATTGATCCAAAATCAAGAAGCTTCTCCCAAGTTGTCAGAATCTTGGTCCTTGTCCGAAAATTCATCAAATCCTACCTAAAGATCACATCCATCAAACCTCGACACATGAAGTGTGACGTTGAAGATGATATCAAAGAAGTTGAAAGATATTTCTTTCGAAAAGCCACTCAAGAAATCATCAAATTTGTTTCACCACAGAAGTACAACAGAATCTCCCAGATGAAGGATGGCATCATCTACTATACAGGCCGAATACTTCCTACTGATGAAGCATCAATTCTCGGCAAGGTCACCTCGGTGATGAAAGATTTGAGCACGCTCAATTTCTTTGTTCCAATCATTGACAAAGGATCACCATTAGCATATTCCATCGTTAATGAAGTTCACTGGTCACACCCAACAGCAAAGCACTCTGGTGTAGAAACCACATGGCGATATGTACTTCAAGTTGCATACATCATTGAAGGAAGGTCTCTCGTAAAACTCATTCGATCCTCATGTACAAGATGCAGATACTTGATGAAGCAACAACTTGATGTAGCAATGGGACCGTTGTCACCAGACAACTTCACTATTGCACCGGCATTCTACATTAGTCAGACAGATCTTGCTGGACCGCTCCTCTCCTACTCAAACCACCATAAGCGCACAACTGTCAAAATTTGGTTGGTGGTTTTCTGTTGCGCAACTACAACTGCTATAAAGATTAAGGTCATGGAAGATTATTCCACCACATCATTTCTCCAAGCCTTCACAAGATTGGCATGCGAAGTGGGATACCCGAAGAAGCTGCTTGTCGACGAAGGCAGCCAACTTGTCAAGGGATGCGAAACAATGAGACTGGACTTCCAAGACCTCAGCAACAAAATTAGTAAAAATTCAACAATGGAATATTCCACATGTCCAGTTGGAGGCCATAACATTAATGGACGTGTTGAACGGAAGATCAGGGAAATTCGTCTATCCATTGAAAAGTCCGTTCATCAACAACGCTTATCAATTTTGCAATGGGAAACTCTCACTTCCTCAATTGCTAATTCAATCAACAACCTTCCAATTGCAGTCAGGAATTTCAAAGGCGATTTCGAGATGGCAGACCTTATCACCCCCAACCGTTTAATGTTGGGCAGGAACAATGACCGATGTCCCACACAACCGTTGCAAGTCTCGAACGATTCAGACAAAATCATCAGGTCGAACAAGAAGATTTTCGATGCGTGGTTTGAATGTTGGTTGACAGCTCATGTACCATCCCTGATGCATCAACCGAAATGGTTCAATTCAGACCGTGATCTCAAGGAAGGTGACGTGGTGTTATTCACGAAACAAGAGTCGAACCTCTCTTCAGAATATCAGTTTGGTATGATTAAGTCGATAAGTCGAGACCGAGACGAAAGAGTTCGAAAAGTGGTTGTGGAATATCAGAATGCCAATGAACAGGTGAAACGTGAGACCACACGTTCAGTTCGAACTCTGATACTAATTCTTGGTGCTGACGAAATTGAAATGTGAATTGGACAATCAATTTTTCATATCTCCTGGGGGAGTGTAAAGGCATTCACCTTTAGTTCAGGTGTTTTCAATGTTTTTCTTTGTTTGGCATTTTTCATGTATTTTTTAGTATTATTTGTAATTCTGTGTACTTTCTAGTCTTGGTTAATATATATTTTATGTTAATTTATGTCATTTTGTCATTTTTGCATATTTAATTCTAGGTCTGTAAATTATACTCTTTCTCATGTGTGACTATAAAGCTCCCACTTTCACTTTCTCAGTCAGTTCATAACAGACCTTCAAGGAGTGAACATCAACTTAGTTATTTTTTAACACTTGGATTTAGTCATCAATTTCAAGTCAACTTTCAGACTATGAACCTTTAAAATAGTCTACTACTCTTCATGTGTAGTCAACACTCACTATATGAAACTCACCCACTCAATTCAGCTTGTTCACAAGCCTCATACTCAGGCAAGCTGGTAAGTTTTTTTTTGTCTTGGCTTTTCATTCTTTTGCTTTTGCTCAGGTTTTGTTTTCATGGGAGCAACTTAGGTTTCTTTTTCACTTATATATCAAATTTCATATAGATTTCTCACATAGACATGAATATTTTTCTCAACTCAGTTTTTGTATTTATTTACAGTTTGAACTTGTTCAATATCAATCTAAAGTTCCAAACACTTGTGTCGTCAATTTTTCTCACTGATACTACAGATCATGATTAATAAAACCTTCTTATATTTTTTTCTTGTTTTTTCTGTAAATTTGACTACTTACTGTTTTAAATCAAAGTTTGAAACGCAGACTTGTAATGGATTTTTCGCTTTAATTTTTTTTTTTTTGAAAATGTTTGTTTTTTTGGTCAGCGCCGCAAGGTAGCTGATCTTTCATTTCCCCGTGTCCGTCAGTCAGTCAGTCCGTGTGTGTGTAATGTTGCAGTTCTTCACGCCCTAGTTATACGCCCGTAGTTACTAATTTTAAATTTTTCAGTTCAAAATCAGAAAGTTTATAGCACAACGTTGATTTTTGGAAAATATATCACTTGTGTGTGACGAAGTAAATATATTACAATACGAAAAGAGTTTTTTTCATTCGAATGAATACGTTAATTATTTGTTTTAATGCGCCCTCCCTCCACCCTTTATCTAAACGTAATGCATTTTGGGAGCGAAACGCTGCTCAAACGTATCAACAAGAACCAAGAAGTACATTATGGTTCCTCTAACAGTCGATTTAGGTTTTACAGATACAAATATATAACAGCAGTATAAACTTATATTGAAGTGTATTGGATCAAGACATTAGACGTATCCTAATTGGATGGGATAAAAATTTAGGAGAAAGGAAAAGTCAGGCAAGTTGCACAGATTATTTATCTCTTGTCACTCGCACTCGAACGAATTGTAATTTCTTTTTCTCCATTATCTATTAAAGATAAGATGTTATCTTACATACCTTAAGGGAAAACTAGGTGATTCTTACTGAATAATTTACTTTGTGTTTTTGTACTGTTAAACAGTTCAATTTTGTAGCTTGAAATTTTGAATGAACGAAAATGTACATTTTTAGAGAAAGTATTGTTATATATGTAATTACAGTAGCAATAACACACATCAGCTCATAAGAAGACAAAGATGAAGAAAAGAACATTAAAAAACACAAATAAAAATAATTGCACAATTATACCTTATTCGTACTTATAAATGCTGGAGAATTTCTTGCAGGAATTGCAGTATTCTTTTTTGTAATTTTGCTATGAATGAAATCGTAAAAATTTACCCGGCAATTAATAAGCTTTTTTAATTGTACTGCAGACAATGGAAATAATGGACCCCAAAACAAGAAGACATAATATTTTACTTTTCAATCTATCTCTAATCTTACATTCAGAACTTTGTTTCTTTCTGGTACAGGTAAAAATGAGAGAGCATCTTTAGATTGTATTGTAGATATAGGAATTTTTTTGATATTCTAGATATATAAAAAAATAAAAAAATAAATTTATTTATTCACGTCTTTGAGTCGCATAAGTTTGTTCTGCAAATTTTGTATTTTTTGAGGTTCAATTCGCATTAATTTAACATTAATTCTCCCGCAAACAATTTATACGAATAAGGTAACATATTATTACTTGCCTATTTAAATCAGGATAAATATTAATAACAATATTTTCATTGTCGTTATGGAAACAATCACCAGCAAAATTACCATCCCTTGGTACAAATTCCTTCCCCATCTAGGAGTGTCTCTCAGCAAGACAGATTACTTTATTCTGCCTGGTGGAATTTTATTTTACTGTGAAAACTTTTGTGTCACTTACAAAATCTTGTACCTTAAGGATAGTCCATACCCTCCTAAGCATGATTTCAGTTTTTCCCTGATAACTTGAAATGTGTTGATTTTTTCTTATCAAAAGTATATATTTTCTGAATCCTCATTTAATTATCTGTCTAATGATCCATATTTTGTTTATTAAAAATGAAAAGGACAGGAATTAGAAGAAAAAAAGTAAAATTTAGAACGCATTGAATTAAAAAGTTCCAACTCCCCTCCATTACACTTTTTTTTCAAAAAAATTGCATTTTTGAAATCCATGATCATTTGTCGAAAAAAGTTTGCCACAGTTTTTTTTAAAACTCATTACTTCCAAAAATATAAAGCTTTTTGTTCATGACCCTATAAAAACGTTGATTCTTTAACTTCAACTCTCCCTCACGGGGCGAATTTTGATTCTTTTCAAAATATGTGGCAAACTTTTTTGCGCAAAGGCCAACTGAACAAAATGAAAAAACCCGCATGGTTATATCTCGTTCACAAGGGGAGTTGGAACTCATTAAATGTTGGTCATCAAGCTAAAATTACTTTCAGAGAAAATCACATTTAAACATTTTTTCTTCTTCCATCGCTTGTGTAAACAAAATTGAATAGCGATCAAATTCTATTGTGAATGTGAGATGTTGGAATGTATGAAAAGTTAAAAAGGTAGAAAACCATCTCATTGAATAATGATAGTGTGTATAATTATAAAGAAAACCACCTGGTTTTATTTTTAACGATAATAAAGCAAAATATTGAATACGAAAAGTAAACAAAGCCGAAAAAGTATGTATGGCGTCATACATATGCGTATATTGAGAGAAATCTCTTTTATTTCACCGAAAGATTAATTACTTGTGTAAACAAAGATTTTTTTGCCTTTTGGTTTTTGCTAATAACTCCATAATTATTTGGAATTTTAAAATTCTGATTGCAGAATCTGTTTTTAAATAAAAAATTGAAAGGAAATATTGAAAAAAAATTTTTTTCAAAAAAATTCACCTCGGAGGGTATGGACTATCCTTAAGGGAAGAAATTGTTTGCGGAAGAAATTTGTGCGGAACTTTTTTTTGCGGAATTTATTTTCACTCAAATCCGCAAAAATAAATTCCGCAAAATTTTCGAAATTTTTCATCCGCAAAAAGATTTACTCGGAAAAAAGTCGAGGTCATTGAACATCTAAGGACCCATTTATTACTCTTCGTCAATAACAATACAAGCAGCATCTGCACTTGCACTCTGTTGCTTTTACTTTGAGAAACGATGTCGGTGGAGGTATATATCACAGTTTTTATTGTTATTTGCACTTTTCCTTTATGGATGGGAAGTAGATCTAGACTGAGTAATATTCTGAACCTCCTCTGAACAGAGGACCCAGCCACATCTGTTTGTTACAGTTAAGTATTCTTTTTTGATATTATAACTGTTATTCCGTAAATCTGCTCTTTCCATTCCAACTAAAGTATGTATAAAGTTTGTACCCAAGCACTGAATTAGGTGTTTCCTTACTTTCGATTTTATTAAATTTCTTGCATCCGCAAAAATTAATTCCGCAGAATTTCTTATGAAGTCGTCATCCGCAAAAATTTCTTCCGCAAACAATTTCTTCCGCAAACAATTTCTTCCCTTAAGGTAAGTGTGTGTAGTGAACTTGCTACCAGAGATACTTTAAGTGTTGGTCTTTTGTTGAACCTCCTGGTAAATTGGATTAATTCATTCAGGCAGCAATGATGCCTGATTAACAATGATGAGGAGCAATTTTCCCAATTCTGAATTCGAAAAGATTCCGATCAATGAGCTACATCCATACTCATTGGCAGAAGTGGCTTTTAGTTTGATTGACAGTATGGGTTGTGCAGTCAGTTTACAACAGTTGGGTTTGATTTGTGTTCCGAATTGACAAATATCAAAAGCACATTTAGCCGTCATTTTCTACATTTTTGTGCCATTATGAAAAATATTTGAAGATCAGACAAAATTCAATACAAATTTTTTCCAAGAAAGATTTATATGAATTTTCATGAACTAAATTTTACCTTTTTCGGAATGATAAATTTATTTTACTGAGTTTTATTGACTAACATTGACTCACCTGCAGTGTCTGATCTTAGCAGTTCAGGCCACCAAAATTTTTGAAAACCTCTGTTGTGGTGGCACGACTGGACAGGAGTAAAAAGTATATAAATTGCAAACCAAAAATCCTAAAGCCAATGATGTCAATGGCCCGGCATGACACCCGGATAAAATCTTAAGATTAGACACTCGCCTGCCACCATGAAGAGAAATTCAGTAACTAATTTCCCTTCAGGCATAATATTAGAGTTAAAATCACGATCCTGTAATTGATGCTTCTATAAGATCTGAATTTTGTTAAATGGAATAAATTAGAATTGATTGGTGCGTTATACATAACCTTTTACATTTTTATTTTTAGTAATCAACAACTGCTTGGCATTAGATCTTCATGTAACTTCATCTGAGGACCAGTTAATTGGTAGAAACGAAAGTTCACCTGCGTGATTAACCAAACACGTAATCCTGTAAGAACGTAAGCTGGAAGGTCTAACTTGTAAAACTGAAATTTGAAGCTTAAATAAAACCGAATAAAGTATCAAGTTGTTGTAGTTGTAATGCGCGTATGATTTCTGTTGATGCGTATCGAATTGTCGTATGTAGTTTGTATGCTGCCACAAAAACTTCCCCACTAATAAGGAAAAGGATTTAATTGTTGTGGAAACGCATGGTTTTATTGAGATTTGGTTAAGGCGACTTCCGTTAGAAATACGCATTACGTATTACAAGTTATTCGGCTCTTGTGTTTTTTGTCTCGATGAGACATATGTAGATCGGATATAAATTTAGTGGTAATAATCTGTATGCAATGTCGGGCTTCTTCGGTTAATATTCTTTCGAAGACTTAACTCCTTTGTGAAAATACTACATGCCCCTTTTTATTACAAGGGGTTTTTAATATGTCTGCATAGTTCATCAACCGAATACGGGCTTACTCGGTACTAATCGAACTATTTTAGAATGCTAGTCATTTCTTTTGTAAAGTGATTATGATCTTTTAGATTTTTGAGCATACATTTCGCGCTGACCTTAAGGCCTAGGGCCTCTTGTTTTCTTTTGGCTCTTACAGAATGTTTTTAACAAATCTTATTTTAATTATAAAATACGTATCCATGGTTTCAGTTCACACATTTCTTTTGTTTGTAGCAAATACTTTCTGATATTACTTGTATTTACACTTCTTGAAAGGTATATAGTCAGGGAGCAGATGGTCAAAAATTTCGCCGAGCGTTGCATAAAATGGGACCTTTCAATAATACGATCAAAAGCTCCTACTACGTAAACTAAAACGTGTTTCATTTACTGGAATGTTTGATTTTACTTGCTTGTAAAGATATTTAAAAAATAAAACACAATTTACCACGAGGAAAACAAAGCATGAACAGCCACCATGTTAATTAACTCACATGTTCTGTTTACACTTCACAAAGCTCATTTTTTCTTCAACGCTTTTTGTTAGGGGGTTACAAATAAAAATTAAGATCTAATAAAAAAAACATGATACTTTAGGGAAAACAAAACATACATTAATTTAAGGTTATGGATTATCCTATAGTATATAGAAGTAGTTATTATTTAAATCTGGCTACTTTAACAAAAAGATACAAAAAAAACCAACTTAAGTAACCCCCGGAACAAAAAAATAATCTGCGAGGGAGGATGCATGAACAAGACTCGCGCGAAATATTCGAAACTCGCAGAAAAAAAGTAACATGGAGAAGAAGAAAGGAAGAAGACTTTCCATTTCATTTATGAAAAAAAGTGCAGCGACGAAAGAAACCTGCATTATACATAATAAATTGTACGATAAAGAACAAAAGTTACGAGGATTCACAGAGAATGCTTTTGCCAAGTTGAAACATGCAAGGTAAAGTGAGGTTTCTGCAAATGAGAGATTCTTTATTGCTATATATAACTAGCGGTAAAAAGTAAAACTTCTTATCATTTTCTTTTTTTTTTCAGTCAAGTTCGAAAAGATGAAAAAATTATCAATTTATTGGAAAGTTCCTCTGCTTTTCAGTCTCAATTTCATCAAAAATGTTTCGATTCTTACACGCACAAAACAACTTTGGAGAAATTCCAATCCCAGTCTGGATGTGGTGAGAATGAAAGTGAGAATGATTTGCGTAGATCAGGTCGAAAAAGAGATCGAATGGGTAATTTCTTAAACTTTCTTTCGTTCTTTTACATGTTCATGAATAAACGACGCAATGCTCAAATGCGTCAGTAAATATGATCTCCTAAAGCATTTGCCATTAAATTTTCGGATTCAGGTAAAATTATCGCCGACGAAGAATGTTGCATTTGTTTTAAACGCAAAACTGATGCGTCTAAGAGCGGCTATGAAAGGTTGCAACTTTGTTTGACCGAACCTGCCGCCACCACACTTAAACAGGCAGCCTTGGCTAAAAATGACATTCCACGATTGGTTGCGTACGTTTCCGGGTTGGAATGGGAGAACATAGTGGCATTGGAATTAAGATACCACAAGAGCTGCTATCGTGATTATACAAGACCTCGTCGCCCAGTTGAGCGGAAACAGCAAACAACAGATATCGAACAACTTCTTCTGTATGTTCAAAAATATGTCATTGAAGACAAAGAAATTTTGCAGTTAAATGAATTAGCTGACATTTATAAGGAAATGTGTCCAGACCCACTCTCCACAGTTGACGTGCGAACGTTGATAAGCGCAGTTTTGGACCATTTCGGTGAAAATATCGAACATTGGTCTCCTAAAGATGGTGTTCACTCATTTTTCTTCAATCCATGCATACCTAAGGGAGAGATAATAGACATCATGACACGTAAGATTCGAAGATTCGAAGAAAAAGAGAACCCATCAATGGAACAAATCATCAACAGAATTGCGTTGTCAGTTCGACAAGAAATTAATGCGATGCCTTTAACCTATGAAAATTGGCCTCCTAAAGAGTCGGAATTACTCAGAAATCATACCTCGATACCGCCACTCCTCGAAAAGCTGATAATGGCGCTAATAACAAGCAGAAAGTCTCGGTTATCCGAAAAGAAAAAACGCATTGTATCATCAGTAAGCCAGGACATCATCTATTGTGCAACAAATGGCCGTCATCGAACATCAAAACACGCTCTTCTGTCTCTCTGCACAAAACGAAAAACAGGCTCAAAACAACTTCTACTTTGGCTGAACCGTTATGGTCACGTTATTTCATATGATGAAGTTTCTTTTCTCGAAACATCATTAGCTAACGACGAAGTGGTACACAAACAGTTGAAAAATTACTGTCCCACATCTTTACGTCCATCCGTCTTTGCAACATTTGTTTGGGACAATAATGACATTAACCCAGAATCTTTAACAGGTGTATCCATGCACTGTACCAATGGAATTGTCATGTAAACTTTATGGCTTAATGCGAGATAACACCGATGATGCCCGATATGAAAAGTTTTGTTCGAAAAGGAAATGCCCTGAACCGCAACAACTGCCACCGACAAGAGATGCACTGTTATGCCATTGTAAGCGAGTGTCTTACGCAACTGCTGTCGTCAAAAGATCGCTTGAGCAGTTCCCAGCAGTTCCTTCTCCAGATGGATATGGATGGGAGATAAAAGCTGGTAAATTAGAGATCCAATGGATGCTTCGGAATCCTGCTCCAGATGAGGTACTCGAGCTTATCTCGTGCAACTGCAAGAAAGCGATGTGTGCTACGAAAGCATGCATTTGCAAATCACATGGATTGCACTGCACCGATATTTGTACTTGTGGCTCCTGTTGCAACGTTAGCAATGATTCAGAATCAGATGACAGCGAAGATGAATTTGCTGATAATGATTCAGATGCTTTGCTAGAATCAGAGACGGACGGCGAAGATTCGCATCAATTGACTATAATATCTCTATAGAACTTTTCATGAATTACGTCACTATACACCTTGTTTTCAAATTGAGTATTTACTATGATTTAGTATGATATTTGCGCTATTTACAAAGAGAAACGACACCTCTTCGCGGTGATGTAATTCATTAAAAAGTCTACTAGAGTCTATATGAACATGTTATTTTTGCAAAAAAGCTATGAGCTGATCATTTGCGATGAATCTTAATTAAAAAGAAGAAAAATTAGTTCTTACCGCCCTCACAACGCCCTAGTTGAGAAAATGCGCATAAATCTTGTTTTGGTGCGATTTTTGAAAAACAAATGATACTTTTATATTCTAACTTTTTACAAGCTACATAATTCCATGAAAAATTTCGAACTGAGAGCTAATTTTAAAATAACGCCCCCACTAGTGACGTATAAGTGCTTTATTTACCCTGGAAGGGCGGCGCAAGTAATTTTAGAACTTCCAGTAAAACTTTTTGGAATTCACATTACATAAGAAACCTAAAAAAATTTACTGTTTGAGGTCCATCTTATTTGCGGATATTTTTGACCATCAGCTCCCTGACTAATATTAGCATCAGTGTGACTTAGGTCTAAGAGATAACAAGAAGTAACAAAGTTTTGTGCAGATTTTCATCTGTTTAAGTGTAGATCTATTTGGTTTGCATATGGCAAGTTGGTTTTGAAATGCCGCTAGGCTCCCTAAAAACTGATTTTGTAGAAATATTTAAGCATATAACTTTGCCTCATACCAGGCCCCAAATCAAGCAAAACATTTTTTGCTCGGCCAAAAACTTGTTTTTGTTTCTGTTGTTAATGTATAGCTTGCTGTTTGTACAAATTGGAATGCTTGAGCGCGGGGGCATTTTTAGCTAAAGCTACATGCTCTAGTTTATGGATTTTTGTTATCAAGTTAAATGTAAAAACGAGAGTTAGTTTGTTTGAAAAAATAACAGAGATAAATGACATTACAAAGACAGTTCAAACTGTGTGCAAAAATAACAACATACATACCAACAATCAATGGGCAATGTAATACCCAGACTCCTTTACGTAGATGACTAAAAAAACATCTATTCTTCAGACCCATATTTTGGCGCTCAATTAAAACTTCATACTGATCAAAGGCAGGAAGTCATGGGAGCGAGGTTGAAGACGAGGTGATTCTTCCAGTCATTAATGAGTTAAACTTATGTGTTATTCTTTCTTGTAACTTTAATTTAAAGTACATCAAGATGCACCTTTTTGGGTAAGCGTTCATTTTTTTTGTAATGAGTTATAGCTTTTGTTTTATGATCTATCTGCAAGGGATGTTTCTTGATGGTACACTGACCATGATAGCGCCGCCGTCGTCCATATGTCATAAAGGCAAGAGGTCATGGAACAAAGTTGCTTCATCTGCAATGGTTTCGTTATAGAGATTCTCACACCATATGCACTAAGTATTCATATGAAAGAAAAACTTCAAGTAGCGTTATGTGGTATGGAGGTCATCTATGGGTATATCATGCGATCTAGTATCTACCATACCACTGCATCAATAGTAATAAATACAATCTCGAACCCAGGGTAAGAAATTTGCCGGAGTCATCGTGTATCAACAAAGCAAGAAACCCTGAAGTACTTGAGGTAAATAAAGTTGGTTAACGTGCAGCAATTTCGGTTGAAAATAGATTTAGGTACTTTCTTTAAAAAGTAACCATTACTAGTTAGAAGAATATTTCTTCTGAAAGAGATTTTCTTTAACCCAATGATATATATTGGTTAAAACCAGTTCGAAGTTATTCTTTTAAGTCTTATGTAATTGTAAAGTACGGAAGGATATTAGTGGTATTAATTTCGACACTCAATAATCTTATCATCACAATAGTTTATCGTCACCATCTATATAGTCGCTCTTAGACCCCCGTGGTGGAGTAAAGTATTTAAAATACCCGTCGTTCCTCCTCCTACCACTACTCCAAGTTATGAACGTTTTCTTGCAGCGTTTACTTGACATCGTTGCCGAATTCGCATTTTCGGCAAACTTTCAGTTCTTCAATTTTCATAAAATTTGGCACAAAGCACAATTGTAATGTGTTGATTTCGTAATTGACAATTATTTTGTCAGATTTGAATAAAATTGGGCAATTCGGCAATGTTGTATTTTTGAGAGTAGATACGCCTGAAGTCATCCTCAAGCCAAGCGGCATCTTGTTACTAATGACATACTTGTGTTCACACCTGGCGATTGCGACGATTGTTGTTTTAATCGTTGTAAACAGGCTCATCTGAAGTAAAGACAAAAAATTATGTTGGGTTCCAACTAGCGCCATCAATTATTTTGAAATAATTAAATTTCATTACTTTGGATGCAATCATGGAATAATACTTTTTATTTTCACAAGAAGAACTGATATTCTTTAGCTGTTTAGAACCGTGTTTAAAGCAAAAAATCTACCGAGTTAAACTTTGAAAAGGATGTGTCAAACTCGCCTTTCCCCCTGTGCGATCCCCGTGCATGACGAAAACTTCAATTTGGAAATTGGAAACAGAAAATGTGCCCATGTTGTATAGCTTGAAAAACTGATCAAAAAAGTGTATGGGATCGCTACAATCAACCGTTAGAAAGATATCGTCGATCAAAGTAACTGTGGAACTGCATTGTGGTATTGTAGTATATATATTGAGGAGATAACTGAATTATGGGAACGGTCATGTTTTTCTACTGGTTTGATCTTCAATTTTCATCCAATCGTATTTCTATGATTTCATCCAATCAAAAATCGGGAAGTGTCAAATAACACACGCACAAATTTTCCTTTGGACAAATCTCTCCCTTTCTCGGTTAGTTCCTTAAACACTAGAGCACATAAACTTTTCATTTACAACTAAAAAACAAACCCAGTGAGCAAAATCGTCAAAAAGTCACTGCGACGAAGAGCATTTTCATTGAAATAGGTACTCCTTCGCAGTGGCTTTTCCCACAAATTTGTCCATTGGGAAAGTAAAAACCAAAAAAAAAAACATTTTACAGTCAATTATACAACTCTCTCAAATCTTTGACACAAAAACAAGTTTCGTCTACCGTAATATTTACACCATACAAATAAGCATCCGATTGGTCCATCATTATCATCCAATGAAATTCACAGGATTTCAGAGTAAAGCATCACGTGGTTTGAAAATTGTCCTGATAGTTGATATGTTGCTTCCCAGTGGGCAAATTTGTTGAAAATATCTGCAAAGGAGAGCATTTCTATAGAAATATACACGCAATTTTAATAAAAATGCTCTCTGTTTCAATGATTTTTTTACTATTTTGCACACCGGGCTTTTACACTTTTCCCGAATTCATGTTTATACATTAATCCTCAATTTTAAATATTCTTCCGTACGTACCTAACTCTTGTTAATATTAAGAATGCAACCATGATTAGTCAGTGGTTGTGTAATACCTCGCTTTCTCAAACAAGAAGAAGAGAATTTCAACAAGAATACAAATGACATCGAGGCATATAAAAGTTTAACAGAAATCTCGAAATCTCGAATCCCAAACTCGAATTTCCAGTCAGAATTGTTGAAGATTCCAGCTGTTGGAGACTTATGTGAGTCTTTCAATTCTAGAGGATTGATTAAGCAATTCAAGTTCCGTATGTTTCGGCTGGCTGAGAGTTGATTTTTCGGAATTACAAAAAAAGACTGGTCATAGATTAACATAGGTCGTACGGAGGAACTGAATAAAAATGAATTGAATTTGGGAGTATG
The DNA here is from genome assembly GCA_027922465.2 of Turritopsis dohrnii. Taxonomy (NCBI): domain Eukaryota; kingdom Metazoa; phylum Cnidaria; class Hydrozoa; order Anthoathecata; family Oceaniidae; genus Turritopsis; species Turritopsis dohrnii. Next base: position 235,420 of record BQMF02000071.1, on the reverse strand, counting down.
GAACAGTCGCGAATAACTGTACATACGCAGTATAAGCCTACACGAAACAAATTTAAAAGATTAAACATGTTTGAGCAAAGTTTGTTTCTAAGCGGGCGCAACACTATATCACTGGTGCACAGCAAAAAAAACAAAAAACACAAACCAACAAAACCAACAAAAAAACATACTAAAATCAGTGCTTCAAAATGATGCGCTAAATAAACTATGAGAAACCACATGATGACGTCATGTGATGACGTCATGTGAGGAAAAGATTGCGAACAGACAGAGAAAAGATGCTGACAAGACGTTTTCTCCAATAGTTTCCGGTGAAAGCTTCATAGATTTATTCAGGACCAACTGAGGAAATATCTTATGTCATTCCTCGATATCATTCAAACGGAAAAAGAAAACTTTTGCGCAAAGTAAACACTCAATAGCTCAACACTCACTCGTAGAGATCAAAACAAAGCTATTCACGACATTACGGTGCTGTGAAAATATACCAGCAATCCACTACGGAGGAGAAACATTAATATTTCGCAATTATCTGACAACCCCTCCTCGCATCATGGCCGAGGAATTAATTTGTAGCTTATAAGAGTTTGTACTATCCAGTTGTCTCCAGCGCCCAGACAATGTTGAAAATTTCCTTTTCGAACAGCACAGACAGGTATGCACCGAAATAAAACCACGCTCAATTTATGTGAGATAAAAAGTTAGCTGTCAAACTCCGTTGATGACTTTTTAAAGTCGGTTACCATGAATTGTCGATTGCTGGATATTAGCCTAGGATGGTTTTCCAGACAATCTGTGGTGTCTGGCAGGCGAGCGTCCATCGGCTAAGATGTCTCTGTTCGTCCTCCTAGTCGAAGATGACGGTAGCCCACCACGTAATTGAGATGTCGACCTTCCACCTGCTTGTGCTTCTTCCGTATCGGCAACCGGATGTTTTAACCCTCTCTTTTCACGATCGACTGTAAAAATCAGAGATTGGATTTTGAAATTTCAATTCATCTACATTGAATGAACGAATAAGGAACAAACTTACTTGTAGCTTCCTTCGGTTTTGCCGTCGCTGAGTTTCGATTTTGACGAAGCTGGAAATTTTGACCTGGGTAATGATCACCGCCATGTTCCTTTCTCCGATCCTCTTCTGACCGAGATCCACCCTTAAGAAGAATTATTGATGATGTTTAGCATACACAAGTGTTACGAGACTTGACAGTGGAAAAACATCGAAGATCTTTACATGTCATTTCATATATATTAATTTGAGAAAATAAGTTTTTTATGAACAGCGTCACCAGACGCTTGGATAGTTGATTCAATCAAGAAATAACATAGTAGAAATTACTTTAACGTCGACCTAAAGGCCATCATCGATTTCGAAATTTGAAATTTGGCAGAAACATTTTATTCCGCCAATCAGATCAGAGAAACATTTTATTGAACCAATCACACTGTAGAAATTTTTCCAAACTCATAATTGAACGATGCCCCTCATTGGCGCTATTATTTGATCAACCTCCCACGACCATCTGACGGCAGTTCATAAAAACTGGTAAGGGCGCAAATAAGGGCGTGATAAGAAGGACAAAACGGTTACATAACATTATTAAAGTTTTAGATATCCGATAGACAGAAAACATTAACTAAAAAAACGCAAGTTTCTTTTTATATTTATTCAAAACAAAGCTTTTCGTGTCTTCTGACAATGTAAACCTGAAGATGTGTCAGAAGACACGAAAAGCTTTGTTTTGAATAAATATAAAAAGAAACTTGCGTTTTTTAGTTAATTTAATAGTTGGTGGCTCCTTACAGAAAACTTGTTATTTGTTTGTACATGACGTAAAAAGGTTCAGGTAAGACAAATATAATTTGAAATTCAACACACGATTTTACGTTCCATAAAAACCCTGATCATGTATGACGACAAAATAACATGCGTCATAAGGTCGTGTTCACACCCACACTGACGAATTATGGCGTAAAAATGACTGTATAAATCCAATATCTAGTGCGACCACGTGTATATACAAAAATAAACATACCACGCGTAATAAGTTCCAGTCGAAAATGTAATCGTACGTGTAACCTTGACGATGAAACAAACTGCGAAAGATTTGTCGCAAGAAACTGTAGTCAGGCTTATCGTCGAAACGTAACGCGCGACAGTAGTTCAGATACGTCGCGAATTCAGCTGGAACGAAAACGTAGAAGAAGTTGAGCGGGTTAAACAGGCCTGCGATTAGATGAGGTGTTTATGTAGCATATGTACAGGTCTCTAAGGTCAGTTCATTTACAAACAGAACTCTTCGTATTTCCTCTTAGAGAACCTTCATGCGATACGTTCAGGGTAAGATATATTGGGTCCATCACATCTCATCACGTTCCCAAAATAAGGCCCGTTCCCCTCTCTTCTTCATTCAAACCTTCTTTATTGACGACATATTCAAGTCTTTATCTCATAAGAAGAACCACTCAAAGGTGCGATGGAGAGTTCACTTACAAGGATAGCTCCTACACAGTGATTCGATTGACGTCGACATTTTCTTCTCACTGATTCGTTCATATTTCTGTCGTTTTGTGCCAGCCCGTAATCCTTGCCAGGGTAGAGTGCCAAGATTGAAATACATAAGAACATAGGCTAATGACTCCATGTCGTCACGACGGCTTTGTTCTACGAGGGAAAGAGGATCAACATACTTTGTTTCATGTTTGGACACACTTGTACCATAACCTTCTGACAACAGTCATTGATTTTTAAATGAACTCTACTGAAGTGCCCTTAATAGTAAAAAAAACACCAAAACAGTAAAGGTTAAGATCTGAAGATGAGTCAGTTAAGACATGGAAAGCTTTGTTAAATAACAAAAACAACAACAAAACAACAACAAAAACAACAAAAAACTTTGTGTTGTTTGTGTTTTTCAATGAAGTACCCTTCTTCATCTACTAATGAAGGGCTCTCCTGTCACTCTTTAAGAAAATGCTGTTTTTCTGTTTTCATATCTCATCCTTTAAAATCTATATTTTCCCTGAATTTTTAATAAGAAGGTTTAACTTTCTCCTTTAATTCAAATCAGTAGGTATCTATGGTGAAACCAAAAATGTTGGATCTTGCACTTCGTTTTCATCTTCCATTAACATTGCCCTTTTAAAATCTGGCCATTGCTGTCAAAATTCTGCACTCAATCCGGTATAGAAGGGATGTTCATATAAAAAGATTCCAGCGTACCTATTCCCAAATGTGTGTTTATACTGGCATATCTCGCTGTGCCAGTCAGATTTTTGTTTTCACGATATGCAATATGTTGATGAGTTTTTTGGTCTCTGTATTTCTTCGCAAGTCCAAAATCGATTATGTACACGAGATTTCCCTTCTTTCCTAAGCCCATCAAAAAGTTATCAGGTTTTACATCGCGGTGTATGAAGTTCTTTGAGTGGACATATTCTAAACGACTGATCTAAGAATGAAGAAGATGCAAAGCTTAAAAATCAATGTGATGAAGTGCACTTGTATAGAAACATACACACTATTTCAATAAAAATGCTCTTCATTGCAGTGACTTTTTAACGATTTTGCCCATGAAAAGTTTATGGAATCCGGACACACAGAAAATGCTTTTTCCCACATAATTCTAACGTTGCTTATGTGAGGCATACAGTTAAGTGTCATTTGAAAGCTTGAACAGGTGGAAAGTTGATTAAAAGAATAATTTCAAAAGTATTCTAACAAATGAACGGAAATTTTAAGCGTTCATATTTTGAAGGTTTTCATGAAAACTATTCAAATCATGTGATCAAAAAATTCTTACAAGTTGATCGGCTAACAACAGCACAGTTTTGATACTGAATTTCCTGTTACAAAAGTTAAACAAATCTTCTAAACTGGGTCCGAGGAGCTCCATCACCAAAACATTGTAATCACCTTCTGTACCACACCATTTGATAGACGGTATTCCAACTAAAATCAGAAAAACATTCATCTTACAACAGCTTACATGATTTCTTTCTGAAGACATTAATCATTTTTTATAAAAATGTATTTACGCTAGTTCTAACAAGAAGAAAACTTTCTGTGGACATGGCTGCTAAGCATGGGTACAGGCACTGTTGATTGGCCCATGCTCATGTTTACAGGCAGTGTTTACATCATGTGTTGAAATATTTTTGTATCTGTCCTGTATATAAAGTTGAGTAAGAATCATTTTTTTTCTGTGTAGACATACCTTTAGGACATTTTTTATGTTTCTGAAAATCATTGAATAAACTACACTACACCTTCCTAGCAGGCAAAATCATCTGAAAGTCACTGTGATGAAGAGAATTTCCATTGAATTAGTGTGTATGTTTAAATAGAAATGCACTTCCTCGCAGTAGTTTTTCAACAATTTTGCCCACTGAGTTTTGCTATGGATAGTTTAAGAACTGATGATACTCAACTGGACTTTAATGAATTTTCAGTCCATGCAATTATTGGTGAAATTTCATGAAAACATTTGATCTGCAAAACAACAAAGATCATTTCCTATGCTGTGACTGATGGCAGTTGGCATTGCTTTAAATCAACTTCCATTTTTAGTTGAAGTTGAAAAACAGCATGATAATAATAGTAAAGTGAAATAAGAAACTTCCTTCCATGAATTTTTTTGAATAACTTCAAATCAATAAATTTTACTAAAGCTTGAGACATTGTTTACATGGACAGATTAATATTCACTCACCTCCACCTTGCATCATTCTGTAAAATTTCGCTTCGATATGGAGCTGTGGATGCTTGGAAGACAAACATTCTAATTTGATGGCAACTTCTTCATTATTGGTGATGTTCGTACCTACATCAAAGAAAACATCAGCCTTGATGAATTCTAGTAACAGAAACCATGAAACAAATTTTGATATCAACAGAAATTGGTGTTTACCTAGATAAATATCGCCAAAAGAACCACTGCCAATTTTTCGTCCAAGTCGATATCTGCTGCCAACTCGTAACTCCATTTATAATTACTACTATTATTTATGTATTTATTATTTTTTGAAGTTTCTTTGTTTCTAATAAGTTAACATAATAAATTGTAAGCTAAAGATTGGAGTCATTCATAAAAAACAAATTTCTCATTTCATCTTTGATGTAACACAGTAAGTCAATAGTCGTGTAAATCACTTTCAGAAAAACAAACAAGAATAACAAGAAAAGGAAGTTTACATCTACGAGAGTTTGCTTGTATACATCAAAGAAGCCAATCGAACATTCAGTGAGAAAGTTCATTTGAAACCAAGATTTTGAAATAACATTATATATGAATAAGAATAAAAAAAAGCAAGAAAGAATTACCATATTCCCAATAAAAGCATACCAGTGGTAACGTGGTGGGCATGTGTAGAAGAAAAGTATAAGGCATTATAAATAAAAACTTAAGTCAATTATGTTATAAATTCTTGCGTTTTAAACAACATAGTAAATGTGAACAAGGAAAATATTGTTGACAAAGCTGATACACAACAACCTGTGAAAACAACCTCATAAAGAGCATCATGATTATATTCTTATCAGTTTGACGAAAATGTATACCTAACTTTAAATGCTACTTTACAATCATAATATTGCAATATTGACATTATTATAAAGGAAGATCATTTCTCATCTTCAAAACGACGTCATTGAATTACGTTTAATTATTCAATTCATCTTAATTCCGTAACAACAATCATTAAGAAAAAAATTCAATTTTTACGGCCTTCTAGAACAAGAGACAAGTTTGCAATTGCGACATGATTTGTCATTGCATAAATTACAAACAGTTATTTCTTTTGTGAATAGGAAAAACAATTTTGTGGTCTTAGAATTATTATCACATATTGACTGCACTATTTTACAGAATACGATTCTGCTTTGTGGGAAATACAGTATACATATAGTTATATCTATCAGACAGAGGAAGATTTCAACATATTCTTATCAGAACTGAAATACTTTTTCAAGAGGTAATGTGATATAATTTACTCAAAAATATGACCCAATTTCGAAATAGAGTAATAACAAAAAAATTATATTACAATAATCTAGTTGATCAACATCATGAAAGATGAAACAATGAAACATCTAGCTGCCTTAAGCAAAACAGTCAGTCACAAGAAAATTTCCAAGTGTGATTTATAAGATCATTTAGGGTTTTCTGCCAATCAGAATACAATTAAAGAAAAACGTGCAAAATTAGACTAAAATTACTTCCAATATTGACAACCAATTTTCATTGATGTCAATTTCTGATTTATGCTTTCCATATAACAAAGGATACCATAGCAACAATACAGACAAAACATCAGAAGTCAAAATGTATTGCAAAGCTGTACTTATGCGGGTCTTCATTTTCACCACACACACACACACACACATGCAAACCCACAACACAAAAGATGATGTCTTTCTTTACAATTTGCACTTTCACCATTAGTACAGTCCCACACATTTGCCTATAGCTTTAGCGAAATTTCAAGAAAATAAAGTTTCCAAAACAAATTATGATTTCCTCTTCTAAGCTATGCTTGTTGTTTCCATAGGAACAACTTAACAATGGTAATGGTGGAATGGGAATTGAGTAACGTGGAGAGTTTGTCTAATGATGCCTTTATACCAGTCTTACAGCTGTGCAAATAATCCACACTCGGGACATGTCAATATTATCATGTGATGTAATTCTATCATTCTCTATACAGGCTACGCCCTAAAAGTTTAAAAGTTCATGTTATTAATAGAGCAATATCATACCTTGATGATTTCATACTCAATGTATTAATTCCTATGGCAAAACTGTCAAACTCACTGCGATGAAGAGTATTCTTAGTAATATGTATCTATAGAAATGTACTCCTTTGCAGAGATTTTTCAAAAAATTAGCCGACTAAAATTTCCAAACATCACCAGTATTCTCTAGATATTATTGAAAACTTTGGGTCAGAGAAGAAATATATAGTGATTTCAGTGTTACTGTTTGAATAGGGCAGTACCTTGACAAGCTAAGACATTGCTCATCACAGAAAGAAAAACATGACATCCAAACTTTATGTAATTAATTTGTAACTCACCTGCTGCATGTAAGTGATGGTGTTTGCAAAGAGCTGGTGTCTGATCCCATTCATAAAATTTTCACTACTTTTGCATCACTCACATTGTGTATTTGAAAGTTATATCATGAGTTTTCACTCCCTACATTTTTCAGCAATGTAAGCAGTAGGTGATCGAGACTTTCAGTCTTTCCTGTTACATTTAATAAAAAGTTATACACATCAACAAAAAATTATATATATAATTTGCTGACTTTTTAATTGAAACATCTATATCAAAGGAAATTTCAAATACTGTAAAGACTTCTTAACAAACACTATAAGTTCTATCATCCCACAAAATTTCATTTTAGATGTGATAGTCTCTTTGAGCAACAATAGTCATCACATTCAGAGGTTTAAGGAATTTAAAGAATTTAAGGAATGGGAAACATGTCAACATGAGATTCTTCTGATGAGTTCCTCCAGGGAAACCTTGTCCCAAATGCGAAATAGGTGTCAGAGCTTAGAAAAAATCTACCAGGAATTGAAAAGCAAATGCACACTTGAAAATCCTGTAGACACTAATGTGCTGGGATGTTAACTCTTTATCAGTGAGTATCACTTTCATTGAGGATCTCAGCAGAAATACATAATGCTAGTACCAGTGCATATATATTTGGTTCTATAGGAGTGCAATATATTATAGATTGTGTTAGTACATTTAAAAAGTTTTAATTCTTTAAATGAGTTTTAAAGTGTGAGAAGGGGAAAAAATCAGACTTTTTGAAATTTTTTTTTGCACATCAGGATGAAAGGAACTCTGAATTTTCTAATGGTGAAACTATATTTTCAGGAAGTGGCTGGGAAGTCTGTTTATTTTCCAAAAACGTTGTTTTAGCAGCTTTTTTGTGTACATGAAAGATCATGAAAAAATAAAACACACTGCTCATGTTGTGTATTGATCCTTTTGTTTCAAAATTCCGTTGCCAGTTAATTAGTTCACAAAAAAAGTTGATTTTAGAAAATCTTTGAACCTCTTTTTTTCAATGTTCATTTTTCGTATCAAAGCCACTTATGTTTGATGTTCCATTTACAAAACTAAAAAAGCTCAGAGATTGAGGTTTAGCTGATGGAGAAGCTGAAGGATAGTTCTAAAAACGCTTTTTTTGTATCTTTTAATTTTGATCAAAAAAAAAATGAAAACAGAAAACAATGTCTTTGAGAAACTGAAAAAACTGTGAAAATAATTCATTCAGTAAAAGCCAAAAAAAAAACGTTTTTCACTCTATGTCTCTTGTGATTATAAAAGGGTAAAACACAAGTCAAACTTAACTCGTTTCGTAAAAGGAGCTACGTTTTTACAAGGCTCATTTTCTTTGAATCATTCTAAAATTTAAAATTTTTAGTTTAATTCAAAATCTTCAACATAAGCTTTTAGAGATGATGAAAATAAGCTTTTCGAAAAGGTATCATACTTAAAACATTCCTGTCAAAAGGAAATTAAAAACATTTTTCCCTTACTCACACCTTAACCAATAATCTTGAAGTATTCATAGAGGAAAACTAGCAGCAGGATCATAGACAGCTATAACAAATCATCTTTTAAATGCACATCATAAGTCATCATCATCGAGTGTTCAGTTTTCAAAAAGTCTGACCCCCATAAATATGATACAAATTTAAATAAAAGAAATAAAAAAATATATTGCACTAGTTCTAATCATCTACTTTTTCTGTGCCAGTTAATTCGGGTTATCTAGATCTAGATATTTTATATAGTAGCTAGTTATATATAATACAGCTCTTATAATTTATTATAGCAGGGCTACATCATTATTATTGCCTTGTAACCAAGTAAAGTTTTTAAAAATGATTATGGATTTCCCTCAAAATGAGACCATGCAAACAGCCAAAGCATTTCTTTAAACACAAATTATGACAAAATAATTCCATGGCAGCAGAAACATATTGAGATTACTAGAGCTACATAACACCGAAAAAAAGAAGCAAAGTTTTAATACCATGAATCTTATCACAAATTTATTTTAAAGAAAGAAAGATGATATCCAAAGTGTCCAAAGTAAGCCTATAAACTTAAAATGTTTAGAAAAAAAATAATTTCCATATTCTATTTTTTCAATCTTCATTTTACATTTTCCAGTTTGATAATAGTTTTGTTGTTTCCTGAATGCTTTTCAGTAGCCATGTTAAATTCCTTGGTCAGCCGAACAAGAAATCTTATCGAAAATCCTCAATTTTGTATTTTTCGGGTAAGTGTATAGTGAGAACGCAAAATTTTTTCGTATTCCCAAATATGGATGCAAGGAAACCATATTTGTGAAGTTTCCCGAAATAATCCAAAACAAAACCTGTGAAAAACTTACAGAAAGCTGGTTCTTGGAAAGGGGTTTACAACAACTCCAGGGTTAGACCAATGCGTCATTTCGATTTAGTTACTATGTAAGATCAATGACTAGATCAGGTATTTCTTCCGTTTTTTAACTGAATTAAGGCTGGGAAGTTGTGTAATGGTAAATTTCTCTTTTGTCTATTTTCTGCCCTTGTAGAGACTCAGTGATAGATCTGCTAGCTATGATAATGGATGAATGCATTCCATCTTAGAGGGCATGTTGTCTACAATGTACTAGTTCATCTTCTTGTGCTGGATGCACTGTAAGACAGTGTGTAGAGTGCCTGCTCCCCTTTACTGCTAGGTTGATGGAAGTTTCCATACCGCAAAACCAGATCATCCAGAAACGGGAAATTTTTGTTTAATTTATTTATATGTTCCATAATTTATGCAATTACGTCAGCAACTTGGCTATATAATTTATGCGCACATTATTTTTCCAGACGGTTTAAAGAAAATACTTCCAAGTCGATGGCGATGAAAGACAAAAAACAAAATTATATTTTTCAGACAAAATTAAATTTTTCTATTAACCGCATCATAGATTTCAGAAAATTCTCTTTGGAATAAAAACAATTGTTCGCCACTACTTTCTACTTTCAACTGACGACGTCATGATGGATGAGTTCATTTTTAAAGAGAAGTAAGCAACTTAAGATATTACATTATTTGATTTGATCTATTTTTGATACTCTTTGGAATGGTTTAAGATTTTTTGCACTTTGATTTTTTTTTCATTTTTCAGCATGTCCAAAACCATGACACGTCAACCGTGTCACGTGACAACTAGGACCTAATTAAATAGGTATCAGGCGGAAATCGAAATCTGACCATCCAAGGACCAAATATCAATATAAATAATTGATCAGTTTGTTATAAAAATATCCTTGTCTATGAGTCTTTCGTGGTCGCGTTCTAATTTTCTAGTAAAAACAAGATTGATTTGACCGGGTTCGAACATTTATCTCTCGAAAAATCGTCAGGTATAAACGAAAACGCCCTATACCAATGTTCTATTGCCTGCTCTTACTGAAGCAGTAATTCATTAATAATATATACATAATTTTTAAAAAACAAACTTTGGTTATTTTTATAAGAAACTGCACTTTTTTTAAAAGAAACTTTATTTACTAAGAAAAGTTTCATCTTATGATTTGACCAAAATTGACGAGGAAATTCAGTGTTTTTCTTGAAATATCAAGAAATTTTAGATCTCTACTGTGGAGAAACAACCGCACGTAGTAACAGGATTTCTTATAATATTATGATTCTTGGATAATTATCATAAAAAGTAACTTTACTTTTCAATTTCTTCTTTCCCATATCTCAAACAATACACACAGCACACACCACACGTGCCTAAGAGTATCGCGCGAATAATTAGGTTTATATGATTAGATCTCAGTCCCGTTTTCAAACCCGTATTTTCAGATCTGGTTTTGCGGTATGGAAACTTTCATCAACCTTACCGCTATGTGCCGCTTTCCGCTAACTTTGAATTTGATAGTGTGTTTCTCATTCATTTAAAAATAACAAATTAACCAAAACTTCTTGTTATTTGAAAGTATATGCATTCAGCTATCGTTATGGAAAGTTTCAAAGTGAATTGGCAAACTTCTGATTTATAGAATAAACTCTAACACCGGGTAGTGATCATCGTGAAAAAATTATTTAAAATGGTTTCTTCAAATAAATGCTTCAAAATTCAATGTCATAAGTAATGGAATAGATCGATTCCTTGATATTACTCTGACGTCTTGAATGCTATCAGCATCTGACATTTTATCCACACCAACAATTTTCTTGTATATATCGTGTACGCGAGTAAATCATCCAAAAGTTTGCAGTAAGTAATTTTGTAACCAGGTGTCCTTTCTCCGCTATAGCAATAATAATTGTTCTTGATAGCACTGATTTCAGCTTGATTATTCAAGCAGTTAAATTTTCCACACAAACATTCAATTATCGGCAAATCCCATGTTGATAATATCACTCATACATTCTAGAAAATAACAGCCAGTGAATAATTACTATATTAAAAAACACATGTTAAAAATTCCACTTAAACATACAAAGCTTTTCGTAAGACACAGGCTTACATTATCAGGCTTACATTCATCATTCAAGATACGTGAGTGAAATTTCTTTTGTAAAACGTTTCACCCAAAGGACGTATTATTTTTATTTCCTTCATGTGTGGGTGAATCATTTATAAAAGTCCAACTTTGATTTGAAAAAATTAAATTGAGAGAAAAGGGATAAAACTGTTATTATGAACACTAAATTCCATATATACAATTTGTTATTTGCATCACTTTTGATGAACGTGAAATTAGTTAGCGGAAAGAAGGACAAGTTAGCAGAAAGAGCAATCACCCCAATGTTTGCAATTACAGTATTTGTTATCAAGTTTATTGCCCTTGTTTGTTCTTGTTGATTTGAAATCTAGAATGACCAAGTGGTGCTTTCATGTTTGCATTGACAATTTTTCCAGCATTATAATTAAAGTTAGCGGAAGGGGAGCAGGCACTCTATTCATTTTGGGTGTGCTTACGACTCTCTACTCTGAATTTTGTATGTGTCGTACCTTGAAATTATCAAAACTTGCCAAAAAGTCAAATAAAAACAACCCATCAGTATATTTGTATTATGTTTTTTTATTACATTCAATCATTGCACTATACAAATTATGAAATCTAAATATTTTTTGCCTCCTCATTATCCTGGTCGGGATGTCCATGTGACTTGACTATTAGCCATTGCTGTATTTTGAGGGGAAACAAACACTATTGTCAAACATTCCAATACATTTTTTCGGACATCTTTTCAGTAAAAATTTAGGTGAGTATTTTGTTTTCCCTCAACTGTCATCCTGGCGAGGAGAGTTGGGTGTTTTCCCCGACTATAATACATAATTTGTTTTAGCCAATGTTTATAGTTTTTTTCTGGATTGGGAATATGTTGCCTGTTTGATGTGCCTGATTTGAGCTGTTGTCCTGATCAAGATGTTTCTCAGGCTTGAATAGCTCACCTGGGTGTTGACTCTAATATTTGTACCCTTACATTGGTTTTCAAAATATAAATTAAAAAGAGACTTCACTGTGAAGATTTTTCCTGTAAAATTTTCTTTCATTACTGTTATCTAATTTGATACATTTTATCTAGGAAATGGGATGGGATATTGACCGTTTCCCTGAGGGTGAAGTGAACCTGGAACTTATATGTTGCATTTGTACCTGCATTCTTGAAGACCCTGTTGAGTCACCCTGTCGGCATGTTTTTTGTTCGAAATGTATCAAAACATGGTTGTCCAATCAGAAATCATGTCCACATTGTCGGGCTTCTGTACACAAAAGAGAACTCCAATCTGTGGTACCCCTTCTGAAAAATATTATAAGCAAACAACGAATCTTTTGTGACAACAAAGAAAATGGATGTGATGAGATCGTTCCCTTAGAAACACTTCAAACCCATGTTGCTTCATGCCAATACAGTTTAACCACCTGTACAAATGAGGGTTGCAGCATAAGAGTTATGAGAAAGGACTTTAAGAACCACATTGAAATCTGCTCAAAGCGAACAGTATTATGCGAAGATGGCTGCGAGATGCTACTAAAACTTGGAGAACGAAGTACACACAACTGCATTCAAGCTTTGCGTGCTCATTTTCAAGGTATGTTTATATGTTTTCAGAATTAATTCAATTTGATTGATCATGTGTCAAGTACTGACCCATTGGAGATTTTGATGTTTAGAATAGTATTTCAAATCTCGGGCTAGTGTTATCATTACCTTAAGTTGAGAAATGTAATTTTTGGCTTAATTTTCTAAAATTCAGTCCACTATAATTTAGTCAATCATTTTTTGGTTTTGATATGTTGAGGGTCTTTGTTATGGTTGGAAGAAAATATGAAGAATACAGTGTTTTACTGTATTTCACTGCTTTTTGAATGAAAAACTACAAAATTCTAATGTATTTCTAATCATACCAAGTGAACTGTAGGCTCGATCATCTGTAGTTTTCGGTCAAAAAGTTTGTTACTTCAGTCTGGGTTAAGCAAGCCAATAGTTACATAATGCTTGGTTCTTTCAAACAAACAGCATAATGGCATTTTATTAACAACAAAGCACTTATATAGCATACATAATGCACACATAATGCTTGGTTCTTTCAAACAAACAACATAATGGCATTTTATTAACAACAAAGCACTTTCTTAAAATATGTTTCCTGTGAATGTGTGATTAAGTACGAAGTTTTGTATTTATCTTTCCGATTTTAATTTAGAAGTTCAAAATGAAATGTTATCAAGGATTTCGAAACTGGAAGAGCTTGTCAACGTCTTAGTTTCGAAAGCGTCAACTATTAGCAGAGATGGTTCTAGAACAAACGGCTCTTCGGACACTTATCAGTGTGTCCCGTACACCATCCCGTCGCCACGATCTTATGAGAACAGACCACCGCCCTACTCTGTATACCCAGACATTCACGATTCAACGATAAATTTAACGAGTTACCCTCTCGAACAAAACGATTTGTCCGATTCGGTTGAGTCGATTGAATCTGACCACGACCATGAAAACGATTATTCGGTACGTCAGGGACGTCAGACCGATTCTCCCGTGGAAAGACCGATGTCGCCTGTCTACGATCACTTAGAACGACGTTCATTCGAACACATTTTCGTGAGCCGAGATGAAAGACGGCGTAGCGAGTCACGACGTGAACGTCAACGATCCCGATCACCGCATTTTCGTAATCGGAACTTAGATACGACCTACACCCGAAATAATTCCGGTAACATCCGATCTGATCGGGAAAATCGTCACAACCGCACGTTCGATCGAGTGCGTCGGGAAAACAACGATGAGGAAATAGTGTTAAGATTGGGTGTTTCTCAAGCCGTTTCTGATTCGTCCACGACGTCCAGCTCATCGTCAGGGTCGGACACTGATTAAGATGACTTATAGCTGTAGTTACAGTACTTGCGTGTTCACACGTGCCATACTTGATCTATGATCTTATTTATAACCATGACGAATACTCGTTAGTATGACAATTTAAGTTCTTGAGACGTTTGACCGTCGTTGTGTCTTCTTTAGAGAATGTTTTCATATTCAGCGAAGAATATTGTAATTTTAAGAAGTCTACTAGATCTCTCTGTTTTTCCAACCGACCCTCAAACAACTTAGTGAAAAATTCAGCACCGTACACATTTTTATCTGCCCAGCCGGCACATTTGTTAAAAAATCTCTGCGAAGGAGTGCGTTTTCTATATAAATATGCACACAGTTTCAATAAAAGTGCTCTCCCTCACAGTGACTTTTTGACGATTTTGCCGACTGGGTGATTATAAGTATAGGTACCCAAAATCGTCAAAAGGTCAGTACAACGAAGAGCATTTTCAATGAAATCGAGTGGAGCGAAATTCTTGTGCAGCGATCGTATAGTGGTTACTACCTTTGAGTGCGGCCCGCGTTCGAGTCCAGTCATGTATCTCGATACTCCACTCCGATGCACTTTAAAAGCAGCGTAGCAGCCCATTAGGAGCTATCGACTGACTGCACACTGGCCTTCGAAAAAGTTAGAGCAATTTGCAAGTCGGCGGGCGGAAGAACCAACCATTATGGATGGAAGCCCAAGAGCCAAAAATTCCCGGTCGCTTACTATACAGTACACATCCGTTAATCCGAATGCCACTTAATTCGAACATTCCTTATTTCGAACAAATTTTTCAGTCCCCCTTGAGTTTGGTCTAATAAAGTCTTATATTTTGTGTCACTTAATTCGAACAGTTTTTTCGGTCCCTAAAATGTTGTTTTTGGATTTCTGCGTAAGCAAGAAAGCCTTTACGATCGTCTTTGTTTTTCTTAGTTTTTTGGATTTCTGCGTAAGCAAGAAAGCCTTTACGATCGTCTTTGTTTTTCTTAGTTTTTTGGATTTCTGCGTAAGCAAGAAATACTTTACGATCGTCCGTGTTTTTCTGTTTTTTGGATTTCTGCGTAAGCAAGAAATACTTTACGATCGTCCGTGTTTTTCTGTTTTTTTTGGATTTCTGCGTAAGCAAGAAATACTTTACGATCGTCCGTGTTTTTCTGTTTTTTTTTTCATCTTACTGTCCAAACCTACGCATTTTTGTTTCTTAAATTTCATTGGTTCATAAAAAAGCCGTCTCAATCGTGATTGGTGCATAATGCCCGATTTCTACGAAAGGGTGCTAATTTAGCCACCTCCACTTAAATAGCGACAGTTTATTGGCTGATTCTCGCCATGCCATGTGATCGTCCACCAAACGTTTTAAAAATGGCAGCGAAAGAACGTGTGACTAGTTTGCTAAAAGTTTCTTTGATGGAAATATGGCTTTAAAAGAAGTTAATACAGCTTATAATTTTATATAAAGAATTGCATTACTGTTGGGAACTTATCATGTTCACAAAATTAAATTACAGTGTGGTTATTCTGTTTTTTGAAAGAAGTTTTCTCGAAGTTTAAAATATGAAAACAGTGCCAATACATGGTGTGTGGAAGAAAAGGTATTTCTTGTTTTATTTTTGCTCCAAGCCTTTTTAGATATGAAAGACCTTCGTGTATTTTGTATGTGTATGCATGTTTGAAGTCAATTTTTAGAAGCTTTTGGATTTTTAAAGCTCAGCTTAGATTCCTTTCAGCTCCTCCCCAACATCACCAACATATATGCACTTTATACAGCTATTTATACTATATTTAGTAGCAATTTTTGGATGTATTCTGGCTATATCAGCTTATCTCTTTTCTCCCTACGTATGTTGTATTTTTTTTTAACTTTTATATTAGATATGAGCTTTAATTTCTCAGTAATTATTATTGTGATATTTATATTTTTCATTCTGAGGAGATCAATATAGAAACTTTATATATATATTAGTTTGTGCTGCCCAAAGGATATGTTGGTTACCGCCAGTATACACAATCTTTTTATCGGACTCGTTATATTTAATGTGGTTAAATTAAAGTTTTGTATTGTGTCGATGCACTTTTTTGGAGTACGTGGGTGGCAAATATCCAGTAACAATCATTCAGCTTATTCGTACAAAAAAACAGATCTTCATAAATGATCTCCGCGATAGCATAAAGAAAAGCCCCTTTTTTATGTTATGGTAGGCTGACTTTCTTGACGAACATTGTCAGTCGCATTAATATTTTTGTTTATTTAATGCTGATGCTTCTCGAGCTGAATGATGTGACTGTCTTAGTTTTGCAGGACTAGTGTGCTAGTGTGGCATTTTCAGCAGCAAAGCTTGCAGAAATCCTTCTGCCCGGTAGGGCATCTTGTTTTTCTTCGTTTTTTTCTTACTGTCCAAACCTAGCGGTTTTTTGAAATTTCGTGCGTGCATTTACATGAAACCAAAGCACCGTGCATTGCATGTCAGCGAAAGATTTACGAAAGTTTCTTTGATAAGAAGATGTACATATTTTAAGGTGAAAACAGAAAATATATAAAAGAAGCTTATAATTATCTTGGACTGTGATCATTCTTTTTCAACTAAAAAGAAGTTCTCAACGGTTTGTAAACAGAAGAGTCAAAAGAGCTATATATATTTATATCTATGCTAATGTGCATGGCTTCCGTGGCACAGTCGGTTAGTACAGCAACTACTAACCTAAGGGTCGGTGGTTCGATCCCGCGTTGATGAAATTTTTAAATGTCATAAAATATTTCGATTTTGGATTTTTGCGAAAGCAAAAAATACATTACAACCGGCTTTTCACCTCCATTTTTTTCTTACTGTTTAAAGCTAGCAGTTTATACATTACAGAGACATATGTAGTTCTGTGGCGCAGTTACTTGGCTGCTAACCGAAAAGTCGGTGGTTCGAGCCCACTTTGATCGTGTAACATTTTTTGTCGAATTTCATAATTGTCATAACATTTTTCATTTTTTATGCTTCAACAGATTTTGCAGAAATCTTTCTGCCCATACGGGCATCTTGTTTTTTTTCATCTTACTGTCCAAACCTACGCATTTTTGTTTCTTAAATTTCATTGGTTCATAAAAAAGCCGTCTTAATTGTCATTGGTGCATAATGCCCGATTTCTACGAAAGGGTGCTAATTTAGCCACCTCCACTTAAATAGCGATAGTTTATTGGCTGATTTTCGCCATGCCATGTGATCGTCCACAAAACGTTTTAAAAATGGCAGCGAAAGAACGTGTGATGTAACGTGTGTAGTTTGCTAAAAGTTTCTTTGATGGAAATATGGCTTTAAAAGAAGTTAATACAGCTTATAATTTTATATAAAGAATTGCATTACTGTTGGGAACTTATCATGTTCACAAAATTCAATTACAGTGTGGTTATTCTGTTTTTTGAAAGAAGTTTTCTTGAAGTTTAAAATATGAAAACAGTGCCAATACATGGTGGTGGAAGAAAAGGTATTTCTTGTTTTATTATTGCTCCAAGCCTTTTTAAATATGAAAGACCTTCGTGTATTTTGTATGTGTATGCATGTTTGAAGTCAATTTTTAGAAGCTTTTGGATTTTTAAAGCTCAGCTTAGCTTCCTTTCAGCTCCTCCCCAACATCACCAACATATGCACTTTATACAGCTATTTATATATACTATATTTAGTAGCAATTTTTGGATGTATTCTGGCTATATCAGCTTATCTCTTTTCTCCCTACGTATGTTGTATTTTTTTTTAACTTTTAGATTAGATATGAGCTTTAATTTCTAAGTAATTATTATTGTGATATTTATATTTTTCATTCTGAGGAGATCAATATAGAAACTTTATATATTAGTTTGTGCTGCCCAAACGATATGTTGGTTACTGCCAGTATACACAATCTTTTTATAGGATTCGTTATATTTAATGTGGTTAAATTAAAGTTTCGTATTGTGTCGATGCACTTTTTTGGAGTACGTGGGTGGCAAATATCCAGTAACAATCATTCAGCTTATTCGTACAAAAAAAACAGATCTTCATAAATGATCTCCGCGATAGCATAAAGAAAAGCCCCTTTTTTATGTTAGGCCGATGGAAATTTTATATTAGTTTAGCGTCACTTAACTCCTGAAAATGTCATGCGGCATGTTTTCATTATTCATTATTCATTAATTTTGTTCTAGTGCCATACATAGCCGGAGAACACAGCAAATACGCCATTTTGCATTATTATAATCACTGAGATCCCGCCCGCCCGAGTACGGTACTAGCTCGAGCTTTCAAATTACTTCAGACCTGCTTTTTCTTCAACTACATTGAAAAAGAAGAAATTTTCAAGAAATTTTTGCAAATTAGGTATTCCGCAAAGTTGGCTTTTTCAGTATGTATCTGATAGAAATCGAAACCATAACTCTATTATTCCAAAACGCTGCAAAAATTAATGTCTACTTCGATTACGTAATCGAATGTCGAAATTTCGCTACATTTATTATACAGAACACTCTGGGGAAGTCATTAGACGCACATGGAAGAGCAACTACTTGGACATTTTGAACCGGGATACGACGGACGGTAGTGGGTAGGCAAGCAAATGAAGTGGATGATGTATTATTCTTGTTAAATTGACATTTTTTGTATTGAAATAATGAAATCTTGTAAAATAATGAACTTTTTTACGCGGGCACTTAAAGTGATGCGGGCGGGTGACGCTAAACTAATATAAAATTTCCATCGGCCTTATGGTAGGCTGACTTTCTTGACGAACATTGTCAGTCGCATCAATATTTTTGTTTATTTAATGCTGATGCTTCTCGAGCTGAATGATGTGACTGTCTTAGTTTTGCAGGACTAGTGTGCTAGTGTTGCATTTTTGTGGCATTTTCAGCAGCAAAGCTTGCAGAAATCCTTCTGCCCGGTAGGGCATCTTGTTTTTTTTTTCATCTTACTGTCCAAACCTACGCATTTTTGTTTCTTAAATTTCATTGGTTCATAAAAAAGCCGTCTCAATCGTGATTGGTGCATAATGCCCGATTTCTACGAAAGGGTGCTAATTTAGCCACCTCCACTTAAATAGCGATAGTTTATTGGCTGATTTTCGCCATGCCATGTGATCGTCCACAAAACGTTTTAAAAATGGCAGCGAAAGAACGTGTGTAGTTTGCTAAAAGTTTCTTTGATGGAAATATGGCTTTAAAAGAAGTTAATACAGCTTATAATTTTATATAAAGAATTGCATTACTGTTGGGAACTTATCATGTTCACAAAATTAAATTACAGTGTGGTTATTCTGTTTTTTGAAAGAAGTTTTCTTGAAGTTTAAAATATGAAAACAGTGCCAATACATGGTGTGTGGAAGAAAAGGTATTTCTTGTTTTATTATTGCTCCAAGCCTTTTTAAATATGAAAGACCTTCGTGTATTTTGTATGTGTATGCATGTTTGAAGTCAATTTTTAGAAGCTTTTGGATTTTTAAAGCTCAGCTTAGCTTCCTTTCAGCTCCTCCCCAACATCACCAACATATGCACTTTATACAGCTATTTATACTATATTTAGTAGCAATTTTTGGATGTATTCTGGCTATATCAGCTTATCTCTTTTCTCCCTACGTATGTTGTATTTTTTTTAACTTTTAGATTAGATATGAGCTTTGATTTCTAAGTAATTATTATTGTGATATTTATATTTTTCATTCTGAGGAGATCAATATAGAAACTTTATATATTAGTTTGTGCTGCCCAAACGATATGTTTGTTACCGCCAGTATACACAATCTTTTTATAGGATTCGTTATATTTAATGTGGTTAAATTAAAGTTTCGTATTGTGTTGATGCACTTTTTTGGAGTACGTGGGTGGCAAATATCCAGTAACAATCATTCAGCTTATTCGTACAAAAAAACAGATCTTCATAAATGATCTCCGCGATAGCATAAAGAAAAGCCCCTTTTTTATGTTATGGTAGGCTGACTTTCTTGACGAACATTGTCAGTCGCATCAATATTTTTCTTTATTTAATGCTGATGCTTCTCGAGCTGAATGATATGACTGTCTTAGTTTTGCAGGACTAGTGTGCTAGTGTTGCATTTTTGTGGCATTTTCAGCACCAAAGCTTGCAGAAATCCTTCTGCCCGGTAGGGCATCTTGTTCTGTTTTTTCATCTCACTGTCCAAACCTACGCATTTTTGTTTCTTAAATTTCATTGGTTCATAAAAAAGCCGTCTTAATTGTCATTGGTGCATAATGCCCGATTTCTCCGAAAGGGTGCTAATTTAGCCACCTCCACTTAAATAGCGATAGTTTATTGGCTGATTTTCGCCATGCCATGTGATCGTCCACAAAACGTTTTAAAAATGGCAGCGAAAGAACGTGTGTAGTTTGCTAAAAGTTTCTTTGATGGAAATATGGCTTTAAAAGAAGTTAATACAGCTTATAATTTTATATAAAGAATTGCATTACTGTTGGGAACTTATCATGTTCACAAAATTAAATTACAGTGTGGTTATTCTGTTTTTTGAAAGAAGTTTTCTTGAAGTTTAAAATATGAAAACAGTGCCAATACATGGTGTGTGGAAGAAAAGGTATTTCTTGTTTTATTTTTGCTCCAAGCCTTTTTAAATATGAAAGACCTTCGTGTATTTTGTATGTGTATGCATGTTTGAAGTCAATTTTTAGAAGCTTTTGGATTTTTAAAGCTCAGCTTAGCTTCCTTTCAGCTCCTCCCCAACATCACCAACATATGCACTTTATACAGCTATTTATACTATATTTAGTAGCAATTTTTGGATGTATTCTGGCTATATCAGCTTATCTCTTTTCTCCCTATGTATGTTGTATTTTTTTTATCTTTTAGATTAGATATGAGCTTTAATTTCTAAGTAATTATTATTTTGATATTTATATTTTTCATTCTGAGGAGATCAATAATATAGAAACTTTATAATTAGTTTGTGCTGCCCAAACGATATGTTGGTTACTGCCAGTATACACAATCTTTTTATAGGATTCATTATATTTAATGTGGTTAAATTAAAGTTTCGTATTGTGTCGATGCACTTTTTTGGAGTACGTGAGTGGCAAATATCCAGTAACAATCATTCAGCTTATTCGTACAAAAAAACAGATCTTCATAAATGATCTCCGCGATAGCATAAAGAAAAGCCCCTTTTTTATGTTATGGTAGGCTGACTTTCTTGACGAACATTGTCAGTCGCATCAATATTTTTGTTTATTTAATGCTGATGCCTCTCGAGCTGAATGATGTGACTGTCTTAGTTTTGCAGGACTAGTGTGCTAGTGTTGCATTTTTGTGGCATTTTCAGCAGCAAAGCTTGCAGAAATCCTTCTGCCCGGTAGGGCATCTTGTTTTTTTTTTTTTCATCCTGTCCAAACCGGCGCATATTTGTTTCTCGAATTTCATTGGTCGATAGAAAAGCCGTCTGTACCGTCATTGGCGCATAATGCCCGACTACTAAGAAAGGGTGTTAATTTAGCCACCTTAACTTCAATAGCGATAGTTCATTGGCTGATTTTCGCCATGCCATGTGATCGTCTTCAAAACGTTTTAAAAATGGCAGCGAAAAAACGTGTGTAGTTTGCTAAAAGTTTCTTTGATGAAAATATGGATTTAAAAGAAGTTAATACAGCTTATAATTTTATATAAAGAATTGCATTACTGTTGGGAACTTGTCATGTTCACAAAATTAAATTACAGCGTGGTTATTCGGTTTTTTGAAAGAAGTTTTCTTGAAGTTTAAAATATGAAAACAATGCCAATACATGGTGTGGAAGAAAAGGTATTTCTTGTTTTATTTTTGCTCCAAGCCTTTTTAAATATGAAAGACCTTCGTGTATTTTGTATGTGTATGCATGTTTGAAGTCAATTTTTAGAAGCTTTTGGATTCTTAAAGCTCAGCTTAGCTTTCTTTCAGCTGCTCCCCCCAGCACCCAGCATCACCAACATAATTACTCTAATACAGCTATTTATACTATATTTACTAGCAATGTTTGGATGTATTCTGGCTATATCACCATATCTCTTTGCTCCCTATGTATGTTTTTTTTTAACTTTTAGATTAGATATGAATTTTAATTTCTAAGTAACAATTATTGTGATATTACATATCTTTTTCATCCTGAGGAGATCAATGTAGAAACTTTATATAATTATTGTGCTGTCCAAATGATGTATTGGTTGCCGCCAGTATACACAGAATCTTTTTATAGAATTCATTATGTTTGATGTGGTTAAATTAGAGTTTCGTATTGTGTCAATGCACTTTTTGGAGTACGTGGGTGGCCAATATCCAGTAACAATCATTCCGCTTATTCGTACCAATAGATCTTCATAAATAATCTCTACCGTAGCATAAAGAAAAGCCTCTTTTTTCCGTTAATGTAGACTGACTTTCTTGACGAACATTGTCAATCGCATCAACATTTTTGTTGATTTAATGCTGATGCTTCTCGAGTTGAATGATGTGACTGTTTTAGTTTAGCAGGACGAATCTAGGCTGCTCGTGTTGCATTTTTGTTTCATTTTCAGTAGCAAAGCTTGCAGAAATCCTTCTGCCCGGTAGGGCATCTTGTTTTTTTTTTTTTTCATCTTACTGTCCAAACCTAGCGATTTTTTTTATTTCGAAGTTCATTGGTTCATACAGCCGCCGTCTCAAAGTTCATTGGTGCATGAAGCGCCACTATTACGAAAGGGTGTTAATTAACTTTAATAGCGCTAGTTTATTGGCTAATTTTCGCCATGTGATCATCCGGGTATTTTTTTCGACTTACATTTGCACACCGTTCGCATAATGGTACGCTACAGCGTGACCGAAGAAACTTCCAAAAGTTGATTGATCAATGTTGAATAGATTTATAGTTCCAAGACCGAGAGTAGAGGGTAAAAATTTATGATTATCTTACAAAGATTCTACTGTGTTCATTCTTTTTTAAAAACAAGTTCTCAATGTTTTATAAAAACAGTGTGTCAAAGGAAACGTTTTTGTTTTTTTTGAAAATGTCTGGTATTCTTTTGAGCTTTTCTAAATACAAAAGCTCGTTTGTTTCATCTGTGGGCTGTAATGCCTTTTAAGTTCTGGATACGTACAGCTCAGCTCAGTTTCCTCTTCAGCTCCAACAACAAGAATATCTGTCTAACCTCTGCCTGCATCATTTTATGTTTGATATTTCTCTAGCTATGTTAGCATATTTACTTATATAGTTCTTGGCTGTATTATTATTAATGCCCTTAATTAGGAATAGGACTTGCTATCTGCAATAGCAAATAGGAAACTTATCTCGACTGTCTGTAAATTTTAACTGCTTTCAGTTATGTTTGCTAATTTGGATCACATAGAGTGCCTGCTCCCCTTACCGCTAACTTTAATTATAATGTTGCAAAATTCGTCAATGCAAACGTAAAAACACAGTTAAATGGATTTAGCACCACAATTGGTCATTCTAGATACTAAATCAACAAGAACAAACAAGGAGAATAAGATTGATAACAAATACTGTAATTGTAAACATCATCGGGGTGATGTTCCTCTTTCCGCTAACTTGTTCCTCTTTCCGCTAACTAATCTCACGTTCGTCAAAAGTGATGCAAATAACAAAATTTTATGGAATTTAGTGTTCATAATAACAGTTTAATCCCTTTTCTCTCAATTTAAGTGCTTTCCTCCTTTGCTTCTGCAGATATAAGACAACCACAGGCTAAATAAAAATGCATGCCTTTACTGTTTACAAATCGAAGGCAGCCATATTTTTATGAGCGAACTTTTTTTAGAAAACAATAGTGCCGTCTCGACAAGTCAACTTTTGATCGCAAAAATCTAGACACGTGATGGGAATTGCCCTATTGTGAGCCTAGAGTAATTATACAGTAAACACAGACATCGTTAATTTGTTAAAAGCATGAACGGCGTATGTAATTATCAACATGTATTGAATTATTTTTTACACTCGCAACATATGAAATCAATTGTATACTTGTGGTGGAGATTTTCAACATGCGGAGGATACACGCTAGAATGATCCTATAGAATTCAACGCAGTTGCAATTGCTAAAAAGCGTTAACGCAACAAAAATTTTTTAATGACAGTTGGTCCTTTGGGTGAAAAGGTCTACGAAACAAGTTTCACGTTTTCTTGAACGATAAATCTATGGGTGATATTATCAACGTGGGATTTCACGCTAATTGAATGTCTGCAAAAAAAATTTAACTGATTGAATAATCAAGCTGAAATCAGTGCTAACAAGAACAAATTTTGTTGCTATAGCGGAGAAAGGACACGTGGTTACAGAATTACCTTGCTGTAAATTTTAGATGATTTGCTCGCGTATACGATATATACAAGAAAACTGTTTGTGTGGATAAAATCTCAGATGTTGGTAGCATTCAAGACAGCAGAGGAATAACAAGGAATCGATATGCTCCGTTATTTATGACACTGAATTTTGAAGCATTTATTTTTCGAGGAAGCCATTTTTAATATTATTTTCACAATGATCGCGACCCGGTGTTAGATTTTACTCTATTAATCAGTAAGTATTTGGCAATTCACTTTGAAACTTTCCATAACGATGGCTGAATGAATATACTTTTAGATAATAATTAGTTTGGTTTGATTTGTTGTCTTTAAATGAAGGAAATAAACCATCAAACTCAAAGTTAGCGGCAAGCGGCACATAGCGGTAAGGGGAGCAGGCACTCTGTTATTTACATAATCCAAATCTTTGTTTACTTTTTTTGTTTGGGAAGTCTTTTCGTTATTAGGAAGATTGACCAATATATTGAAAGACTTACGTAATCAATGTGATATCTTACACAGCATCTAATTAAATTTATTGTTCTTTTGTTCATTAAGTTTATTGGCAGTTAACGTAAGTTTCATATTGTGTCAGCTGTGCTTTAAGAATTTCCTGGGGTGTATGCGTAATTAAAAATTAGGTTAGGAAGATTGACAATACAATATTAAATTCATAACATTTACATTGACTTACATGCATACTCATTGTCTTATCTGAATTGATCACTGAATCCTTAATATCATTTCGTACCAACAAAATAAAGAACATAAGAGATAGGAAAGTGCCGATTATAGCGCAGAAATTATATCATATGATTTCAGGAATTTCCCTACTATCATCTTTGTTTTCATAACGCGATACGAGTTATGAAACGTGTTATTATTATAACCACAAATTACTCATAATTGTAAACAATTAAATATCTCATAAAAGCAGTAAAAAGCAGTTTGTAGTAGTTTCATTTTAATAACATAAATGAGCTAACAATACATATAACATACAGATCAGCGTAGTCTAGTGGATAAGAACGCTAACTTGTAACAACAAGGTCGTGTGTTCGAACCCCACGCAGTTCGTCTGAGAGGAAGTATATATACTTCGGCGGTTGTAGATCTCTCATGTTCTGGTTGTAAAACTTGCATGAGTGCGCACTTCCCCGCAGTTGTGTTGAATATATCGCGGAATGGTTAGCATTGTGTCTGGGTGATTTATCACTGTCAGGTTTCTCTGGTCCATAGAGACATTCAGGTTACCGTCATTTCGATCGAAATTCAACAAACGTCAGGGCTTAGAAGTGTTAGCATGTATCCACAATGCCGACTATAATTGCAAACTACATACGCTGATCAGCGAAATACATACCATATACTAAACATCGTGGTAATCGCTAAAACCAAAGCTATTTTCTCTTCTTCATGAGATGGGAGTGAATCTGTTTGAACTTTCTTTTGTGAACTTTTATTTTTTGTTTGTGTTGGAGAGCTAGTCACTTTGGGTGAAATATGATGCTCTTGCATAACATTAATCATTTTGTTTCTTCCGAGGCTCAAGTTGTCATTAGATATGAGAATTTTATTATTATAACCAGACACTCCCGACTTGATGTTTAGATTCATGTCACTAGGTAACATGTAAATACCTTGTCCAACAGAATAATCAACTTTGCTTGAAGCATAATTTAAAGTATCTTGATAACGTTTAATGTCATCTTGAATATCAACTCTGCGGTTAACAATGTCTTCAAAGTTGTTCATAAAAACTCTTTGAGCTGTCAAAGCACTTGAATTATTACCTAAAATAGAAGAACGAGCTGAGGCTTGCGAACTAAGAAGAAGATAAGCATATGCTCTAACACTCTCTGAAATTTTTACAAGACCTGTTTTTGTAAAGCCTTTAGATTTTTCTATAATCCATCGTGTCATGGAGTCGTCTGTGAAATAACTCAGACCTGGCGTTGGATAGTCTCTACGTCTTTTTTGATACGAGCTGTAAAAATATTGTCCTTTGTATTTTTTAGGATCAGAATCGACACCATATTCACTACAGATTTTTAAAAACTCTTCTTTGTTATAAGGATTATCGTATTGGTTGAAACTATCTTCAAAAGGTAGAGGTGTCTGCAAGCGCTTAATGATTCGCCTAATATGATAATAGACGTGAAAACGATATACTATCAGGGGGGATCCGGGTCATAAGTCGCCGTCCGTTTCGGGCGTTGGTTTCAGCCGTTCGCGTAATTGGTCGTTGGTTTTAGTCGTTTGTTTCGGGCGTTCGTACAATTGGTCGTTGGTTTTGGTCGTTGGTTTTAGGCGTTCGTACAATTGGTCGCTAATTTTTTCTTTCGTTTACTTTTAAGTGTTCGTTTGTTCAATTTAGTGAGAAACACATAACAAGTCCTTAAAATACAGAAAATTAAAAATAGTTTAAGAAAGCAGAGAAAATATGGCAGCTATTACTGGGCCAGTTTCACTTTCACTCATGGTAGCTCATAAGAATTGCAAAACGATCTGTCACCTTAATTCATCAGTTTGGCTGTCACGAGTAAGCTCGAATTTCTTCTTGTAAACGTGAAAATCGCACATGTCCTGTAAATGAAATATCGTAAATTATGGAGTAAAGAAGATACTGTAGAGTATAATTAACAAAATTGTTCAACTGTTTTCTTTTCTTCTTTTCTTTCTCCATTTTCTTTCGTTTTTTCTCTTATGTTTTCTAATGTTTTAACGACATCACCAAGCATGGTCGTAATATCAGCCATTTTGTAATCGGTAAACTTTGCAGCCATGCTTGTTTATGAAAATAAAGGAAATACTGAGGACCGGTTATGCAAAATAATCAAATAAGTCGTTGATACGAAAAAAATATACGAGAGAACGACCAATTGTACGAACGCCTAAAACCAACGACCAAAACCAACGACCAATTGTACGAACGCCCGAAACAAACGACTAAAACCAACGACCAATTACGCGAACGGCTGAAACCAACGCCCGAAACGGACGGCGACTTATGACCCGGATCCCCCCTGATAATATACTGCTCTAATCATAGGAGTAGAGCGACCTTCTTTCAGGTGTTCAGAACTGACCCCACAAGCACTTGAAGCACACCAAGTGACAAAATTGAGTTGGGTTTGCCATAATTTAAATGGTTGTTCCTGCCAAATTTTCATACGTTGATCATTTTCATCCATTTCGTAATTAGTAAATATATTTGGAAAAGTTGCGGGGAAAGAACCGCTCTCAGAGACGATAATTGTTTGTTTGTATAAATCTTTAGCATTCAATATCTGAAGGTATTGCCCTCCATTTGGTTTATAAAGCGCGTTGGGAACATATTTAAAAATATTCTCCATTATTATTTAATAATATTATCTTCTATTTAATACAAGAAAATGTATATCACAGCAAATCTCGTAAGGGGTGAGAAGACCATATATCTACCTTACCCCATTCGAAATATGGACGGTTCGAAAGAGATCGCATTATGTGAGATATTTGGAGACACCTTCACCTATCAAATCACAACACCGATAACATTGAAAACGTCTGACGATGGGAAAGTTGAAAAGTCGATACCAAAACGAAAATTCACTGGCAGAGAATTGAACGCGTTTTTAGCAGGCACCTTTTTAGAAGGTGATATAGAACTTAAACCATTAGGCAAATACTCTCAAATAATCAGAACAAATACGCTAGCTAAAATAACCAAAATGAATTTACATCTCTCTGAACTCGACAACACTCAAAATCTTGAGGATGGAAAGCTAAGCGATATTCTACTAACTATTCCCATCGATAAATATAGTGACTTTACACATACTGAGCCTAAAAATCCTCATTACAAAAAACTAAAAAACGGTGTATTCCAGTCTCTCACATTGAGACTGACAGATCAGCATGGTGGTATACTAAAAGAAGATCTGGGTACAACCGTTGTTTTGTACATCCGCTAAACCGAGATAAAAAGTAAAAAATTAATTATATATCATAATTAATAATGGAGTACGGAAAGAGGTTAAATCCAGAACGTTCACTTAGAACTGCCCACGGTGTAAAAGGTTCTCGTCAAAAAGTAATTGTCACACACAATCCGAGTGAGATCGATCAAAATCAGTTATTATTGGTTAGGTTTCCAAATTTAGGAAGTGATGATGTTATTATTCCAGGAACAACGAATCTAAGTTTTGATATTGAACTCGAATCGAAAGCTGACTCAAAAAGAACATTGGTCAGTAACATTGGGAGAGCTATCGTTAAAAAGTTGGCTGTCAAGTTCGAAGGTAACGAGATATTGAGCATCGATGACTTTGATCTTTTTGGGTGTTACAGAGATTTATGGTTAACCAAGTTTGAAAAGAGAAACGCGATAAGACAGGGTATCATCATCGACGATGGGTGTACAGAGAATTGTATGAAATTGAGGATTGGTGCTTCTGATAAAGACACCACTGATGCAGAAGACAAAGCCATTGCTGACACCTATAAAAACAAGTTTGTCATTCCACTCGACTTTGAGATGCTAGATAGTACTATCCCATATTATCAAGCGGGTTTAGGGAATAGGTTATGCTACGAGATCACATTTAACGACTATAACCGAGTTATTTATTCTGACCCTCTAGATACTGCCGCAGGTCAAAAACGTAACCCAGACGGTAAATACAAAATATCTAACATCTCACTTGAATATGAGCTTGTGACACAACCCAAGTTGGCTAGACAAATCGCTTCTGAATATCAAAACATGGCTTTGCTCTATGATAGGATTTTGCGGCACAGACAAATTAGAGTAAACAAGTCAGACACAACGTGGAATTGGTCATTCAACACACCAGCCAAATCTTTGAAGGGTATCTTAGTTCTGTTTGAAGAAGAAAAATCCTACAAACGAGAAACCTGCAAATTCTACAATCCAAAGATCAAAAAGGTATCAGTCATCGTCGAGGGTAAGCCTAACCAACTTTTTGCTCAAGGGATGCAGCCGTTTGAACAATACAATGAGATTTGCAAGTATTTTGCTGAAGGAAAACCAAAAGATAATAGCGTCGGTGAAAACCGAAAGCGCTTAGGATTACATGATGTAAAAGTCTCTGATTACTTAACAAACAAGTATGCTCTATGGTTAGATTTCAGAACAATTGATGAGAATGCCTTGCATGGGACTGGTCGAAAGATTGAAAATGCGAGTGAAGGCATCACTTTACAGATTGAAAAGACCGCTGAAACTGCAGGAAACTTAAACGCATATATATATCTAATAATGGATGCTCAATTAAACATACAAAACGGTCAATTTATGTCTACATTATATTAGTAAAATGGATACACTTTACATGAAAGAGCCTCACACAGCATTATTCGTTGGACCAACATCGTGCGGTAAAACGGATCGTGTTGTAAAATTATTAGAAAATCAATACTTTGATCACTTTGATTTCATCGTGATTATATGTCCCACCTTGAGGTGGAATCAGACTTACAGAGATCGAAAGTGGTTCTGGAATGACAGCTATGTGATTTTAATTGAGCCGGAAGGATCTTTGTATGAATGGATTAAGAAAATGGACTTTTTCTGTGCTGGATACAAAACCTTATTTCTGATTGATGATATAATAGCTGATGAAAAATTAGACAAAAAGAGACAGCCTTTGCTCGAGTTGGCAATTAGCGGTAGACATCGAAATCATTCGCTATGGTTACTTACACAATCATACACAGCTATACCTAAAAATTTACGACGGCAAGCTAAAATGTTATATGTGTGGTATCCAAAAGATAGAAACGATCTAGCCACTATTCATGAAGAGAACGATGTCATTGAATCGCAAGAAGAATTGAAAAATGTCAAGGAAAAACTGAAAGGAGGGAAACACACATGCCTAGTCATGAGAATGGAACACCCAAGAACGCACGTGATTTGCTAAGCAGGTTGACGTTATTTGTTACATGACTCTTGTAACAAAAAAAACTGTAAGACTACTATAAGACTACTGTAAGACTCCTATAAGACTACTGTAAGAGAATAATTTACGTCTCAATACAGGTTCTAGAATTTTACCAATATGTTTAATCCTCGATTCAAAGCGTACTCTGTCAACAGCAGCCTCTATCCAGTTACTTCTACGAGATTCACAAACATAGATATAATGGACCATTACTTTATCATTAAAAGTAACCCTTTTTGTATCTTGATGGGAAAATATAATATCATCATCTGAGGATTCATCATCAGACATAATTGTTTAAGTAAACAATGTTTATTTATTTAACAATGTTAGAATATATTATTAAACATCATCATCCTCTTATAATTATTTTGTAAGACAAAATTATAAGAGGATAGCAAACTCTTATACAACAAATTTCAACAAAATTATAAGAGGATAGCAAACTCTTATACAACAAAATTATAAGAGGATAGCAAACTCTTATACAACAAATTTCAACAAAATTATAAGAAGATAGCAAACTCTTATACAACAAATTTCAACAAAATTATAAGAAGATAGCAAACTCTTATACAACAAATTTCAACAAAGTTATAAGAAGATAGCAAACTCTTATACAACAAATTTCAACAAAATTATAAGAGAGTATAAGAAAATTATAACAAACACAACAAAATGATAGAATATGTCAACTTCGTGTTATTAAGCATACTGCTGATCTCGCTATTTTACTTTTATTTTGTGTTAAAAAAATACCTCTCTCTAATAAAAATGGTGGAAACAGCGATCGATAATTTAATCAACCAGAGTTATGATGTTCCGGGTGAATTTCCACCTTCAGATGGTAAAAGACAAAAATTGCTCGAGTGTGTCTTAACCGGTAATAGCAAGCTATACTTAGGGAAAATGTACACGGAAGAACAGATTAACAAACTCAAAGATGAAGAGGTAGAAAAACTTTTTAGTATCTACGAGGCTAAACTATCAGGTCAAATGGTAAAATCCTTGGGGAAATCACTAATACGCATTTATTCGATGGGGGCTTGTGCAACGTTAGGAATAAACAATCAAGAAGCGTTGAGCAATGACCTGGAAACTGACCCCTTCTTAAACTCTGCCCTTCAAAGATTTACATGTGACTTATATTATAAATTCGGCTCATTATTAGCACCACTCAGTGTTGGACTTATTACCGGGAGGCATTATATCAATGAAAGGAATTTAAATAAATCCGATGATAATATAAATACAGCAGATAATAAAAATGTCAGAAGAACAGACTCCCATTCAAGTGACAACGAAGAACCCAAAAAAGGTTGAAGCGGGTAAGAAGTTGGCGGAATACAACCGTAAAAAACGAGAACAATTAAAACAAGTGTCACCTCAAAAAGAAATGGAGAAGCCTGAGGCCTCTCTCACCAAACCAAATGAACAACAACCTATGAACTACACCTATGGTGTAGGTGGAATAATAGCTCTCGGTTTAGTTGGTGGATTTGCTTATTTTGTGTATAAAAAGAAAGAGCAAATATTACCCCGTGGGTCACCATCCACCCCCCTTCCACAAAAATCTAAAATACCAGTGAAAATCAATAAACATGAAATGGAATAAAAAGAAAAAAAATGTATATATAACAAACATGGACAAGAAAAGTATCGTCAACGATTTATATCACGCATCAGTCGTCTGCGTTTTCGCTATCGGCTACTCTATGCTAGGAAAAAAGGTGTTAAAAATGACACCTCCCTCTATTCAAAAGTTCGACTTGGAAGATACGGGAAAACTAGTTGCCATTATCGCCGCTAGTGAAGTGACAAAGGACTACTTAATCAAACAAAAGATTTTGCCTGAAAATATCAATATCTAAATATGGCTTCTATCGCAATGATGTTGGGTGGAGCTTTGGCTAACGCTTTGGCTTTCACAGGATCAAGCTATCTGTTTTCAAGTTTATCCAAAGACAGAATCGATAAGGAAAGAAAACGTCATGATTTGGCCATAGAAAAATTACAAAAAGCACAGATTGAATGGCAGCAAAAACGACAGGAAAGAATCGATTTTATCAATAAGCAGCTTATGCTCGAAAAGAAGGCTGATTCAAAATTCGTAGAACTAAATGATGCAATGAGAGAGTACAATAGAGTATTTAGTAATCATCTTGAACCACTACCACGAGAGCCTGTATTGAGCGACTTTTATACACCGAGTCATGATCAACATGAAAGAGAGTTGGCTTTTATAGCCCTGAGTATGCTCGGTATTGGTGGAATTGTATGGTATTTTGAAAGATAAAGACCATCAACAAAAATTATGTTACACGATACATGTAACATATACACTTTCAGATGGTTACCGTCTAGTGACAAGGTACGTATAGATCAACCCTACAATCAGAGCCCATAAATTTTGACTTAACCAACCTACAACTTCTTTTGCTCTAGTGAGTATCCACGATACGATAGACCCAATTATTCCTGGTAAAGCCTCTGCCGCTTTAGACGCCAATCTACCTAGAAGTGATGCTAACGCTTTGAGTTTATTTTTTATCCATTCCTTCGCATCGTCCTTTTTATCACCACCTTTGTCAGGATTTTGTGAAGAGCTTCCAGCTGCTGATCCTCCCGGTAACAAAGCTTCCACAAGAACACCGATAGCCATACCAAACGCTGTCAGAATGCTAACGATTGTTATACCTTGTTCGCGGAATAGTGTTCGTATCCTTTCACCTAATGTGGTATCTTTGTCGAGGACTTTAGCAATGGTTTCTTTGATGCTCGTAACTTGACTGTTTAGTTTGCCTTTGAGAATATTAATGTTCTCTTTCCTAGCTTTCAACTCTTCACGTAATCCCTCCATTCTCTTTTCAACCTCTTTTCGCTGTTCATCTGTGTATGTTGCATCATTTTCCATCTCTTCCAACTTGTTTTTTTCCTTATCGATATGCTGTTCCATTCGAACCTTTTTTGCAACCTCTTCCTGAAGACCTCCTCGTATGTTTCTCAGCGCTTTATCCAATCCTAACAGCTCACGCAAAGGATATTCAAATAGATCACCGGTCTGAGTTGTTTCATGATCGACCGATTGTTGTCTAAGCGTTGAAATTAAATCTTCCGTACTATTTGCAATGTTCCCCGTAATTTCCTCAAGCTCTACATCACTCGATTTTGTGATTTCAGATGTCGAAGGAAGGTCTTCTGCTATTTTGTTAAGTACAGCTGCCTGTCTGGCTGAAAATTTGCTCTTAGGTATATCATACCCTAAACTACGTAACCTGTTCTTACCCAATATTTCAGCTATAGTACCAGGAGCCCTTAGTCTTCCATTGTTTGTCAATGGTTTGCTACTGTCTTTGTAGTATAATTCACCATCTCTAATTTCAAACAGATCGGTATATAACGTCTCAGGTTTTGACCGGAATTTTTCGGATAATCTATCATACAGCCCTTCAACTAGTTCTTTCAAAACTCTAGTATGCAGACTGTGACCTCCAAATGATGTATGTATCTGTGCACCCGTACGGTCACCGGTCGGTATGAGAGGAAACGTCTCATCGGTTGTTTCATCTGTCGTCATACCTTGTTCTCCAAAAGGATCTATGTCAATGTCTGCCATTTTATTTATTTAGAGGATAAATTATTATTAATTATTATATAACATAATCTCTCTCTAAATATGAGTTTTAAAATTTATCCAAAACTACCCACTGCTCCTGAGGATTTGAGTGAGCAGGAAAAGTTTAACGCAAGCGTAATAAATTCTGAGTTTGAAGAGTTGATAAAACTGAAGAACAAGTTTAGTATCAAGCTCAAGAGATACAACAAGGCGATAGAACGATCGATGCTACTAAATGCTAGCTCAAGCGCTATAACCATTGGCTCTGGCATCGGTTCAATCGCAACAGGGGCTACTATTATCGGAATACCTATTTCTGCAGGATTAGGTGGTGTAGCCTTAGCCGGCTCTATCTGTACCGGACTTACTACAGCTGTCATCAAAAGATATCAAAAGAAAGTAGAAAAAGTGATAAAATTATATGATATTGTTACATCCTCAATTTCTGTCTTCGAAACAAGTATCTCACAGGCATTGAATGATGGGAGGATCAATTACAGAGAATTCCAGGTTTTGCAGGGAACATATTACAAAGCTTTAGAAGGACTCAGTTCTACAGATAGAAAGATGGAGACTGAAACCCAAAATCAATTTCAAAAAAGTTTAATGGTAGAACTTCAAAACCTGAAAAAATCCATAAACGAAAATGGTTACTAGGGTGTGTGGTTATGTGTTCCTCAATTTGAAAAAGTGATATAAAAAAATATGATCACAAGTATATATAGACAATGGAATTCCCAACAGTTGCAACATTTGAACAAAACATGGAACAAATTACTCCAATCACAAAGTGGAGAGAGCTAACTGAAAACGTGATTTATCATGTTAAATCTGTGGTTGAGATAGACACACCTGCATCTGAATTTGGTTCTGGAAAAGCTATGTATGCAGAGGTCCAAGACAGAACAGGAAATTTATATAAGACATGGTTGCCTGCAAGACTTTGTGTTGAGTTGAAGGATTATGGTTGGAATTCTAGAGAAGCCTTTGTCAGACCGAAGGGGCTCAAACAATCTGAAAAGAATCCTGAAAGACAATTCTTTGATTATGACATTATGTGGCACTAAACTTCGTCGCTAGACGACTCATCTTTACTTGTTTCTAGTAAAGATACTTTGTATGTACTATGTTCACCAACCTTGCACATAATCAGGAGGTAGCTCTGTATCCTCAGGTATCAACATCAGCTCTTCTTTCACAAAAGCTCGTTCAGGTCCATCTTGAAGGTAATATAGTACGCGGTTACCAGGTTGATCTATTACCTCACTCAATCTATATGTCCTCTTTGACCATATTCTATCTGTTGCTCTTTTTCGATGGTCATCGTGCTCTTCACCCGGTTGCAATAGATATCTATACAAACCATCTTGAGGTAGCTGTACTTCAGGTGGATAGCTCTCTCGTTTAGCGAGAGGCACCTCTTTCAATTTGATGGCATCTTTCGGTTTCATACCGATCATCTGAGTCTTTGTATCATTCAATCTACCCACAAGTTTATACAAATATTTGACCCATGTAGATGATACCTTTTCCGAATCATTTAGTTCTTGAGCATCTTGTATTTTGAATAAATTTTCAGCAAGTATCTTGTTCAATGCCTCAACAAAAGCTGTATGGGTATGCTTATATTTTGTAGTTGCTCTTTTAATTTCAACATTATTCTTCTCCAACAGCTTTGTCACATCGGCTTTGAATTCTGAACCGTTATCACATTGAAATACTTTTGGATAGTTTAAGGGTCCAACCTTGTAGATGTCTTCGATCATAGCGGCAACCTCTTTCGCTCTCTTAGTATTCAAAGGTCGAGCCACCTTATAGCGTGAAGCAACATCGATACCAGACAAAATGTACTTGTATTTATTACCATACAGCATATCACTAGGCATATACAATATATCAAATTGATGAATCTCATTCGGTTTAGTTACCTCATAATGTGGACGTTCGATCCTTTTCGGTGCCGGTAGATGTACTTGCCACAAAGCTTGCTTTGATAGCCACTTCTTAATTTCCTTCGGTTTGAAACCAAATCCTCTTAGATTGCGAACAGCCTTTTGTCCTTTCCATAAGTTTTGAGGTTGATAATAAATCTCTTGAAGTTTAGTGTCTGACATCTTTTATTAATTTATAAACAACGTTTATTTTAGCTCATTTTATTAAAAAAAAAAAATGACACGAGAAAAGTGGGTTAAAACTTTATCTCTTTATATAGAATAAAGCATAAACATGACCGACAAAACAGAATCAGATTACCGATCAATGACTTATAATATGTTAGTAAAATTATGTGCATCACGAAAAATAAAATATGTTAAGCAAATGAGTAAAGCTAAAATGATTGATGTACTTGAAAAGAATGATAAGGATCCATCTTATATTCTCGATCCTGATACGAAACAAGCATTTTATACACGCTTTTCAAACTGGATAGATAACAACGAAGAAAAATATAGAAGGTATAAAAAGAGTCAAAACGATAAGAGAAAGATGGTTCGTTCAACTTTGTAGATGGTGTTTTTTTTGTTACTTAAATCGAGTAACAAATGTTAACTAGATCGTTTGAAAAAAATGAAAAAATATAATTATAATATAATATAATATGAGTTAAAGGAAGCTAATCTCATATATATATTACAACATGACTACTAAAAATACTGTTGTTGAATTAAAAGCTCTTGCAAGAGAACGCGGTCTACATGGCTACTCAAAACTCAGAAAAGCTGAGTTGATCGAATTATTAGCAAACCCACCTGTCCGACCTGTTCCACCACCAAGACCTACTAGGTTTAACAGACCTGTTCCACCACCAAGACCTGTTCCATTTATTCCTACCCAACAAGATATGGATTTGTTTGAGCAACAAGAAATGGGAAAATCTCGACCTGTTGTGAAAAGCAAGTTGAATGAATGGAGAGATTGGTTAGTAAATCATGTACCTAAAACTATTAAGGAGAAAGTGAGTGGCACTTTCAGAGAGATGAAGAAGAAGATTCTCAATCTCTACAAGAGGAAGAATGATGAAAAAGATGAAAATGATGAAAAAGATGAAAAACTGGTGGAACCAGAAGCGTTTGTCCCCATTGAAATGGCGTTTGATGGTTCTTACAAAAGGTTCAAGATAAACTCAGATGGAAAAAAGGACGTTGATTTGTTTCTCGAAAAGGTTCGACCCATTTTAAGTGATCTGATTATGAGAGAACTCAAAAATAAAAAATCAATAAAAATTCAAGCAACTGTGTGGATCAAATGGAGAAAGGAGGATTTATCCAATCCTGAAGCGACAATCTACGTCGATAAGGCGTTTAATAGCAATATGGAAACAATTCACAATGAAAGCGATATATCTGATGTTGTCAATAAGATGTTCAATAAGATAATCGAACAGGTTGAAAACCCTGCGTTACCTCAATCCGGCTTTGTTATCGATAAAATTTTAAATATTGATGTGGACTTTCACAAACTAAAACTAACGAGAGGCAGCTCTTACTTACCGCTACCTAAGAATTTCAGCGGAAAACGATCTGTTATCAATCCACATAACGAAGATGATGAAGAGTGCTTCAAATGGGCTGTTACTGCTGCTTTGAACCACAATGAGATTAAGAAAGATCCACAAAGGATAATGAATCTCAAGAAACACGTTGATAAATATAATTGGGAGGGTTTATCGTTTCCAATGGCGTTAAATAAAATAGATTTGTTTGAGAGGAGGAACCCTGATATCGCTGTGCATGTTTTGACAAAAGATGCGACAGAAGGTGTCTATATGTGTCGTAAGTCGAAGCATCTTGATCGCAAAGAAACGGTTGTTTTGTTTTTATTATGTGAAGAGGAAAAGAGACATTATGTAGCTGTAAAGAACTTGAGTGGTGTCTTGAGTAAGGTCAACTCGAATCATGAACATAAGGAGCATTATTGTTTGAATTGTCTCAATGGATTCTCAAGTGAGAAAACACGAGATGAACACTTTGAATATTGTAAAAATAACGATGTCGCGAAGATCGAAATGCCAAAGGAGGGTAGCACTGTTAAGTTTCATGACGGTCAGTACCAGCTCAAAGCTCCTTTCATAATGTATGCTGATTTCGAAGCTTTGTCAAAAGAGGTTTGTAAAGAACCGCGTAGCGTTATTGGATCATCCACTAAAAAGGTTGGTATACATATCCCCACAGGCTTCTGTTGTTATAGCAAATTTGCTCATGGTGAAGTTTCAGACCCTCTAACGCTTTATCGAGGTGAAGACTGTGTTTTACGTTTTGTGGATCATGCGGTAGGTGAAGTGAAAAGGCTATACAATATGTTTCCTAAACAGAGAATGCGAGACCTCACATATGAAGAGGAACAGGGATTTACCGATTCTGATAAGTGCCATATATGTATGAAAGAATTTGAAAAAGATAATATTAAGGTTAGGGATCACTGTCATTTTACTGGTAAATTTCGTGGAGCTGCACATCAGTCTTGTAATCTTCGTTACAAAGTGCCTAAATACATCCCGATCGTCTTTCACAATCTGAGCGGATATGATGCTCATCTGTTTATCAAAGAACTAGCCAAACAGTATGGGGATGAAGGGATTGCCGTCATCGCTGAAAACAAAGAAAAATATATATCTTTCTCATTGGATGTTAAGGTTGGTGAATACATTGATAAAGATGGGGTGATTAGAGTTCAAAAGATACAGTTGA
This sequence comes from Turritopsis dohrnii, assembly GCA_027922465.2. Taxonomy (NCBI): domain Eukaryota; kingdom Metazoa; phylum Cnidaria; class Hydrozoa; order Anthoathecata; family Oceaniidae; genus Turritopsis; species Turritopsis dohrnii. The sequence continues at coordinate 196,493 of BQMF02000071.1, read as the reverse complement.
GATTCATCGATAGCGTGCGTTTCATGGCTAGTAGTCTGGATAACTTGGTAAACAATCTATCCGACGATCAGTGTAAAAACCTTCGAAAATTCTTCAAGGGTGATGAGCAATTCAAATTATTGAGAAGAAAAGGAGTTTATCCTTATGAATACATTGATTCTTTTGATAAGTTTAACGAAACTAAGCTCCCACCAAAAGATGCTTTTTACAGCAAGTTGAACATGAAAGGTATCAGTGATGCTGATTATACACATGCACAGAATGTGTGGAAACACATGAAAAATAAAAATATGGGTGCGTATCATGATCTCTACCTCAAGACAGACGTTCTATTGCTTGCTGATGTTTTTGAGACTTTTAGAGAAACATGTATAACAAACTATAAACTGGATCCTGCACATTTTTACACTGCTCCAGGACTAGCTTGGCAAGCCTGTTTGAAAAAGACGGAGGTTGAGCTGGATCTGTTATCAGATATGGATATGTTTCTCTTCGTAGAGCAAGGTATTAGAGGAGGTCTCTGTCAGGCTGTTCATAGACATGCTAAAGCTAATAACAAGTATATGGGTGCTAAATATAAGAAGACTGAAGAAAGTAGCTATCTCCAATACCTTGATGCAAATAATCTATATGGATGGGCTATGATTCAGAAGCTACCGACAGGGAATTTCAAGTGGGTAGATGCTAATAAATTTACCGCCGATTTCATTTCAAAGTTGGCTGAGAAAGACGGTAAATATGGTTATCTTCTTGAAGTTGATGTGAACTATCCTCAAGAGCTTCATGATTCACATAACGATCTTCCGTTTATGCCCGAGCGAAAGAAGATCAATGGTGTAGAAAAGCTAACTCCATGTCTTTCAGACAAGAAGAACTATATTATTCATATCCGTGCACTTGATCAAGCGCTGAAGCATGGTCTTGTTCTTGAGAAGGTTCATAGAGTACTGAGATTTAGACAAAGCGCATGGTTGAAGCCTTACATCGATTTCAACACCAATTTGCGTACCAAATCAAAGAATGACTTTGAAAAGGACTTTTTCAAGCTCATGAACAATTCAGTCTTTGGTAAAACTATGGAGAATCAACGTAAGCATAAAGACATACGCTTGGCTACCAAGAAAGAACAATATGAGAAGCTGGTGATGAAACCTAACTTCAAGGGTAGTATCTGTTTCAGTGAACATTTGATGGCTGCTGAAATGCAAAAGATCAAACTCGTGTTGAACAAGCCGATCTATCTGGGACCTACAGTTCTTGATTTGTCAAAGACGATTATGTACGAGTTTCACTATGATTACATGAAACCAAAATATGGTGACAATCTAAAGCTCTGCTATATGGATACAGACAGCTTTGTCTATCACATCAAAACTGACGACTTCTACAAAGATATTGCCGATGATGTAGCTTTGAGATTCGACACTTCAGCGTATGATAAGAAAGATAACAGACCTTTACCTATAGGTTTGAATAAGAAAGTCATCGGTCTAATGAAAGATGAGTTGGGTGGTAAGATAATGACAGAGTTTGTTGCTCTAAGAGCGAAGACATATGCATATAAACAGCTGGATGGAAAAGAAGACAAGAAGTGTAAGGGAGTCAAGAAGTGTGTAGTAAAGAAGACCATGGGGTTTGATGATTACAAGAGATGCTTGTTCGATGGTAAGAATGTTTACAGAGAACAGATGACCTTTCAATCGATTAAGCATGATGTTCACACTATAAAAACAAACAAACTCGCTCTCAATGCGGATGATGACAAAAGAATTATTGCAAAAGATGGTATTGCTACATATGCTAGAGGACATTATAGATATGTATAAGCTAACAAAGAGGTAAAAAAACAAACAAACAAAATAAACGATACCTATGGATATTGACTTTGAAGATCTTTTTGACTGCATCGATGATCTGTGTGTGTCTGTGTCTGTGCGTTATATGTATTGTTAGCTTATTTATATTATAAAGTTTAAACTGCTACAAACTGCTTTTTACTACAATCGGGTATTTCCCCATGGACATTTTTTATGAGATATTTAATTGTTTACAATTATGAGTAATTTGTGGTTATAATAATAGAAACTGTTTCGTAACTCGTATCGCGTTATGAAAACAAAGATGATAGTAGGGAAATTCCTGAAAATCATATGATTATGAGGGACACAATTTCTGCGCTATAATCGGCACTTTCCTATCTCTACATATGTCATTCAGATATAATCAAGTTTATTGATGTTTATTGGTATAAAGTTTTGCATAGTGACAATTATGTTTTTCCAGATTTTTGGGGAGTACATGATCAGAAATAATATATATTGCGGATTAAACTTTTCTTAAATTTCAAGAATGTCGTAGTCTTTCTTTTTTCATACTTCAGCTGATTTTGCAGAAATCCTTATGCCTGCAAGGGCATCTTGTTTTTTGATTTCTGCGTAAGCAAGAAATACTTTACGATCGTCCGTGTTTTTGGATTTCTGCGTAAGCAAGAAATACTTTACGATCGTCCGTGTTTTTCTGATTTTTTTTTTTTTTTCATCTTACTGTCCAAACCGGCGCATTTTTGTTTCTTAAATTTCATTGGTTCATAAAAAAGCCGTCTTAATTGTCATTGGTGCATAATGCCCGATTTCTACGAACGGGTGCTAATTTAGCCACCTCCACTTAAATAGCGATAGTTTATTGGCTGATTTTCGCCATGCCATGTGATCGTCCACAAAACGTTTTAAAAATGGCAGCGAAAGAACGTGTGTAGTTTGCTAAAAGTTTCTTTGATGGAAATATGGCTTTAAAAGAAGTTAATACAGCTTATAATTTTATATAAAGAATTGCATTACTGTTGGGAACTTATCATGTTCACAAAATTAAATTACAGTGTGGTTATTCTGTTTTTTGAAAGAAGTTTTCTTGAAGTTTAAAATATGAAAACAGTGCCAATACATGGTGTGTGGAAGAAAAGGTATTTCTTGTTTTATTTTTGCTCCAAGCCTTTTTAAATATGAAAGACCTTCGTGTATTTTGTATGTGTATGCATGTTTGAAGTCAATTTTTAGAAGCTTTTGGATTTTTAAAGCTCAGCTTAGCTTCCTTTCAGCTCCTCCCCAACATCACCAACATATGCACTTTATACAGCTATTTATACTATATTTAATAGCAATTTTTGGATGTATTCTGGCTATATCAGCTTATCTCTTTTCTCCCTACGTATGTTGTATTTTTTTTAACTTTTAGATTAGATATGAGCTTTAATTTCTAAGTAATTATTATTGTGATATTTATATTTTTCATTCTGAGGAGATCAATATAGAAACTTTATATATTAGTTTGTGCTGCCCAAACGATATGTTGGTTACCGCCAGTATACACAATCTTTTTATAGGATTCGTTATATTTAATGTGGTTAAATTAAAGTTTCGTATTGTGTCGATGCACTTTTTTGGAGTACGTGGGTGGCAAATATCCAGTAGCAATCATTCAGCTTATTCGTACAAAAAAACAGATCTTCATAAATGATCTCAGCGATAGCATAAAGAAAAGCCCCTTTTTTATGTTGTGGTAGGCTGACTTTCTTGACGAACATTGTCAGTCGCATCAATATTTTTGTTTATTTAATGCTGATGCTTCTCGAGCTGAATGATGTGACTGTCTTAGTTTTGCAGGACTAGTGTGCTAGTGTTGCATTTTTGTGGCATTTTCAGCAGCAAAGCTTGCAGAAATCCTTCTGCCCGGTAGGGCATCTTGTTCTGTTTTTTCATCTTACTGTCCAAACCTACGCATTTTTGTTTCTTAAATTTCATTGGTTCATAAAAAAGCCGTCTTACTTGTCATTGGTGCATAATGCCCGATTTCTACGAAAGGGTGCTAATTTAGCCACCTCCACTTAAATAGCGATAGTTTATTGGCTGATTTTCGCCATGCCATGTGATCGTCCACAAAACGTTTTAAAAATGGCAGCGAAAGAACGTGTGTAGTTTGCTAAAAGTTTCTTTGATGGAAATATGGCTTTAAAAGAAGTTAATACAGCTTATAATTTTATGTAAAGAATTGCATTACTGTTGGGAACTTATCATGTTCACAAAATTAAATTACAGTGTGGTTATTCTGTTTTTTGAAAGAAGTTTTCTTGAAGTTTAAAATATGAAAACAGTGCCAATACATGGTGTGTGGAAGAAAAGGTATTTCTTGTTTTATTTTTGCTCCAAGCCTTTTTAAATATGAAAGACCTTCGTGTATTTTGTATGTGTATGCATGTTTGAAGTCAATTTTTAGAAGCTTTTGGATTTTTAAAGCTCAGCTTAGCTTCCTTTCAGCTTCTCCCCAACATCACCAACATAATGCACTTTATACAGCTATTTATACTATATTTAGTAGCAATTTTTGGATGTATTCTGGCTATATCAGCTTATCTCTTTTCTCCCTACGTATGTTGTATTTTTTTTAACTTTTAGATTAGATATGAGCTTTAATTTCTAAGTAATTATTATTGTGGTATTTATATTTTTCATTCTGAGGAGATCAATATAGAAACTTTATATATTAGTTTGTGCTGCCCAAACGATATGTTGGTTACCGCCAGTATACACAATCTTTTTATAGGATTCGTTATATTTAATGTGGTTAAATTAAAGTTTCGTATTGTGTCGATGCACTTTTTTGGAGTACGTGGGTGGCAAATATCCAGTAACAATCATTCAGCTTATTCGTACAAAAAAAAACAGATCTTCATAAATGATCTCCGCGATAGCATAAAGAAAAGCCCCTTTTTTATGTTATGGTAGGCTGACTTTCTTGACGAACATTGTCAGTCGCATCAATATTTTTGTTTATTTAATGCTGATGCTTCTTGAGCTGAATGATGTGACTGTCTTAGTTTTGCAGGACTAGTGTGCTGGTGTTGCATTTTTGTGGCATTTTCAGCAGCAAAGCTTGCAGAAATCCTTCTGCCCGGTAGGGCATCTTGTTTTTTTTTTCATCTTACTGTCCAAACCTAGCGATTTTTTTTATTTCGAAGTTCATTGGTTCATACAGCCGCCGTCTCAAAGTTCATTGGTGCATGAAGCGCCACTATTACGAAAGGGTGCTAATTAACTTTAATAGCGCTAGTTTATTGGCTTGAATTTCCGCCATGTGATCATCCGGGTATTTTTTTCGACTTACATTTGCACGCCGTTCGCATAATGGTACACTACAGCGTGACCGAAGAAACTTCCAAAAGTCGATTGATCAATCGATGTTGAATAGATTTACAGTTCCAAGACCGAGAGTAGAGGGTAAAAATTTATGATTATCTTACAAAGATTCTACTGTGTTCATTCTTTTTTAAAAACGAGTTCTCAATGTTTTATAAAAACAGTGTGTCAAAAAGGAAAGGTTTTTGTTTTTTTTGAAAATGTCTGGTATTCTTTTGAGCTTTTCTAAATACAAAAGCTCGTTTGTTTCATCTGTGGGCTGTAATGCCTTTTAAGTTCTGGATACGTACAGCTCAGCTCAGTTTCCTCTTCAGCTCCAACAACAAGAATATCTGTCTAACCTCTGCCTGCATCATTTTATGTTTGATATTTCTCTAGATATGTTAGCATATTTACTTGTATAGTTCTTGGCTGTATTATCATTAATGCCCTTAATTAGGAATAGGACTTGCTATTTACGATAGCAAATAGGAAACTTATCTCGACTGTCTGTAAAATTTAACTGCTTTCAGTTATGTTTGCTAATTTGGATCACATATTTAATTAATCCTAATCTTTGTTTACTTTTTTTGTTTGGGAAGTCTTTTCGTTATTAGGAAGAATGACCGTATATATTGAAAGACTTACGTAATCAATGTGATATCTTACACAGCATCTAATTAGATTTATTGTTCTTTTGTTCATTAAGTTTATTGGCAGTTAACGTAAGTTTCATATTGTGTCAGCCGTGCTTTAAGAATTTCCTGGGGTGTATGCGTAATTAAAAATTTAATGTTTTTTTAAGTTTCTAAGTTTTTAGGTTTAAGTTTCAGTTATGTATGTTGATTTTGTATGTATTTCGTATCATTAAAATCTACGCTTTCCTTTTTGTCCTTAGGAATTCTGTTAGGAAGATTGACAATACATATTAAATTCATAACATTTACATTGACTTACATGCATACTCATTGTCTTATCTGAATTGATCACTGAATCCTTAATATCATTTCGTACCATCAAAATAAAGAACATATGTCATTCAGATATAATCAAGTTTATTGATGTTTATTGGTATAAAGTTTTGCTTAGTGGCAATTATGTTTTTCCAGATTTTTGAGGAGTACATGATCAGAAATTTAATAAATATATATTGCAGATTAAACTTTTCTTAAATTTCAAGAATGTCGTAATCTTTCTTTTTTCATACTTCAGCTGATTTTGCAGAAATCCTTATGCCTGCAAGGGCATCTTGTTTTTATTGTATTCCTGCGTAAGCAAGGAATACTTTGAAACCGTTCGTGTTTTTTTGTATTCCTGCGTAAGCAAGGAATACTTTGAAACCGTTCGTGTTTTTTTTGTTTTTTTTTTTTTTTTTTCACTGTCCAAACCTAGACCAATTTTTGTCGATGGGAAATAGCCACTCAAATCATTAATGTTCCCAACTTACATTCTTTTTATGATTTAACAGTCTAAACTCACACTATATTCATTGTATACAAGTACTTTGCTTGAAAAGACTCTAAAAGTGTAAAATATAAGCTCTAGTGAAAGGAATAATTAACATATGGCTAAATCGCAGATGCCAAGGTAGAAATGTTGTTTCACGTGAGTCTTATGCAACGTTCTTACGTTTTCCGTAGTTGTTTTAAAAATGGAAGCAAAGAAGCACGCTTAGATCTGAGAAAATTTCTTGGTTGAATATATGGATATAGAAGAGGTTATACGGCTGTCAAACTTAAAAGAATCAAGAACATTTATGATCCAAACTGATAATCTACGTGAAACTAATACTCTTAGTAGTTATTCGTGATAAATAAGCAGTTTTTGATGCTTCTAATAAGATATATGAACGACTACAAAAACGGTATGCTTACGTCGATTTAAAAAAATGCGTAAGGTTTCTATTAGTCTTTTTCTATAAATATAATACAATTTTCTATTTCATGTTCCTAGATAAGCTATCCTGTTTTTATAAAGCTCTGGAATCTTGAAGCACAGCTCATCTTCCTCATCAGCTTATACCCATTTTATTAATCAATAGATGACCACTTTTTTAATTGACTAGTCGAATTTAAAATATTATATGATTCTAAAATTTGTATACTATCAAGCTGACGATAAAAATGGAAACACAGATATTTTTATTACTTCGCAAGGCCAAGTAAAAGTTTTTATTATGAAGTTCAGGTACAAACAACATAAAGATTTTCATACTGTATAGTTTTAAAAGGAGTATTTTGAAACGTCCACGGAAGAGTGTTCTCTAATGGATTTTTAAACTGACGGTGTTCCTTTTTAAGCTTGATCTCCGGCAAAATTTTTCAAAGTCTCTTAACTTTTATGATGCTCTCGGGAATGTAATTAAATGAATTCGCAGTTATTACTTAAGCACAGACTTTTCTTGACGCGACAAATTTTTTACTGCTTAATTACTTCTTGAAGATTCTTTAGGGAATACAACTTTGAATTAAAATCTTTTTTTAAAAAATCTCAAAATTGAAACAAGACTGAAGTTTTATATGAGACATCAAAGTTTAATTGTTATCGTTGTTGATATTCGTAGTAAAAATTGAAATACTAAGAATATCAAATGATATACTTATCGTAAGTAAAAGGTAAAATGTAAAATACTACAAACGTCATTCTGCATTATGCATATCGTTTTAAAGCGTGAACTAACATTCATTTCTTTCTGAAAAGCCTCCAGAAAGTCTTCCAGTTATCTGCAGGAATACTTCTGCCCGGTAGGGCATCTTGTTTGTTTTTTTTTTCACTGTCCAAACCTAGACCAATTTTTGTCGATGGGAAATAGCCACTCAAATCATTAATGTTACCAACTTACATTCTTTTTATGATTTAACAGTCTAAACTCACACTATATTCATTGTATACAAGTACTTTGCTTGAAAAGACTCTAAAAGTGTAAAATATAAGCTCTAGTGAAAGGAATAACTAACATATGGCTAAATCGCAGATGCCAGGTAGAAATGTTGTTTCATGTGAGTCTTATGCAACGTTCTTAAGTTTTCCGTAGTTGTTTTAAAAATGGAAGCGAAGAAGCATGCGTAGATCTGTGAAAGTTTTTTTATTGAATATATGGATATAGAAGAGGTTGTAGTACAGCTGTAAAACTTAAAAGAATCAAGAACATTTATGATCCAAGCTGATAATCTACGTGAAACTAATATTCTTAGTAGTCATTCATGACAAATAAGCAGTTCTTGATGCTTCAAAACAGATATGAACGACTACCAATAGGGTATGTTTATATCGATTTAATGCGTAAGGTTTCTATTAGTCTTTCTAAATGTAATACAATTTTTTAATTCATGTTCCTAGATAAGCTACCCTGTTTTTATAAAGCTCTGCAATCTTGAAGCACAGCTTATCTTCCTCATCAGCTTATACCCATTTTATTAATCAATAGATGACCAATTTTTTAATTGACTAGTCGAATTTAAAATATTGTATGATTTTAAAATTTGTATACTATCAAGCTGACGATAAAAAGGAAACACAGATATTTTTATTATTTTGCAAGGCCAAGTAAAAGTTTTTATTATGAAGTTCAGGTACAAACAACATAAAGATTTTCATACTGTATAGTTTTAAAAGTAGTATTTTGAAACGTCCACGGAAGAGTGTTCTCTAATGGATTTTTAAACTGACGGTGTTCCTTTTTAAGCTTGATCTCCGGCAAAATTTTTCAAAGCCTCTTAACATTTATGATGCTCTCGGGATGTAATTAAATGAATTCGAAGTTATTACTATTTACGCCACAGATTTTCCATTCAAAACTTAATGTGACAAAGTTTTCATTACTTAATTACTTTTTGAAGATGCTTTAGGGAATATAACTATGAATAAAAAAGTTTTTGAAAAAATCTCTAAATGATGCAAAACAGTACAGTTTATATGAAATAACAAATATTACTTCTTTCACATTCACCTTTTAAAGCACAGATTATTCTTAACACGATAATCTTTTAATTAGTTAATTGCTTCTTGAAGATACTTTAGGGAGTACAACTTCGAATGGAAATCTTTTTAAAAAAATCTCGAAATTGATGCAAGACTGAAATTTTATATGAAACAACAGAGTTTAATAGTTATCGTAGCTAAAAGGTAAAATGTAAAATACTGCAAACATCATTCCGCATTATGCATATGGTTTTAAAGCGTGAACTAACACTCATTTCTTTCTGAAAAGGCTCCAGAAAGTCTTACAGTCATCCGCAGGAATACTTCTGCCCGGTAGGGCATCTTGTTCGACTTCTCCCAATCCGCGTTAATTTCATGTACCCGCAATGTATTTCTTTGTAAAACCGCGTTAATTTCATGCTTCACAAAGCAAATTTTTCACAGACTACGTTAATAATTTTCTTAAAATTTTATGTCAATCAAAAGTATTGGAAAAGGGCTTCCTTGCGATGTAAATTTCGCAACATTTTGACAAATAATTGTTGAGAAATAGACACCGAAAAATAAGTCTTTCTGAGACACCCTGCATAAAAACATTTCACATTAACTCAGTGATGCTTGAAAGATATGGTTCGTAGCGAAAATTTCGCAACCTCGTGATATGAAGCATTTTACTGTCATTTTGTTGAACCACGTTATTATGTTGTCGAAGAGATATAAAATTTTAAAATTCTTGGTTTTTCCCGGTGAAAACCTAAGCAAACCATAATGTTGTTTTCAGGTTTGTTGGGTACAAAAGCGATTGAGCAGACGAGATGAGATGTCCGTGTTATCAGAAAAAAAAGGATAAATTTTTCAATTAAATTAATTGCGCAAAACATACGGATTCAAATATACATGTTTACATGAGGAAGAAAAGCAGAAGAAAAAACAAGGAACTCGTTCAGGACCTATGAGGCTGAAACTGTGTTGGGAAAAATACTTGGCTCAGAGTTCCTTATAAACATAACTTGTATACTGGTGATTGGAAAATTGTTGAAAAAAAATTTTTTCATGACTGTTTTACTTCCAAGGTGATTTAAAATAGAAAACATACACATAGCAATCTTTCGTATTTTATACTGTATGACGCCTTGTGGTGATAAAATCTCATCGAATTCGAAGATATGCAAATAATGTTTACTAAAATTTTAAACCATGGAAATTTCACTCCTTTATTTTACAATATTCCCGAGAACAACTCGATGTCTCCAATAACTCAAACTGTTAAAGCTAAGACTTTCTCAAGACGGTCACTTAGAACGAGTTTGAATTATCGAGACTTAAATGATAGCTCCCTTTGCTTGAAAATTGCAGCGGGATAATTTTAAGCAATGTGTTACCATAGAAATGTGTTACCATAGAAATGTGTTACCATAGAATTGTGTTACCACAGAAATGTGTTACCATAGAAATGTAGTAGAGCTTGAATATGAGAAAGATGAATTTCCAACCTCAAACCTAGGGTAATTTGATGGGTTGTTTTCAAATATATTTACAGGTGGAAAAGTCGATTGAAGTTTAACATCCCCCACTGAATCTTATTCGACCAATTCGACTCGATCAACAATTGGCTGCTACCCGTACCATCTCTTTACCACTCTTTTTTTTACCTTCGAGGTTTTAGTTTTAGTTTAAGGAGAAAATCCTTAATTTTGTTGATAGTGCGATGTTGAAGAAGCAAATCCTGGTAACAAGGTTGCAAGAACTACACAAATGTTCTATCACCTACCTATTACAAAGTCATCTGTCAACCTCGTTCCCGGGACTTCTTTCCTCCTTTATATAAGAACGACAGGAAGCCGTGAAAAAGGTTGGGACATCTGGGAATGAGGTTGACTGATCGACTGAGTTAAGATGGTTTTCCGGAAGATTTTCGAAGATTGTGGTATTTCAAGCAAAATTTTTATATTCCTGATGATTTGATTTGTATATCATGCAAGTACTACTACTACAATAATAAAAGCGTTTCAGAAACAAAACAGACATTTTGAATGTAGCCGAACGCATTTCCCAAATCCTACAGCCAGTATTTTTCGCATTGCATTCGGTGATGCATGAACGTATTATGGATATAATTGAATAATTAGATTTGTCAAATAGCGCATTGAAAGGTTGAATCGCGAAATTATATTCCACGAAAATTTCTTCCCTTAAGCTATTTGATCTGAGATAACAAGTAGTTCTGCTCTCAATACTGAACAATATATTAATACAAGGACAATGAGACAGAAAACTAGATTTTCATCTAAGTTCCTTCTTCGTATGAATCCGACATACAGGGTAGATTTCAAAAATCCTTTTTGTTCAAATTATTGTCTAAAAACGTTTTTAAGTTTTCGACAGTTATTTCGTCTTCTTCTGGATACGATATAGAATCATCTTTTCTATAAATAAAATACAAAAAAAGTTAAAAAAAGTCAGATGAAAATGTATAGAAAGGCCAAGTTACACTAAGCGGTAATTACAGCACCCTTTACGCGACATATAAACACACACAAAAGAGGTTATCTCACTTTCCAAGTGTAAAAAGGCCAGAATTTTCACTACTTTACAGTTGAAAACCTTTGCGTGTGTGTTTATTTTTAACAACGGAATAAAGATACGACGAATTTTGCCAAATGTCTTTTCTGGAAGGTTGCTGGCAGTAAAATTATCAAACACGAATAACATTTGTAATCAACCTATCACATGTAAATCAAAAGTATAGCTCTGCATCCAATACAAAGAAAGATTTCTAAAAGAACACCAAGAAAAAGCCTTTCCTCTAAGTTCGAAGACTCTAATGACGACATTGCAAATACAGTCCTCAATAAAATCAGGACGTGGAACCCTAATGGTCATTTCATGATTGGCAAATTATCTGTCAGCTCTAAACCAGTGGGCAAATTTGAGAAACCACTGCGAAGGAGCACATTTCTATAGAAATACACACATGATTTCAATGAAAATACTCTTCGTCGCTGTGATTCTTTAACGATTTCGCCTGTCTTTCCATGAACCTTCTCTTTTATTGAGCATCGATCGGTGAAGCTCATAGAACACCGCAGTATACTCATAGGAAATCGCAGTATACTCATAGGACACCGCAGTATACTCATAGGACACCGCAGTATACTCATAGGACACCACAGTATACTCATAGGACACCGCAGTATACACATAGGACACCACAGTATACTCATAGGACACCGCAGTATACTCATAGGACACCACAGCATACTCTTGCAATTCTACAGAGACCGAAGAAACTGCAGTGTATGTTTAGCTTACTATAACGTAACTCACTGCACGGGGAATTTTAAAGGAGCCAATCGGTTACTCCTGGGTAAAGAAAGTCTCAGCTACTCGGGGCCCCATTTAATGCCAGTAGCTTTTTGGTAGTCAATCCAGTTTTCAAAAAATGTTTCCAGGACGTTGTTATTACTTTTGTTGTTACGCTTTTAAGACTTGAGAGCAGAATAGAAACCCATACTAAAGATACTCACCGAGACGCAGGAAAGAGTATAAAAGATGGATAATAACTTGGTACAAATCGCCATGGCAACTGGTTGACATCTGAATTAATCCTAAAAAAGTTCAGAAAACATAAAACAATGGAGAGAAGACAGACCGTAGACAAACTTGGCCTGGAACTTCAGATAGTTTTGGGTAGAAACCCACTATGATGTCACTAATGCTACACACAAAATCTCCAACTTAGGACATGTACGGCAATCATTTCCAATTCTGATTTAGACGAATCGTTTATTAGAGTCCATGATCATGTCACACGATGACAGTCGATTTTCAATAACTCGACTTCTTTACAACTCGAACACTAGATGTTTTATATGTGAATGTCTCCTGGTGCCCTAAAGTCTTCAAGACGTTGGGCTTCTTGTTTATCCATAAGACTATCGAGTGCATTTGTCTCTCAAGATGCGATCTTGATGGTTGAAAATCTCTTATTTTATTTTGAAAAAAAACGAGGCAATAAGCAAAAACAGTTTCAATCCCGACAGGAATAAAGATTTGACCACAAACTTCAATGGACGTGTCTTGTTCACAAAACTGTACTACCAATATGAAGGGGATCAACGTCATGGAATATCCGACTGTATGCCTAGTGACGTCATAAAACATCCGACATACCTGGTGAAATGGACGTCATGAGCTGTATAAATTTTCGCTACATTCAGGTATATTAAATTGACTATTTTGCATACGCCACACCAGGCGCTATAAAACATCACCAAAACACTCTAAAAATAGGGCGTTATCATTATACAATCGACTGTCGAAAACTCGAACATATACGATATTTCGAACTCCTAGATAATTCGAACTTTTTTGTCAGTCCCTTGGCATAATAATTTCAACTCTCGGAAACTCGAAATCCTGATAACCCGAACTATTTTCCCGATTCCCCGAGAGTTTGAGTTTTCAAGGGTAGACTGTAGTTATAAACCAATGAATTCTCTAACATATTGGGAATGGTATTACCTCAAATAACAACCCAACGAATGATTGGTATTAATAACAAAAATGAAATGCTTTTTTACACGCAAGGATTTCTGCAGGATTTGCTGATCAGCTGCTATTCAGCAAAACACTTTTAAAAAACACTTCTTGTTGCTTTCATGCGACAAAAGTTTTATGGAGTGCCATATGTTACATAATTGGAACTTTAACAAGTCCCGCGCTTCATGCTAGGTTTGGACAGTGAATAATAAGAAAAAAAAAACACGGACTATTCTAATGGATTTTTTGCTTACGCAGAACTCAAATAAAGAACTGTTTTCAATAGTAGTGAGGTTCGATAAAACCTCCAATCAAAAATCATTAAAAGATTACAGACTAATGTAAACCATACCTTCTCAGACTTGAAGACAATACGTTGAAAGTTATTCGAATCTAATTCTGTAATTTTAATATTAGTCTTTGAGAAAGCGGAACTAGGCTGCGTTAATGCATCTATACTATGTGGAGGTTTATGCGAAGACTTGACTGTTGTGGAGATAGGATCCAGCTGACCAGCGGTGTAATTCAAAACAAACATTTCTAGGTGAAAAATAAAACACAATATTTGGCTGGCTTCAAATTATAATCCTGCAGTTTTTAACAATCAGCACGCGCAGGTGGAAATCAAAACATGCATCGAAACCTACCTAAACTTCTTCTGGATAGACTTGCCTCCAGTATGTAGTTCTGTTCTAGCTTCATGTCAACAATGACCAATGATGGCAGGCTTACGACATTCATATTTTTCAAAATAAACGAATGCTTCTCATACTCCATCATATAAAAACCCAACGTTCTGTTCGTATGACAAGCTAATCCAGTATAATTCAACTCGTTAACATTTCGTGTGCCTGTCACACCAAAACAACATGGTACTGAAGCACCACAGTTGAGCAAATTGTTTTGTGATTGGTAATGTTTGTCTAGTTGTATGTATTTGTGGAGCAGTTCACCTGTTTTGCTAGATGATACTTTCTTAGTCCTCTTTGATTGATAAGTTGTTCTAGTAACATTGCAGCATTTTACAAATCTGTCTTGGTAGTAATAGCTCTGTGTTGGAATTGAAAAACAAATACCACTATTTACAAAAGAATTCGTGCAATCTGATGGGCTCCCATGATCCATACAGCCATCTGATTGGTTGCCTTGATTAATACGATCATCTGATTGACTCTTATATTTATGTATGAACTCTATTGTCTTATCTCTGCATAAGCAGTTGTCATAGGTGCAGTGTTGACATATGGTGCATAGCTCTGCCGATCCACTTACAACAAACGACGAACAAAGTTTCTTCAAGTAAACATTTTCACATGATTTCTGTGGACAACCACAACGATAATAAGCTAATGCTGCCTCACGATACTGAAACGATAGAAATAGAAAATAGAAAAATTGTCAAAAAGTCACCGCCATGAAGAGCATTTTCATTGAACTAGTGTGTGTATTTCTACAGAAATTAATATACTCCTTCACGATGTTTTTTTCAAACAAATTTGCCCATTAAGGAAAGAAAGGTAACCTTACTTGCTTCAAAACATGTTTCGCTGTGAATTTCTGGGAGAAAACCAGCAGCAAAACAGGTCCTTCCTTGAATTGATTTGTGTAATATTGAGAGTTAGCTGGTTGCAAGGATAATGCGTTGACAAGCTGTGTAACAAAAGATATAAAGGATATAAAAAGAAGAAAGAAGGTATGCAAGGATGTGTGTAAGAGGGTACAACACATCTCGTACCAAGTGATCTGATTGTTTTGTGAACTTTCACAGCAGTCTCTATTGTTTTTTTTATTCTCACAGAAATATTTATTGACAAAATTTACAGAAAGGAGTTCTAAATCATCAAAGTAATCAAAATTCAAAGACACTACGTTTACTGCAAGAAGAAACTCAACAGAGTTACTCATGGCTGAATCACATAAAAGATGAGGTTTCACGTACTTGCTTACTGTGCTTCTCCATCCACTTCAAAATATTAGCTGATGTGTAGTCTATCAATTCTGGATAATACTGAAAAACATTAATAAGCATCTGAATCAGAATGACTGTCAGAAAATAACACAAGATCAAGAAAGACATTGAGCATTACAGAAACAACCATTTTTTTATATACCACATTTTTTCATCAACCTTAAGAAGATCAACTGCTTTTTAGGCAAAGAAAGTTTGGCATGGCATGGTTCAAATCATGCTGGTAATATAAAAATTAATTGTAGTCTTTTCGTTATAACGGAACTCTGAAACAAATTTTATTAAATTAAATGTAAGAGAAATTATAAAACTGTACTCACCATATCAGATCGAAAAAGCGTTCTTGATATCAACTGACCATGTCTATGTAGTTTGAATGAGGCTGCAAGTTGTGGATTTGAAATAATACCAACTCGAAGATGATTCTCTTTAAAAGAATGAAAAGAGGAATACTGAAGATTTTGCTGTGAACACCTCATCCTTGAAATCAAAATAAATCAAAAACAAGGAAATGAGAGAAAAATGAACGGTAACTATGTTAAAGAAAGGTTGATGACATGATATGTGCAATGGGCCTTTTCATAAATAGTATAAATTTCGTAACTAGCTCCATAAGCCTCATTTTTTTTCTTAGTAATATTACTACATGCTTCACTTTGATGATGAGAGGATTTTGTAATGCTCAGTTTAGAAATGACTGGAATATGAACATGAATTGGGAGACCATTCGCCAAACAGGAAAATTATGGCATTTCAAAATTTTGTACTTCATAATTCACAAAGTGACTTAGATGATCGTCAATTTACTGTTTAGCATTCAGTCAAAACTGGAGTCCACACTTGTTTCCACTACTACCACTAATATGCTCACCTTTATTTATCAAGAGTAAAGAGGTCTGAAACATAACATTAAATCTTTCATTCTTTTGGATATCTGCAGGATTCATGTAACAGATCACCATGTTCTATCAGTGAAAAATATATTAATTATGTTTTAAGCGTAACAGCATATTCTAAGATATCAAAACGAACTCCTACATCATAGAGCTTTAAGAAGATATCCATCTGTGCTTGGCTGCCAATGTACACCCATGGACGAATGGAAATCTTGAGGAACTGGATCTGAGAGAATAAAAGCATCACGAATTAACAAATTAGTTATAGCATAATCGCTATCTGTGCATGCCACTATTAGTAAGAATTCCATATTTCTATTTTGTGAGATTTTCTCATGCATTGTTCTTTCCGTTTGCAAGGCTTTTATTCATTTCAACATGGACAACAGAAAATCTTTTTGCATTTGTTACTTCTTCTACAAACATTATGTTGACATATGTTGGAAAGGATGTATTTAATTCACGACTATATTTTAACAGTTTTTAACAGTGGTCAGCAACAACAAAGTAATACTAGGTTGATGTAAGTGTGTAATAAACATCATGTACCAACAACACAAAACAGCACTTAGCACAGGATAATAGATAGAGGAATTTCCAAATGTTTCCTTACTATTTTATTTGAGTCAACCTCATCAAAATATTCAACAGGATCATGGTTTGTGTGATAAACAAACATTCTTGGAAATGAGAGCGTGGGAAACACTTCACGGCATCTCCCTACCCAACAGTTGATTGCGGCAACTGCGACCTAGCATAATAATAAACTCGAATTGGAAGCAATAATTAAATTTCCTGGAATAAACACGGATTTATCTTTATCTGGTTGTGGGTTATCAAGCTCACCAGATGGTTTTTACAATGACATGAAGCCCATTAGTTGCTTTTGCAAACAGCATTTTAAGTCAATTGTTATTGTCACTTTTTGTCCAATTTTTGTAGTTGAGAATTTTTCTGAAGTATTCCCTTTGTTCTGCAAACACAAACAGATACCAAAAAATGACTAACTTAAAGTGTACTTGTATTTCAAAAGGAATCAGGGCAACTGGAATCAGAGTAACAGTGATCAGTGCAAATGCCTCGAGTTAGACAATTATTGTTACTAAAAATACCATCAAACACGGTATTTTTTAGGAATTTCTCTTTCAGAAAATTGTTAAAGAAAAATTTCACAATTTATCTTATGCTTTCAAAAGGAAGTAAATGTTTTCTTCTTGGAAACTATGAAGATATTTTAAAAAATAATGAAACAGTTCATTATTTTTGCAAGAAATTTTTTCTTTTTCTGAGACATCAAAGAATACTGATAGAATTTGTAGCTTTAAAGCGACTGATACTTTGCAGGGAACAGCAGATATTTTCGTTTTTACTCCTTTTTAAAAGCAGTAACATCTTTTCAATAAATGCTCCATATATACCAAAGCATTTCGTACATTCATTCATACATTCATTCTTTTATATAATAGAGGTCGGGCATTGATTCTTTAGAGTATCTAATGTTGATCTGATCTGTAGAATTTTGCATTTATGTTTAGACAAAGACAACTGATGATACAAAACTGTGAGACATTTTCTGAGGGAGAGTAGTTAAGGTGAAAATGTTTTTGTCGTTTATTTCCTTCAACCAATTCCACACATAACACATCCTTCTACTTTTTTTACATCAAACACTTTTTGGAAACTTATTTCCGAAGCCTCCAAAGAGGTTTTCTCTGACATTTTTTTCTAAAACGTACAGTTGAAGTAACAAAAATCACGAAACATTATTTATCAAAATAAACTATATACAGACCATGGGATGCTTTATCCTTTTGTGTGCATCAATAATATCTGAAACCACTTTGATACATTGACCAGACCACGGTGCATAGAAGACAACAAACGTGAGTTGGTGTTCTCGAATGTAATCAAACAGAGAGGATATAGACCCATTACTGATATCAACAACAGAATTTGGTGGAAACAATCCTTTATGTAAGCCAGATGAAAATACAGGATCAGGACTGAAAGAAACACAACAATATACCACTTTAGTCAATACTGTGAATACTCAGAGAATGGAAAAATAGTTTGAGTTATCGGGTAGTTTGAGAAATCGAGTATCCATAGACTTCTCCTTTTAAAAATGATATGTGTGTGGTAAAACCCACTCCTAAAGTTTCCTACGCATGCAATTAAAATCGCACGCATCATTGTACCTCACCAGTGTGATCACAAGTTGTTTGAAATTTACATGTGCAATCTGATATTTTACGTGACTGGAAAATACACCTCCTAATAATAACTGTGAAAACGAAATAAGTAATACCATTGCATAATAACTATACGCTATGCTCACGAACAAAGGATTTTTTCACACAATATCATCATCAACGCATGCGATTAAATGTATGTCTAGGACTTATGACGTGTGTCACAGCGTTTGCGTGTGCGATCATACTCATCAAAAGGAGAAGACTGATCCAGTTATCTAGCCTTGACAACTGTTCTTTTCCAGATCTTTTCCAAATTTCTGCTTTTAATATTGTATTGTGGCTGAGTTATCATCTGTACTCCATTTCTACGTCATTCATTTTTCAACTGATTTCATAAAACGTATAATAGTCTCTATTATTGAATATGAATTTGAAAACCATTATTAGAGACAATAACTCTTTAAGGTTGGAAAAGATCTATTGACGAATATCAAATCAATTAAAAAATTCACCTGATATAAAACGGGCTTATAGTTACCAAAACTTTGAGTAAATGATGATAGAAAAAAGAAAATTATTGAAAAATTTTAATTGACTATAATAGAACAGCATTCCACAAAATGAGTAAATAACCAAAACAAGAAAATAATTGACTTGCCTGATTGATATCCAGCAACACCAACTGAGCATCAATACTAACGTAATTGTAGAACATAACAACATGGCTGCCTTTCTTTTATGCAAACCATGATCACCACATACCATTCTTTGCAACAAGCATAATGTACCTTCTTTTTATTTCAATAAAAACATTAACACTGAATAAACAAGAAACAAATACTTTCTCTTGTATTAGTATTATAAATAATATCTTAACTCAAATTATCATTCTAGTGTACCGGTGTATTCGTTTCGTATACTTGCTTTCTTTTCTGACTTAAAGGCCCTACTTTTTTTAAATGCAGGACTCATATTGATAACAGCATTTATTTTGTTGAAATTACAATCCTGTAAATAAATATTTAAATAAAATAATAAAATGAAATAAGTATTTAAAATGATTGAAATTGCACACCAATTCTGGGATATTGAAGAAAAATTGGTGAAAGGAATTTTTTATTTCAAACCCAATAGTGATTCACAGAAGCATAGAAGATATTACCTTTATTGAAGGGCAATTGAAAACATGCCAGTTGCCTACAAACTCAGGGGTCAAAATAAGCCTTTTTTGAATTGCCGGCTGTTTTGGATGACTGCACCGAAGGTGATTATAAAACCATCGTAAATAGTCTCTTTTGGTTTCTTTTGGACCATATTAAGATTTTTTGCAAAAATATAAAATTTGTTAGCGGCTGAAAAGGAAAATCTTACGAACTTTTTAGCCGGCTGAACCTAGAATTTGTCCGGCTTTTGCCGGCGGCCGGACGTAATTTCGACCCCTGAAACTCCCACCTACCTGGAAACTACCATCATATCTTTATAGGACATTTAAACGAGAGCCAAAAGGGAACTTAGCTTAGAACCAGTTTAAAACCAGCTTAAAACCGATTTAAACCAGTTTAAAATTTCACTTCAGTACGTGGTGAGTTCATCATTACTGTTTACATGGGTTATGGCAAAGTGAAATTAATTTAGATGAGCTAAAAGAAACAGCTTTCTTTTTCAAAGAAATCCTGAGAAAATGAAAGTACAGATTATGTCAACAAGTTCTATATAAATTACCTAACCTTTTCATTTTATAATTCTAGTTCTTAAGCACAATTTTCTATTCTGACTAGCCTTCACACCATAGGAAGGAACAGATAAATAAAGCCTAAACAAAGTAATAAACATGACAGTATAACTCCAGTATTTGCACTCCAGTAGAATGGTGTGTACCAGTGATTGTCATTAACTAAGAATAAGGAGTCTTGCACTATTGATCTTGAACACCTTAGGAACAGCAATTAGAATGAGGGGTATTTTTTAATGAGGGGAGATTCGCTATCTATGCATTGAAAAAGCAATAGACCCCACAATTGAGGTATATATTCCTCAATTGAGTGATCGTTTTTTTTTGCTTTAGAGTCCGATTATATCAAGTTTGCTATGTAAAAACTAATTAGTATAGTCTAAAAGATCTCAAAACATGCTGTTTCGGAAAGAAGTTGTAAACACACTGGAAGGGTGGAAAGAAGTTTTATATAATGAAGGTAAATATCATCAATAGTGCCATTAAAGGTTATCATGTATACACAAAATACAATCATATTTGGAGATTCCGATGATTGTCAAACCTGATGTCAATGATGTTGTGAGTACGCATTAGGCGTTTAGATGCCTCGATATTCCAGATAGATTTCATAATGGTATCACTAGACTGCAAATATATCACAGAGTTTACCTGATTATTTGCAGTATCTCATTTGAGGGTCCCTCATTCTATTGTTGTTCCTAACTGTCAATTCAAGTATAGTTAAGTCTTGAAAGGTGAAATGCACCATATTCTAATGCCATTTTAGTTCGCCACACATTCTCGTAATCTATATGCCTATCAATCATCAATCTGTTGAGTTTGGAAGTCTTAATCACTTTATGATGATCACCATTAGGCCAACATCAGAAATATATATTCGGTTTGGGTCAGCCGCCTGGGATGGTGGGTCGGGAAGTTCTAGAAATTATACCATTTGCAAAATTTGTTTATTTGAGTGAGCTAGCTGTGAACCGCTAATTATTGCAAATGGACTTATCTGAACTATCAAAAAGGAGAAATTATTAGTCTTATTGGGTAAATTCGATTTCGGGAGCATCAAGATTTTCAACCTGATAAAATTGAAACTGTCATGATGCCGCCCGCCCGCCTCCCTTTTTATAGCCCGAAATGACCCGAATTGAACATATTTCCAATGTTGGCCTTATGCGCATTCATGTTTTGGCTTTGTGAATCACAGGTTCGTGGATCTACTTCAATGAAGTGCCATTTACTTCACAATGAAGCAGCCTTTCAGGAACTTGGTAAAACTTAACACTAAATGTTACTGGTGTGAGAGCCAGGAAGATTTATAAACTGTATCTAGAAATTACACCACTGCATGCACCTGCCAGGGGGGTGGGGGCAGTTTCTGGCAACATTTTTGATAGAAAGGCAGCTTATCTGCACTGGGGGGGAGGAAGTAGTAAAGATGGAATTTAGAATTCAATTTGCGAGATTAGGTATAACCTTATGTAAATAAAAACTAGAACTAGAGCTAGATGATGCTTATTTACACAACAGTATTCTGCATTTCCAGAGAGTTATGGAGAGCGTTGAAAACAGCAGGTAATATAATATGGATTACACAACACACAACAAAAAAGGTGGACAGTCTCTTTAGTTATGTGTTGAAAAGATCTGTCTGCAAGTCATCTATTTGTTTCATCCCAGCCTAATATAATAAATATAATGAAAACAGATGGAAATATATGATATTACACGCGAACGGGAGGAAATAGATAAAATAAGACACTAGAAAAACGAAAAATGAAAGGAAAAGAAGCACCCTACGCAGCTACCATGTTTATTGTTCATTTGCACATGTCTAGCCTTCGTTCATGTTTGGGCATCTCTGGCGAGGGCAAAATGTGCGAAGAAACTCTCACTCCGAAGACTTGTTTGGCACGTGTACAGAAATGGAACGTGGGACGCCACAAGAGCGAAAGTAGGTAGTTAGCGCAGAGGGGGGAGGAAGTCTCTATATATTATTGCTTTAGAACTTCCCTGAACTCATTAAGTTTAATGAAATTAAGAATCTATTTCATGATTATTTTCCCATGTTTTTGCTACCTTAAGGGAAGAAATTTTCGCGGGAAGAAATTTTCGCGGTTGAAATGGTAAAAATAGCCGATTTTCGCGGAATTTAATTTCGCGATTGACCAATTTTAACATGTTTCGCGGAATTAAATTTCGCGGTTTTCGATTTTCAAACAAATACTTAACAGAAAAAATGCCTTCTTTTTTGCGTTGTGAATCATTTTTTCTTTTATTATTTAACATATAAAACTAAAATCGAATTTTCGCGGAATTTAATTTCGCGATTGAGCAATTTTGACGCGTTTCGCGGAATTTAATTTCGCGGTTAGGGGCAAAAATCGCGAAATTAAATTCCGCGAAAATTTCTTCCGCGAAAATTTCTTCCCTTAAGGTATGTCGTTTTCCAATAGATGTCGAGTTATTATTTCCTTGCAAAATCAACAGAAAACACCCCCCTTAGAAAAGTCAGATCAAGTTCAAATTTTCCGCAGCGGAAAATTCTGTCACCAATCAAATCGTTGAATCGTCGCTATTACTGGCTTCATGATGATAACACAGCTTATCATTGAAATAGATAATAGAGTTCAAGTCGTTTGTGATACAGCGGAAAATTAGGCTTGAAAAATACATTCCAATCGAGCTTTCCCGAATTTCTGTTAAACACCATGTAATGAGGTAATCCAACAAGAATGGCCTCGTTTTGAAGATTTTAATTGCATTTAATCACCCCATTGCGAAATGAAAATTATAAGTGAATACTACGGAAGCCGAAAAGGGCCAATCCAAATTTTTCGATAAAATCTCAATTTCAAAGTTCAAATCTCAATTTCAAAGTTCAAATCTACATTTCAAAGTTCAAATCTACATTTCAAAGTTCAAATCTACATTTCAAAGTTTAAATCTACATTTCAAAGTTCAAATCTACATTTCAAAGTTTAAATCTACATTTCAAAGTTCAAATCTACATTTCAAAGTTTAAATCTACATTTCAAAATCTAAAATCCGTTTTAAAGTTCAAATCCATATTTTTGTTTTCTAATTCGGATTTTTAAGGAAATCGGTAATCGGAGTTACATATTAACAAACAATATGGCTGAGAAATCGTTGTTGCGAGTTTTCTTCTTGACATATTTACTCTTACCTCATTCCCGCAAATATGAATTTAATATTTTACAGGCCGCGGACTGACAATTTTAAGAAATAACTGATATAGTCACAGTCTGAAGATAAACCTTTTTTACAATGAACAATGAAATTTTACATGAAATTTGAAAGAGAATAGGGGAAGGGTCTATTTTACTTAAATTGACAAGAGTTCACATCCACCCAACGACTCCCTCACGATATACACCTGCTGATCGATCGAATGTCGAGTGTTGGTTGGAGTCGTTGGAAATGACAACGATTTACAGTAAATTCTAATGTCAAAATACACGTTATGCACGTATTTTGTATTCATTTGTCTACAATGGTTGACAGGTTCACCTGAATTTATGCATTACTCTTCGTCTATTTTTAAGCCTCTGACACAGAATGCAAAATCGTCAAAAAATCATCACGGTGAAAACGTTCATTCCCTAAGTTTGTCTCTTTTTTAGTAATAGCTTATTTTCACGTCTTTTAATTATTTTACTTATTTGCGAATCGAATTTGCCGCTCAAATCTGCATTCGCGTATGATTTGCCTTCTTTGATCGACACCAGGATGTCTACTTTGTATGTCTACATTGTTTAAATTTTAAAATTCGGGTTTAAACTTTGAAATGTGGATTTGAACTTTGAAATTGAGATTTTATCGAGAAATTCAGATTGGCCTTCCTCGGCTTCCGTAGAATACAGTGTGTTTCAAAACATTGGATGCAAAAAATATCATCGCAGTTTTGAAGAAAATATCCAATTAATTTTTATAAATTTCATATCGATGGAATTCTTATCTTTTGGTCTTTCTCGTGATGTAATTTTTGTAGGAAATGGAGGGGGGATGGACAGGGTGTTAAAATTATCCACTGTCGGTTAAACACGGAGAACAAACAAGAAAACGGAGTAAACTGGTAACGAAGTTGCATCTACAAAATAGATTTTTGCTTTATCTACAGAACAACAGGAATTACATTATACGAAAAAAGGGAAAAAATCATCTAAAAATAAACAATGTGCATTATATTTGACAACTTCGTCCAAGGGTCTTTCTGAAAGTGCATCCAATACAGTTGGTTGTCGGACTAGAGCACACGATAACAAAAATGACCCAAGGGACTCAATCGTTATTTATCATACTTTTATTAGCTTTGAAGAAATTAATTACAAAAGATATCTAGATTTGCATATTTCAGAGCCCACATCAAAAGGTGTATGCTCACACGCATACCAGTTTAATAGAGTATACATGATTGAGAAAATACTTAGTGAAATATGACCTCGTGTAGCTGTGAAGGTAATTTTCGAGAATATATAAGAATTTCATGAAATATGGAAGTTACTGGCGAACTGCATTAATAGGAAAATTGATTCTCTCACGTATGAAACAGATAAAAGAAAAAAGAAGAGTTGTTTATGATGAAAAACAGATAAAACCCAGAAAAACTCATATCATTCAGAACGTATTGACAAGCGATTGAATGTGAAATGCAGTGTGTTGTGCGCATATACAAGCTCAAATAAAAAACACCCAGATGCCTTAGGAGGTGCTTCATAATAGAAATCCAATAAAAAATAATATATTGCTAAACACGAACCCAAAACGCGAAAACAAACCAGAAGGCCTTTGCGATGGAAAACACACCATCGCAGGTGCTTTATTTGATTTGTATCCCCATTTCAGAATCATATCTGAAATATCGACACAGAGAGAAGAACACATCCTAGGTGGTTCACTTCTCAGCTTTAATCAACACAATAACAAGAGCTTCCAGAGTATGTCCTCTAACAAATAAGAACACCTTGTGAAAACCAAACATCTCAAGTGGAGGCATAAAAAAAGGTACAAATTAAAATCACTGCGAAGGAGTGCGTTTTTACAGAAAATGCTCTTCGTCACAGTGACTTTTCACGATTTTGCCCACTGGAAACTGTCATAATGAGCAAAGTGAAGGAAACTGAGAAACAAGGCTAATCAAACAGAAAGTTTACCCAGCCGGCACATTTGTTAAAAAATCTCTGCGTAAGAGTGCATTTCTATATAACTATGCACACAATTTCAATAAAAATTCTCTCCGTCACAGTGACTTTTGACGATTTTGCCGACTGGGTTAAGAACTTTCACCGCTCCCAATGTCATGATCATTTTAAAATTTATATGTTAATAAAATCATATAAAAAAGCTATTTGAAAAAAGAAAAAATTATCAACAACATTCTTTCTTCCCCGTATATAAAATCCATATCTCATTTCAAAAAACTGATTTTCAAATAAAATGATCAAACAGGAGGAGAACAGAAGCAATCTTTTCACTGGAGGAGAGTGTCTAGATAAGAAATCAACAATGTCAGGGATACTCAGGTCACCTAACAAAATTCTAGCAAAACATAAATGTTATTTCCCATGAGGAAGGAGAGCTTACATTTACGATTAATCAGCTATTTTGATAGAAGACAAACAGAATGATTCAATTACTTCATGCTCCTCCAGGTGTTTCGAATTTACTACCATACAGTTTTCCATAAAAATATAAATTCGTTTGTCAAAAATAGAAAGAAATCCAAACCTAGAATATCAAGAAATTTCGTAAGACAAGCCAATAGATAGATAAAAAAAAAAATCCAAGAGAAATTTTTCATCTGCAATCACACCAATTTCTTTTATTTTTCAGCGCCTTTCTACCATATGAATAATAATAATAATAATAACAATAATCATAACAATAAAGCTAACGACAATCAACGTATCCGTTTATTTAAAATGTTAATCCGGGACGGACCGTGCTGGAAATTAATTCTACTTAACGAGTGACTTTACAGTATATAGTGATTCAAAAATTGTTGCCTAGACAAACCTAAAACACAGAAATCTCTTGGATACATTAAAAAATAATAATAATGCTATTTGCTTTGTATTAGTTCCAAATTTCTGGAATTTAATTCAAGCCACATCAAGCCAATATGGTGTAGCAGCTGCTACTCAGGTCATCTCTATTCGTGGGTGGTCTGTCTATCTTGACACCAAATACATACATTTCAGTATAAATACTTATATATCATCATGGCTATGATGTTTTGATTTGTATCTTATGAGATTTTGTACATATTTCCACATCTCAATTGCAAGTTCTCATCATTTGATTCGTTTTGACACACATTAACATAGGAAATTCTTGCGCGCATTTTAAACAATGGCCAAGATTTCTATTGCAACATCAATGACTTCAAATTGTCTTGTAGAATTGTGTCCTTGACTGCATGGAATACAAATTTAATGTTTTCGGTATCAATGGCTGTGGTAAAATGGTGAAATAATGCTTTCGATCTTTCTCGGCGACGACTGTCAAACATTTGAAGAATAAAGTTCTGTACATCACTTAAATTGTATGGGTCTCCCTGGAACTGGAGAAAGAAATCCTTAATGCTATTGTGCTTGCTCTTGATCTTTTGTTCCAGTAAGTCTGTTTTGTTCAGAAATAATATGATAGAAACGTTGGCGAAGCATTTATTATTTACTATGGTTTCGAAGATCATACACGACTCTATGAGACAATTTGTACGTCGATCTTCCATAATGACTTGATCGTATGCGCTTGAAGACACCATGAATAAAATTGATGTGACTTCATCGAAACATTGAAACCATTTTGCTCGTTGCGATCTTTGCCCTCCAACATCTACCATTACGAAAGGGATATGCTTAATTTCGAATTCGTATTCTTGAATGCCTTTTGTAGCTTTACGAGAGTGTAACATATCTTGTTTAGTTGGCATGAAGTCCTAGAGGAATACAAGTAAACATATGTAAAGAAAGGTAAAATGAAACAATGACAAAAAGATCAACAAATATCATAGCATGTTTTGGTTCCCATAATAAAAGGAAAACAAAATTAAATGACTCACTTTTTTTCCAATTCTTTCCAGATTATTCAGGAAATAGGAGGTTGAGTCACTCTATAACAACATGAAAATCCATTGTTAAATTTGTTAGTGCAGATGACAGGAACCCTTTTATAAAAGAACTCAACGGTATTCAACTTTGTTAT
The DNA here is from genome assembly GCA_027922465.2 of Turritopsis dohrnii. Lineage (NCBI taxonomy): Eukaryota > Metazoa > Cnidaria > Hydrozoa > Anthoathecata > Oceaniidae > Turritopsis > Turritopsis dohrnii. The sequence continues at coordinate 168,849 of BQMF02000071.1, read as the reverse complement.
AAAACTATTTTAAATTAATTCTGACAGTTGTCTTTTTTTTAACGGATGTTATCAAACATAACTTTTGAACAATAAAGACATACAAGTACTTAAAGCTTTGCAAGGTGCTTCACACAAGTAATTAATAATCAAGTTAACAATATAATATATACACCTTAGCATTATAAGAAGTATGCTTTTAAAAATGTTGGATTAGAAATACTTTAAGGATGCCATCAAACACTACCTATTCTAAATATTTCAAAGCACTTGTTCAGAAACTGCTTCTTTCCTTTTCTATTATTGAAATAAAACATTTCAGAGGTGTTCCTTCAAATTACAAAATCATGAAAAGCAAATTTCCTATTCACCAATCCAATTCAACGAAAATTCTGTTGTTGTTTCCTTGATATTCAGATGTAACAGCACAAAATTGAAAGTAGCACATCAACATATAGCAACAAATAAATTTTGATTTCCAGCACTTTTTCTTCAGTTTGACACTTCAATATCCTCAAAATTAGAAAATCATAACGAGGTCTAGGTACTAGAAGTATTTTTACTTTCAAGTCCAGTATAATTTTTTTCATAATTCTTTTTGTTTATTTCCACCCACTTTACGTAACTATGCAATCCCTTTAACAGCAACGATTTGCTAATAAAAATACATTCTGTAAAACTGGGAACAAATTATGTCTCATGTGAAGAGTGCCTATTATCCCACTCAGTACAACAAACTCCACCCACTGTTTCTTCCACTATCACTTTCCACACACAAAAGTTGTGTGTAATGGCTTTCAAAAGGTTTTGATTACAAGAAGATACCAAACAAAACTGTGTAACGACAATTACAATTATAAAATACAATGAGAGATATTAAAACAACAACAACAATGTTTATGTAGATTGTAACTTTGTAAACAAGCTTTGCAAGATTTCCAAATTCAAATTTGCTATTTAAGTTGCATGAAATTTAAACTACTGAATATAAGCTTTTCATAAAAAAATGACATGAGTGTAAGAAGTGTAAAAAGTACCTCTTAAGAATCATATTTTGAAAAGATGTTGATATAAATAACTCTTGGAAAACAACCAAAACTTTATGGTATCTATTAACAAAGAACTGACATGACATGCAGTCTTTTAAACACTTGTACTGACTTTAGAATATTGTTCATTTGATCCAACATACCAAACTAAATACTAATACACCTATTTACACAGCTATGCATGCACAAAAAGCCCTGTAACAAATATTTTAAATATCTGATGGACTGTCTTTGTTTAAATTGGACCCAACGATTTAAGAAGTATGGTATTTAAACAATTACTTTCATTTTATAGACCAAAATGAAGTGTGTTGTGTTTCTTATATTAGTTACATTCATTTTAATCCAAAATGTACCAAAAAAAAACTCAACCAGAACAATTTCCAATTCACCAGAAAACATAACTAATAAATTCCTGGAACAACTTATGTTTTGAATTATCAAAAACAAAACCCCCATAGTGACAAGGAAGCTATTTCTAGGTATGATAATGAGATATAAATGCACTTGCCACATGGTTGTGTATTGAAAAAAGAAAAGTGAAGGTTATAAAATAAGACAGGTATTACGTTACCATTAATTCTTGTTCGGAATTTCCTGACATGAAAAGAATTTAAATAAATTTTGTTTTCTATACTGGTATTGCAAAAAATGAACCATTTTGTAAAAAGTTGGCTCACAGACTTTGTACAAATTGAAATTTGCATTGGCAATCAATTAAACTACAGATAATTTTTCATATTTCATAGTTCTTTGTATCTCTCAGAAATATTACCATTCTTAGAAATCAAAGTGAGTTAAAGATATATATAAGGGGTTTCATAGAAAAAAAACTTTTGTTAATTATCTGTACTTTCATTATATAAAACTATTGAAAACCCTTAATTATTAGGCCGATGGAAATTTTATATTAGTTTAGCGTCACTTAACTCCTGAAAATGTCATGCGGCATGTTTTCATTATTCATTAATTTTGTTCTAGTGCCATACATAGCGGGAGAACACATCAAATACGCCATTTTGCATTATTATAATCACTGACATCCCGCCCGTCCGAGTACGGTACTAGCTCGAGCTTTCAAATTACTCCAGACCTGCTTTTTCTTCAACTACATTGAAAAAGAAGAAATTTTCAAGAAATTTTTGCAAATTAGGTATTCCGCAAAGTTGGCTTTTTCAGTATGTTTCTGATAGAAATCGAAACCATAACTCTATTATTCCAAAACGCTGCAAAAATTAATGTCTACTTCGATTACGTAATGGAATGTCAAAAATTCGCTACATTTATTATACGGAACAGTCTGGGGAAGTCATTAGACGCACATGGAAGAGCAACTACTTGGACATTTTGAACCAGGATACGACGGTCGGTAGTGGGTAGGCAAGCAAATGAAGTGGATGATGTATTATTCTTGTTAAATTGTCATTTTGTATTGAAATAATGAAATCTTGTAAAATAATGAACTTTTTTACGCGGGCACTTAAAGTGATGTGGGCGGGTGACGCTAAACTAATATAAAATTTCCATGGGCCTTATTTTACAATAAATGACACAAGAAGATACAAATAAGCCTATTTCTTAATACTTGTATAATTTCACATAGTAAAAAATTGTGAAGTTTTCGTCATAGAGAAAATATCTGTTCATACATAGATTTGAGTACACTTTCGGTATTAGAAGTAGCAAGCAAAAATAGCAACAAATTATGCCTTGACTAGGAAACATTTCCTGAAATATATTAAATATTTTGTTTTAGATCTCTATATTCATTCATCAATCTCTTTCTTCATTTATGCACAAATCTTTTGCCTTTACTACACTATATGTCATGGAAAATAATTAGCTTTATTTTCCTTCTGTTTTTTATGTTTTTACTTTTGCTTCTATAGAGACTTTTTAATTTCTTACATTATACTTCTTAATTAACATACTGAATAAGTATTTGCAACAATGAAAATTTGAAATGAGCTGTTATGTTTCCCGATTTGTGAACTTGTATTATTTCCTTAAGAGTTAATTTTCAAGAAGAAAGAACAAAGAGATATATTTTTGCATACCAGTTGAAACTCATTCCTTCTTTTATATGCTATTTGAATACCAGAATCGTTCCATAATTTCTTGACATGTTCAACAAGTTCCAAAAAGGTTACAATATCTAATGTACCAGCAGGCTGATAATTTAATATGATATCCCCATATGCCTGACTCTCTGGGTCTCCCCAGGATATTCTTAGTTTTCTTCTAGCATCAACAAGTACTTTCATACCCTTGAGAATATTAGAATATATGATAGGTTTAAATTCTAGGAGTGCCTCTGTATCATAGTCCTTGCCATGGATTATTCTCATCTGTTTTAAAAATGTTGTTTTCCCACTTTCACCGGCACCTAACAATAATATTTTAACTCTACGCCTAAAATGAACTTTTTCCTTCGCAATCTGCTTATCAATTTTCTTCGATCTCTGATACTGTTCATATTCTTCTTCACTTTTACAGCATACCATCGCCATGATGATCGAAAAAAGATAACTGAACTGCCAGATGAAGAGGATTTGTCAACATCAGAAAAAGCAGACCAGCCTGAATATGTACCCAATCCAAAATAACGAAGTATTGTTTGGATCGCCCTTTGGGAAACTTTCGCAATATCAGCAATTTCGCAGTCTGCAAAATATTGGTAGGCGTCAAAGTCAACTTTACGCTCTGGGACTTTTCGTTCTTATAAACAGACATACGATGCGCATGCGCCAATAAATACTTCGAATTTCAAAATGGCAGCAGAGCTGTTGACTTTGGACGAACTAATAGGTTAGTTGTTAACTTTTTCGTAAGATTGCCTGCTCCCCTTACCGCAATGTGCCGCTTGCCGCTAATTTTGAGTTTGATAGTTTATTTCCTTACTTCATTTTAAAGATAAGAAATCAAACAAAACTTTTTGTTATTTGAAAGTATTCAAGCTCAGTTAGGACCACTCGACCAAAACTTGCGATAAAAAGCGTCTAATACTACTTTATGACAGCCACACGACGAAGTGCATGCACAACTTTTTCTTCTGATTTGAGAATGCGAGATTGAGAAATGTATTGTAAAATCGTGAAAAAAGTAATTATCAATCTGATTTAATTTGTAACTTAGGACTCTTTACTTTGTACATTCACGTCAATATAAGGCCACAATCACAAATAATATTCCTTCGCGTCAGCCGACCGAACAACAATCTATGCCAAAATTCCGACAAATTTGAGTCGGTGAGTCGGTAAAAATGTCGGAAAAATGTCAAAAATGATTTGGTCTTAAATATTGTTTCTTTTTGTGTGATATCAAAAATATTACTTTTTGACCGCCGGTAAATCTTCCAAAATCAACGTTTCCTCTACTACTCCGCGCCATTATTTATAAATGCTGATGCCCGTAAGCTGGATAGCCGTTTCCCGCTCGCGCCTTCTTTAAAAATGGCTGAAGTTGGTGGATCAGGCGAAACTGCCTGGTTTCATTGTGTTATTGCTTTGGGCGAACATATAAAGAAGGTGAATGGCTTTTTTTTATTATTGACATTGATGTTGATTGTGAGAAAAACATGCATAATCATTGTGAAGATCCGAAAGAAATCCCGATTTCTGGCCGACTGAGGGTTGTTTAACAACAAATTCCCGACGATTTTATGGACCGACCGACCGACCCGATTTTTTAAGTGATTTTGACGCGAAGGTAAAGTATTTGTGACGATTTCAGGGAAAATCATCACTAAGGATTTATCGCTATCTTGCATTAAATTAATGCAAAATTATCGCATCACATATTGCATCATTATCGCTTCACTAAAACTAATTAAATCGCAAATATCGCATAATTATAATAATTTTCTAATAGCCAATCACAGCGGAGAATCATTCGGTCAGCAATTTCAGCTGCCATTATAAAAAAAACGAGTGTTAAGAATGTTGTTTAGGGGCTGTTCATATGGAGGTGAGCTGGCCCGGTTAACCGGGCTGGCTCACTTGAATGAGATAAAATTCACCCCGCGTTCATATGGCTTTTCTCATCCCACTTAACCGGGCTGGAGAATGTTGTTTACATCAAGTAAACAATAATTCGAATTTCGACGCGTGCGCACTTCTCTAAAATCTGTCCCACTAAGCCGGGCTGGTCTGTTCATATGAACAAATTTCATCTCACTTAGGTGAGATCCCGGTCAAATGAAATGAGATCTCACTTAAGTGAGCCAGCCCGCTTTTCATATGAACACAATTTATTTTTATAAAGATTTCTTAATGACAGTGAGATCTCTGCTAAGTGAGCTAGCCCGGCTAACCGGGCCAGCTCACCTCCATATGAACAGCCCCTTAGACTAAAGGCTGTTTTTGGAAAATTTAATGCGGAAAGAAACTGACGAGTACTACAGAAAGCCGTGATAGGATCTTTCGCTAATGTAAATGTAGCTTAATTAATAACCAGAATTTATAACAAAAGAAATATACTTGCATGAGCTGCAAAATATATTTTAAAGACAAATGTGCGCCAAGAGAGAAAAAAAATCTTTTTCGAAAAGGAAATATAATAAATAAAAACTAAAAATCGTTGCTATCGCCGTAATAAGATTGTTTGTTTACATAGTAGATTCCATGTTTCATATACGTGACCGTCCAAGGGATTTTGATAACAAACGATATAAATAAAATAAAGTGACGGTATTTTGTTAGAATATGAAAAGTAGGATTCACCTACTTACTACGTTTCGTTTCGTTGAACGTCTATGTATGTTTATATTTTTCATATTCCCATGCACCATTTTTCGAGGTTGGAAAATAACTGGGAGTATTATATCTAATTGCTATTTTGCCAAATAAAAATAAAAAGTTTTTTTATTGATAAAGATGTCTACACTCTCAAAAGATGTTGTTGTTATCGCGACTTCAGCATTATTTTGAAAACTCAATGTGACGGATGTATAATTACAGGTAGCACGCGTTCGTGTTAAATAATGAACTGATTACCTGGTTCTTATTCACTAAGAGATAAAATAAACAACAGTTTGTTCTCAAGTTGCTACAAATAGAAACCGTCTGCTATAATTCTTTTTTTTGTTTAAGTTGTTCCACCACTGTTCACATAACAGAACATGGTTCACATTCAGTTTAAGAAAAAAGAAGAAAAAGTTTGTTTTAAAGTTACTACCAATAGAAACCGTCCCTTACGATTCTTTTTTGAGTTGTTCGATCAATATTTTGGTTTATTCCTTGGGGGAAAATGTTTATCAGAATTTTAATCAACACTTGAGTGAGTTATATAGAATCAAAAAAGCGATTCTAAGAATTTATTATTACATTCCGATATTCGGAAGTATATCATGATAGCCGTTATGGTAAAATGAATTCCAACACAAAGTTGTATTTGTTTTTTCAACAAGCGCATTAATTACTTCACGGTAATTATGTAAAATCTAAATCGAATGTATAAATTAAAAACATAGAATTTTATCGCAAGAAATATCGCTTTAAGCAAAGAAAATAAGCGATAAATTATCGCATCTTTTATCATTACTGACGAATCTATCGTTTAATGATGCAATAAATGTGCATTAAATCTATTGTTTTGGTGCGATAATAATATGCGATAAATTATCTAAGTGATGATTTTCCCTGAAATCGTCACATTTGTGATTGTGGCCTAAATAAATTGTCCAGAACAAATTACTTGTGTTTTTCTATGAAACCCGAGAATATGTGAATAGAATTCGTCGAGATAACGTAGTTCATCGTAATACTAAGGCACAAAAGATCGGGAGCACAAAAATTCTCGCGACTTTCGAGACATTTTTTGTGTACGCAACATTTTGCTTTTTTAGGATATTCACGACTTTATATACTGGCGACTTTTAAATATTTTCACAAAAAAACATTTCACAGATTTGCAGCCATTTTTTTTTTTCGTTTCCGGAAAAGTGAACCTGAAGGGTGCTCGTGATTTTTTGTGTTATTTTCGTATTCAGATTGAATAAGTTCGTTTCCAGATCCCCAAAATAAGTAGGCAGTGGCGTAACTCAGGGGTTGCTTGGGTTGCGATCGCACCACCACCCTCGGATTTAGTTGGCCTTCTTTTCTTACCAAGCAATTTTTCAAGCGATATTCTTTCTACTAAATTTCTAAAAGAACCATTCTAAAAAAAGTGCGACATTCAATACTTTTCGTCACAAAAAACACATTAAATTATTGGTAGACACTTTATTGGTAAACAGTTCTAAGTAACTTTAACGATTTTCTGACCGTTGAAAAATTCTGTTGTTCGTATTTGTATTCGTAGTTGCTCAGAGTAGCGTTTTTTCGATGTCACAAAGCCAATAGTGGGTAAGGTATATGTTCAACGTTTCTGTGCTTTCGCTCTATGCGGCTTTGATTGACAGACTCATAATTATTCAAATTAGATATCCGCACAATATACCATCAAACACTGCTTAGAACACTAAGTTTACGTTAAAGGGAGGACTGAGCGTGTTATTACAAAACATATAATGTTCTGGTGAAGCATGTAATAACCATTCGTTCGTTTGAATTATTCATTCCGAATGCATCCCGAAAATTTATTATTGTAATGTTTGGTATTGTCATGTTAATGCTTTTAATAGTCGTTTTGTCGATACGCCACACAATTACGCAATTTAATTTTACGACCATTATTGAAACTGATGCTAATGTTCGCTAGAAAAGCGGTACTCCTCCGAAGATGTAGAAATTGTTCGTTTTCTTCTTTCTTCATTTTCTGAAGAACTAAGCCGAAAGGGAAATTTTGACACGGTAAAAAGTTTTGTTTTTGCGTAAAGTTTCAGCACCCCAAAAATAAAAAAAATTTACCGTGTCGAATTTTCCCTAGAGCTATGTTTCCATGTGGTTGCTATGCTAGATCGTCATCATTCAATCGGATGTATTCAAATAGGAAAGTAAAATAAAATTATCGAGGCAATTCTTTATAACAAATCACGATTATTTTAGCGATGAATTCTGGTCGAGTGGTCCTAACTGAAGCTTGTTTATGGAAAGTTTCAAAAAGTGAATTGACGAATACTTACTGATTTATAGAATAAACTCTAACACCAGGTAGCGATAAGCATAAAAAGTATTATTTAAGATGGTTTCTTCGAAAAATAAATGCTTCAAAATTCAGTGTTATCAATAACTGAACAGATCGATTTCTTGATATTCCTCTGCTGCAATGAATGCAACTGAGATTTTATCCATACCAACAATTTTCTTGTATATATCGTGTACGTGAGTCAATCATCCAAAGTTTACAGTAAGGTAATTCCGTAACCAGGTGTCCTTTCTCCGCTATAGCAACAAAAATTGTTCTTGTTAGCACTGATTTCAGTTTGTATTCAAGCAGTTAAATTTTTCACACAGACATTCAATTAGTGACAAATCCCATGTTGATAATATCACCCATAGATTCATCACTCAACAAGAAGAGTGAGTAAAATTTCGTAAAACGTTTCACCCAAAGGACACATTGCATTTATTTTAATTTAATTTTCATGTGTGGGTGAATCATTATTTGTGATACAGTGACGCATCCAGGCATTTTTTGGGCATACCGTTTTCTTAGATTATGTTAGTTTAGTGACACCTGAAACCCCATGATGGGGGATGAAGGGCAAAAATTTTTGAATTTGAAAAGGTTTAGATGCCAGGAAAACGCACTTCACAGAAGGGATTTACATAAATTGATGTGTAAGATCACGGTAGATTTTACGTAAATTATTGTAGGAAAAAAAGATACAAAGAAGTTTTTAAGCAGACAAAACGGGGACGTTTTAACTCGTGAACCCCAAACACGAGGACTGAGCGCCCGTACTGTTCAAACGGTACCAAATCACGTCTGGATGTGGCCCTGTGATGGTTTATGGGAAAAGGATAACAAGCTAAATTTTGATTCTTAAAATCGAAATTTAGCTGCAAAAATTGATTTTATGAAATCTAAAATTCCATTTTGATTTTTAGAAGCTAAATTTCGATTTTTAAGAATATAAATTTCTGACCTCCACTTGTGCGTATAGTAGTATTAAATGAATCTATTGGTTTCTGGACACGTTCTGCTTGTGTATTGATGTAATGTGAAGGTCATCTACTTTTTATTTTTCGATATTTTTTCTCCTTTCTCGAAATTTCGCGGATCAATTAAATATAATGCAATAAAGAAACATAGGTACGCCCATAGCTTATGTTCGCAATAAACGCGATCTCGATTTTTTTGTGTATAATATCCTAACTGGGAAATTATTTATGCTGGTAAGGGGGAGGGAATTAAAAACGTACTCCTCTATTAATTTGAAACAAAACATGCTCAACTGAGGTATATTAGGCCATTATTCAGCAGATATTCTGTTGCTAGGGGAAAGACCATTGTTGCTAAGGTAATTTTGAAATTTCCTTTGTTATACGAATTCATTTCTTCGCCTAACGAAAGAATATGAAAACGTTAGTGGTACCAGTAGGACTTGTTTTCATGTATTCAATGAAATCAAAAAACATCTTAGTTTCCAACTCTCTTTTTTTAACTTTTTTAACTTATCATGAGACGAAGGCTATGCAGTAGTCCATAACGGGAGCATTAGAATCAATAAAAGATCACTGGCGACAGATGACCAGATTATTAAAACAAAATGATATATAGAAATGTAAACTTGTTGGAGACTTATCAACAAAGTAAAAAATGTTTTTTTGAAACTTTTTATTTCGATTTAGCGAAGTAGCAATTAAAGTCCTGCGGTAAAATTATAAAAATGGCGCATACCAATGTGAAAAATATAAACAAAACTTTTTAACAGGGATAACGGCACACCGAAAAAGAAACACTAGAATCGAAAAAGTGATTCATTTAGAATCCAAAAATCGATTTTTTAGAATCTCAATTTCAATTTCGATTTTTTGAAGCTTCAAATAATCGAATATTGAAATTTCGATTTAAATCGAAATTTAGCTTGTTATTCTTTTCCCATTACTGTCACATTTATGAAAGTCTGACTTTGATTTGAAAAATGTTATAATAATAGGTGATCATAATCATTACTTAGAAAAATTTAGTGATGATTATGTTGCATTACTTTTTCATAGCAATAGTGCAATTCCCAACACGTGTCTAGATATTTTTGCTTATAACTTTGCTGATATAATTATTTCGTTGTTTCTTCCCATTCTGTGTCTGCTTTTTGGTGATTTGTACTTCTTTTTATCACAGCTAAAATTCTGAAACAATGTCAGCAGCTATTTACAAACTTACTTACTGTATCCCAGATCATGCATAGAATAATGCACAAGTGTTATTTTGCTCATGCAACATGTTTTGGGGGTGTGCCCGCACGTGCACGTGCGATCGCACACATCTCGGGATACATACTGGTATCCTCTCACAGGGGTTGACAAATTTCAACAGCATTCGTACGTTGGCGTACATAATATATTTTTTTCACGTACAGCAAAAAATTTTTAACGTACATATTTCAAATCAAAAGTTAAAAACTCAATATACATTCTAATGAACAAATGCAGCCTTTTGAATTTTCGAAGGTTTTAAATCACATACATTTAAAATACGTTTTCTTTGATATTTTATCACTTAATTGATGAAGGAATGGATATTAATCAAATAGGTCTACATAAAGCTGGGACTTTTAGTTACTTATGGTACTGAATCAATGTACTTTGGCACTTGAAAATAGATATGTTTTTCGTGTCAGTAAAGCACAGATCAGACTTTCTTGTTACTTTCTATGTTTGTTAGTTATCTGTTCTGTCTTTTATCATCAAGGTTTTCAAAAATCGAGTTAAAAAAAGGCAGTTATCTGTTCGAATTCATTTTCGGTTAAGAAATTATAATTCAAAACATACATTTGTTTTTCGAAGAAACGCGTTTTTTTTCTACATAAGCTCTTATAAAAAAAACCTACGTTATAAACAGCTCAAGCATGTATAATTCTTTTGAACACTAATAAATTAAATTGCTGGTGTTACAATTAGACCCTATTTACACGAGTTAGTAATTTTAAACATTATTATCGTTTATGCCTGTTTTCTTCCACCAGTAAGATATTTCAAGAAATAACGTTTACAGAACTTTTAAGAACTTTAAGTAAAATTTCGAAAGTATTCTTGTGGCAAGTACTTTTGCTGCTACCGTTTTGCGCCATCTGGCTCTTGTTTATCTTTATTATCGAAAACTACAGTCCAAGAGAATGATTAAGGCCATTTTCCGCACCACGGAAATACTTCATAGGCGAAATATCTTGTAAAACTACATAATGGCCGGTTTCCACACCACAGAGGCCAGTTGCGACACCACAGAAATTCTTCGTAAGCAAAACATCTTGTATTCTGATTATAATTGTCTTTTTTCTCTCCTTTATGTCAACAAGTGTGGGAACCTGCTCTCATATGAATGCTCTTTCTGGGGAAATTTAACGTTAAAAACTTTGCGGCATATTTCCCCCATAGCGTTATTTTTTAGCGGAGAAAATAGCCGCATGAGTTTCGGTAATATGGCATAACAGTTATGATGTAATATTAATTGGATGATTTCAAGATGGTGTTGATAGCTATGTGAAGTGCAGCTTCTATTGATGTAGCGTACCACGCAGTTATAATGGCAAAAGGAAGTCGAGTCTACATGAAGTTGAAATTACAAATAATGTGATGGTGAATTTTGAAGTATATATAAGATATGAAAAAAACCGGAGCAATTTTTTTAAACATTGCAAAAAATAGTTGTTAATAGTTGTAAAGCATACCCAGAATTACTTTTTCATGTTTCCCACTACAAAAAAACATATAAAATCAAGTGCGGCTTTTTTCACTTGTAAAGCCACATGTGGCATTTCCCCCTAAATGATTATACTTCTAAATCAGTGATAAGTAAATTTATTTTAATGCTATAAAATTACCAATATGCAGTTAGAATTTATTTTTCTTACTTTTCAATGATTGTTATTCAACTGATTGTTATTGTTTTCAAATTGACTTCATAAAAAGTTATAAATTATTTGACATTTCTATCACATCACTTTATTAGGTACAGTACACTCCCGATAACTCGAACCCCCGATAACTCGAACTTCCAGTAACTCGAACTGTTTTTGAATTCCTGTTGAACCTTCACTAACACTTTCTCACAAAAATCGCTTGATAACTCAAACCCCCGATAACTCGCACATTCGTTAAGTCGAACTATTTTTCCTGTCCCCTGGACAGAAATTCTTCCGATAACTCGAACTTCAGAGGAAAAATCAAAACAATCTCAGTAAAAAGTGACTACTTTTCTTTCAATAACATAAATTGTTCTTCCAAAGTTGACAAAAACTTTTTTCTCCTGTAAATTGTAAAATGCACGGAACTTGTAAACCCTCGCCATTGCCAAGGTTTAATCTTTTTCCAGTTACTTTAGCTGTGCAACTCGCTTGAGAATGACTTCGTAAGAAATAAAATATGGTCTGGAATGGCGGCAGCAAATTCAACGGGTGATAAAATACCAATGCCTGTCATTGGTAAATCAAAATCCCCTCTGTTTCAAAGGAGTTAAACACTTACCTTGCAGATACAGAAATCAAGTGCTGCATGCCATTGAGTCTAAGCGGTGAAGATATTCAACAAAAGCTCAATGCACTCTCAATTTCAATTGACAGAGATGTTACCGCTAAAATGAAACAGGGTGACTTTTTTTCAGTGATGTATAACTATGTTCTGCATACCTTTCTTGTTAGAATAGAAAAGGAAAAAAACTTTTAATAACTTGAACTATTTTCACTTATCGGCCAAAGTCCGAGTTATTGAATGCCCCGGTAAGTCGAACATTCTCGAACTATTTTTTTGGTCCCTTGGAGGTTCGAGTTATCGGGAGTGTACTGTATTTACAATGATGTGGTTTTCAAAATCTCTAATGATAATTTAAAAGAAATTCAAAGAAAGATATGTCTGAATAAATTTACTGTTACATATTTCATGATTTATTTACTTATTGGACCCTATTGAAATCAGGAAATTTTATTGTATACAGGCCTGGTTGTAAGAAAATTAGCAGACGTGTGGTCATCCCACGCCTTAATTGACGATATCAGTTATGACGTGCGCTCGTGTAAATTTTTGACAGATGTGCGATCAATTTTTTGCAGTTAAGATCAACGATCTTCATTCTGTATGATGACCAAGTCAAATTTGAAATGTGTCTTATGTAGAAATAATGAGATTTTCACGGAGAATGAATTAATAAAACAAAACAATGTTTTCGAAGATTCGGAACGTAAAATGTTAGCTATAAAGATTACTTTGACAATAAATAAAATTTATTCGAAATTAATAAAGAGGAAAAACAAAACCTGAAAATAAAAAAAATTGTATTACTCTTCATTGTTTTGGTTTGAAGTTCAAATGGTTTTTGAATTAAATTAAAGGCATTTCCGTTCCATTAACTCGGCACCACCTTTTTTTTAATAAAAGATTATTTTTTCGAAACTGCAAGCTTGCGCATACTTTTGTAACTTAAAAGATCGTGAAAAAGAAAGAAAAAAATACACAATACAATTAAATAATACATAATAAAATCGCGCGCACGAAGCTCCTTCTTCATTCCTATGGATTTGGCTGAATAGACTACCAAACGAAGACAATTTGTGATCACTGATTTTTAATTCAAAACCACTACCGTATTCCAAAGCAATCGGAGACCTCAATACTGAAATGGTAGCAAAGTTTCGTTGAACAATTTCCGAAGCAAAACATTCAACATTTTGGTACAGATTTTTGTTGACTTTTAAATAAACATTTTGTTATTACACTTGTCATTACAAGCCGGGCGTGCGATTGCCACATGCGTAAATAAATTTTGGCGTGTGTGGAGGCATGCATGTGCGCACGCCTCTTACGACCAGGCCTGGTATATATAATGTATAATGTATGATGTTTTTACTGCTAGGTTATATCCTGTATAAACATTCATTAATAATAATAATAAGCCATCAAATCAAATTTTCAACTTTCAGCAAGGGCAACAGATATCAACAACTACAAAAGCAATGATGTTGAAGCTCTGGCTGTAGCCAATCAGGTCAACAGGGAAATCGGAGGGTGAGTAAGCAGTTCGATTAAAGGTTTTCCTGATTGATCCGCTATTTTTCAATTTGCGATATGCAGTCATGACAATTTTTAAATTCACTTGATTTTGGAAACTTTAATATTTTCTATCTCTTAAGGCCAAGTACTGCAATTAAACTGATTATCCAACGTTTGCAAATGAGACAGGAAGTGGTGACTCTACAAGCTTTGAATGTAAGTGATAGTAATATGTTGAGACCTATTACATGCTTCTTTGTTTTATGAATACTTTGTATCCATTACTGCACATTGTTTTTTTTCAAGCCTCATTAAACTGTTGTATACCTGTGCGAAAAACACATAATACTGACAAGTGCTTTTAAATAAACAAGTTTCTGCATACACTTTGATTTGAAATGTAAATAAAACTGATTTGCACAAAGTCTTCTAGACTATTACCATTGTCAACGAAGATTTTGATGATGTGACAGGCCTGTCCCCAAAAACATTTAGGCCCAAGTTTTTACCACCCCATTGCCTGTATCGCAGATCCCAGAAAACATCAGTTATTGCTTTTGGTTCTCGAGATATTTCTCTAAAAGCGTCGCATTCGATTGGGGATGCAATACCCCCACCCCCCCCCCCCCCCCCCCCCCCCCCCCTGATGATAAAAAAACTGATGATGCGCCACATGCTGCTAGATAATAATCGTAAAAATGTGAGAGACCTATGTGAGAGACCACAACTAAGAAGAGTTTGATCGTAAATTTAAACATGCACACTCGATATATATAAGATTATGGTGTTTCAATTTGGATTTCCTGTTTCTTATTTCTAGGTTGTTGAATGCTGTGTGAAAAATTGTGGTGTGAAGTTTCATAATGAAATCGGCAAATATAAGTTCATCAATGAATTGATTAAATTGCTATCTCCCAAGGTGAACTTTTATTATAATTTTATTGCTGATAATAGTCTATCTGGCATCAAAAGATTATCTGAAAGAAACTCTACTATGTTAATAAACTTGAGATACTGTATTTCTTCAAATAAGTACCCAGCTGCCTATTGCAAATTTATAGAATATACATATAGGACACTTACTTTATCATGAGGTTTTGGTAGAACATACAGTTACATTATTTGAACTATAACTTGTTTTGTAACTTATAACTGAAAATAATCAAAAATGAAAGTTTCTACAAAGTTACTCTGCATCTTCGACATCGTTTTCCTCCTCAGTAACATCAACAGGGGTTTCTTCTTCTTTTTTTTAATTTTATTGCAAAGTAATATGCTATACAAATAATAGAGATTACAAGGTATAAAAAATTTATGGCTTTCAACAACAAAAAAAAAAATTAGAATGAGGGTTGTTCATTCATTGACAATGTTTGCTCGCTTGATGTTGGTAACAGCTTCGACAAAGTCATTTTGCGTTACATTGTGTCTGGACTGTGAGCCATGAATGCAATGGATCGTTGAGCGAAGTATGGTTGCTCATTTGTAGCAAAATTCAAGATAGATATTTACATTCACATTCAAGAAACTTTTATTTACATTCAACAAAATTACAAACGCATTCAAGAAACTGTTATTTATGGTCAAGAAATTTTTATTCACATTCAATTATATTCATATTCAACAAAATTATATTCACATTCCAGAAACTTTTATTCATGTTCAAGAAAATTTTTATTCATATTCGAGAAAAAAATTTATATGCAAGGTGTAAAATTATTCAAAGAATTCCGGTAACTCAGATCTGGTCAGTAAATTATGGGTCACTAATGGAAACTGATTAGCGATACATAAACAGGCGAAAAACAGTTCCTTTTTTTTTAAAAAAGCCAGATGTAAGGGGAATAAATGAGTAAATTATGGAAAATTTTGAGATGGGGTACATGATGGCAGTAAAAGCAAAACGAAATAAGTATCATATTCCCAGAAAAGGTCAACAAAAACGAAATAAGTATCAAAATCCCAGAAAAGGTTCGTCAACAACATAAGGTTATATTCATTTTATTGACAACAGTTGTTCCAGTGTAAAAGGGAATGTAATAAAATAAGATCAACTCAGACCAGGTGGGAGAGGTGGGTTTGGGGACTAGCCAATCGAAAACTACTTTTTTCTTTTATTAGTAATGACAAAACTCTGTGAAACTTAGAATCCCTCCTTTCTAAAAATACCTAACAAAATGTACAGAAAAAATTGGGACTGATTTTGATTCTTGTATTTTTGATGACTAATGGAAATCTGTAGCTAAAATGTGTGAAGTGAAATAAGTTTCTTAACAGAGAAAAAAAGAAAAAGTTTTCTCAAACGCTCTGAATTAAGCCTTTAGCTTCAATAAAAATATCAATGCCAAAGCTTTCTGAATCCCTCAAAAAATGAAGCTGCAATATGCGTTCCAAAACATCTTCTGGAAATGAATTCAATACGTCTTCAACGTCTACAGATGAAAGACCATCATCAGAAGGAGAAGGAGCTCTTGGATCAAAGCCGAACCAAGAAAGGTCATCTGATCCAGGAGTGGAGAAAACATCCACAACTTGATGTTGTTCTCGATTTTGAACATCCATTATTCTATTCATCCAAATCTTTTGTGGCGACCAATTTCCTTCGGTTCTAATAGCTGTGGCTAATTTAACTATTTTGTTCCTCTCACGTTTAACAAATTCGAAGTCATTTTTAAGTATCAAGGAAAGTTTACTTTGAAATAACTGAACCAGTGCTTCTCTGATAGCACCTTCATTCATTGAAGAGTCCAAATTTACAATCCCTTTGATGATGACCATATCCTCTTGAATTGATATTCTTCCCATTCACCATACAGGCATGGATGGAGCAGCCAAACATTTGCTGCTTTTCAAGTTGGTGCTTTCTCTTTTTCTGACATCCGTGGTCTTCTCCTCGTCAAGCTGTTGTGACAGGACTGTTTGTTACAATAGCAAAATTTTGAATAGATACAGCAGCCTTGTGCTCTTCTAAACATGTTAGTTGCTGTGGCAACTGGACTGGATTGAGTTTGATGAGATGAGTTTATTTATCCCTTCTTGAACAATGCTTCGGATAAATGTTATACATCCAGAATTATCACACCAACTCTCCACCCAAATATTTACGCTCCATGACATGAGCACAAAGGTATTTTCCACATGTTATTCCTGCCATTTTCATACGCCATGCGCCTATCTCAGTTTTTCTGCTAATTTTGCAGACCAGATTTAGGTTACGGAATATCCTTGAATATAATTTTGTCTTGCATAAAAAATGAATGCATCAAGTAACTTCTTAAGTGTTAATGAATCTTTTGTTTGAATGCGAAAGAAAATTTTCTTAAGAATGTAAAGTTTCTTTAACATGAATGAAAAATTCCTTGAACGTAAATAACAGTTTCTTGAATGTGCATATAATTTTGTTGAATGTGAATGCAAATGCGTATCTTGAATTTTGCTACTAATGAACAACCATAGCGAAGAAGCTTTTTAGATTTCTGCGAAAGCAAGAAAGCTATTACAACCGGCTTTCGTTTTTTTTTTCTTCGTTTTTTTCTTACTGTCCAAACCTAGCGGTTTTTTGAAATTTCGTGCGTGCTCTTACATGAAACCAAAGCACCGTGCATGGCATGTCAGCGATATATTTACAAAAGTTTCTTTGATCAATATTAAATATATTTTAAGACATAAAACATATTTTCAGTTAAAAAAGAAAATTTGTAGAAGAAACTAATAACTATCTTGGACTGTGATCATCGTTTTTTACTGAAAATAAATTCTCAACGTTTTGTAAACAGAAGAGTCAAAAAAGGTTTATAATACAATAACGAAATACACGTGCTTCCGTGGCGCAGTTGGCTAGTGGACTTGTCTGATAACTGAAAGGTCGGTGGTTCGAGCCCACCTAGGTCGTTCAACGTTTTCTGTCGAATTTTATAAATTTCATAACATATTTCATTTTTCATGCTTCAAAAGATTTTGCAGAAATCTTTCTGCCCGTAAGGGCATCTTGTTCGTATTGTTTCTTCTTTTAATGTAAACCTTAAATCAGACTAAGAGTAAATTCCCTTATTAATTTAAGAGTAGGAGGCAAGGGAGGGACAAGAGGAAATATGGTAATTATCTTTAAGTAGCAGTTGGTTTTTAAGTATGGATATGAGAAGGTTGAATTCGAACAATTTTCAAGTTTTGCTCCATAAACTCTGTTGTCATTGTGTCATTGTCTTATATCGCATGAGGCGATTGTATGCACTCCTCCTTTATCTCCTTTGAATTTTTTTAATTATTTTTCTGGAAGTTGAAGTTTCTGATTACTACCTCATAGTACGATGGGGATATCACGCCACAAGGTGTAAAGGATCGAATCATAGAATTGTTGTTTGCTTGGTATGTGGGTCTGCCACTGGAAAAGAAGATAGGTGAAGCCTACAAGATGTTGAAACAGCAAGGAATAATCAAACGTGACCCTGTGGATCCGCAAGCACAGGTATTTTATATGACTAAGAAACTTTACTCTGTTCATTGTGTTACTGGTGGGTGTCTTATGAGATCTGGACCACTTCCGAAATTTTCAGCTAAAAATGATTTCTAGTATCTTTTTCAAGAGCATCCCAATACCATCAAGAGAACCACAAAACACAGCTTTTGAAGATGAAGGAAAGTCTGAGGTAAATTCTTAATTATGAAGTCTATAATGTTTTTCTTAAGTTTTATTTCATTAAGGCATTAATTGAGTGTGCTGTTCGAAGTAGGATCAACATAATTCCTCTTCTGGCTGAACACATTCTGCCGGCCATGTCCCTGGTGATACCAGCCCATTCCCCCATGAAGTCTTTGGATGTTTCAAGGTCAGTAGGGCTGGGTGAGGGGTAACTGAGTAATTAATGCCTAAGGGAGGTGATTGTCTGCTAAAGGAGAAAGTAGTAGTGTTAACTTGAGAAATGCCATACTCCTGGATGTTATTCTGCAATAATTTATGCAGGATTTATTAAGTTAATGTTGGTTCCTAAAATATTGTCTATTTTATCATTCACTTTATTCCATTTAATTCACCATAAAGCAAGAAGAGATTAAAATTTTCATGTTTGTGAGGACTTTTTACGTGATATTTATTAGAAAGTAATTCCTAAATAAAAATGCCTTGAATGTCCTATTAAGTGGAAAAGTCAAACTTTAAATTCTATTTGTTTAAGTGCCTATCTAGTTTATTTGTCCTGTCTGATATTTATTGGTTATTCAGTGCAAATTTATCCTGCCTCGAAGTTATAGTATAATAACAACGTATGTTTGATGGTTCGTGGATGAAACAAAGTGAGAAGTGTTTTTCAAATGACCTTTTCCTTTTTACTTGTTTAGTTATTGAAAACTCTTCTTACAAGCAACAATCCTGATGACCTTCAGTCTGCCAATAAACTGATCAAAACCATGGTTAAAGAGGTGAAAAGAGTCTTTTTACTATCTGCCACTAAAGGTATAACGTTATAAGTAATGTTAATCCTTTGAACCGTTGTGTTGTTTTACAGGAAGAAGAGCGCTTGGAACGTGTTTCAAAACGAATACAGGAGCTGGAAACCGTCTCTAACAATGTCAGGTTACTTGATGAAATGCTCGCCACGTTCAACCCTGATGCTCCAACAACTTCAACAGAAGTAATGAATGTGAGTTATGTTAAAGATACATGGCCATGCGAAATACAGCCAAAGCAAACCAGAGAAAGTTTTGAGCTTGTATATTTTTACCTGTAACATAGGATTTATATGAAAGCTGTTTGAAAATGAGACCGGAGTTGTTTCGTCTTGCAAGCAAAAGTGCTGAAGATCAAGACGATTCTATGGGTGAGCATGTTTTTACTTATGAGTATGTTTATCTTATATCATGTAGGAGTGAAAAACAGTAAGCAATCATAAATGTAAGCTGTAATGTCACCCTCAAGCTGATGTGGGCATAGTTTAGGCCCTATCTTTCACCTACCAGACTGAGAGGTGATTGTGGTGTTGCAACATATTCAACATGTGTCAATGTTTTCTCTCAACTTTTTTCCTAGAATCTCAGGTTTGTTCTACCAGTATTTTTTGTTACAGTTTTCACCGATCATCATCTTTTTCATTTTTTTTTTTTCAAAATCTTCTAGTTTATATCTGGTTGCTGGCATTGCACAGACGTAATGTTTCTCTCACCTTTTTTCCTCAGCTGAAATCTTATGTGCAAGTGATGAGCTTACCCGTGTTATCGATTTATACAAGGAGAAGGTTTTGATGAAGAACATTGTAGTCAGTCATCAAAAACCGTTTCATATATCAGAAGGTAACTGTCTTAAGGTTTACAAAAAAAATTATCTGTTTCTTTAGATTGACATGAGACTACTGTGTGTCCATTTCATAGGTCAATCAAATGCAAATACCAGCTCTCTTCTTGATTTGGATTTCAATGCTCCAGTAACAACAGAAACGAGAGAGGCGACATCAAGTGGCAACTCCCTTTTAGACGAGCAGTTCAAATTGCTTGGTATTGTTGTTGTTAAATTGTTCTTTGAAATTTCGCTGTTCTAACTCTTCACAAAATGTATTAGGAACATTTGTTAGAAGGTGAAATTCCCCTACAAGTTCAGATGGGCCCCCTTCCCTGGAATTCAACGTCATTTATGTTGACAGGTTGTGGAATAGCAACCTATCAATATATTGAATATAATTGAGTGTGGGGATCTTTACAAAATATTTTGCAGAGGTTCAGAGAACTGACCAGGGATTTTTCCAAGCACTTTTGGTTACTGCCGTCTTTCGTAGAGAAGATTGAATTTTACAGTCCTGGAAGCTCCGAAATTTTAGAGATTTCAATCTCCACAAACAGGCCTTGTCATGAGAGGCATGCGTAGGGAGTTGGAAACTAAGATACTTTTTAATTTTATTGAATAACATGAAAACGAGTCCTACTGGTACCAGTTTCGTTTTCATATTATTTCGTAAGATGAAGAAATGAATGCGTATAACAAAGGAAATTTCAAAATTACCTTAGCAACGGTGATGTTTCTCCTTAGCAACAGAATAATTGGTGAATGATGACCTAATTAATCTCTCAAAACATGTTTTTAAATACTACGCATTAGAGAGCTAAAAAATGTTTACTTGACAATGAATGAATCAAGATTGAGTTTCAACTACCGGTAAACGGTAGTTGGAAAGTGCTTGGAAAATCCCTGCTGATAAATGACGGTTTTTCATTTTTTTATTTTTTCTTTGACAGGCTTAGACACAGTTGAGAATACTCAAACACAGGTAACTCTGGCTTTAATCATTGCAATGTTCTTGTTTCATTTAATCTATCAGTTTCTCAGTAATTTTGTTTTGCTCATAGCCAATTCAACTTTTTGACCAATTTCAACCATTAACTCAACCACAACAACCGCTCCCACAACCGCTTCCACAACCGCTTCAACAGCCAATACTTTCCCAACAACAACCTGCGTCTATGCAAATGAACCATACAAGCAATATAAACCAGTTCAGTACTTTTCCTGCTCAGCCTTTACTTCACTCCACAGTTAGTTATGGTGCCCCAACTAATAGTCAACCCATTGGTAGTATGCGCCCACCTCCAACCGCAACTGCCGCTTCCTCTGTGGTTCCGAAAGTGGCACCTAGCAAATCCCTTGGTAATACTGGTGTTCCGCAAAGAAAAGACGTGTTGGATTTTGACGTTTTTAGCGATTTTAAATTTCCTGACAAACCAAAAGAACAGAATTCCACTGCTGTGATTAAAACGAATAACGAAAGTAAAGATGGTGTTGATGGAGCCAGCCAATCAGTTATTGATCATCTAATAGACATCAGTACTGATGGTAAGTGAAACAATGTATATCCAGTGGCCAAAATCGTCAAAAAGTCACTGTGATGGAGAGCATTTTTGTTGAAATTGTGTGTAGATTTCTATAGAAATGCACTCCTTCGTTAATTTTAAATAAATGTGCCGACTTGGTAGAATGCTTATGAGGAGTGTGTCATGTTTAGATGTTTACGAAAGGACGTTCACTCATTCACTGTGAAGCAGTACATTTCTATAGAAACATACACACTATTTCAATGAAAATGCTCTTCATCGCAGTGACTTTTTTTAAGAAGAGAACACCTCTAAACTATTGCATTGTCCAAAAGCATTCCATCTAAGACAGCGATTTGTTTTTGGTTTTTATAGAGCCACCTCTGTTTCCCATTGCAACACAGCCAACCAATACAACCTTGTCACCAGCTCCATCTAGTGCAAGACCCCTTCAACCTGTTCACAATTCTTTTAATCCGGTGGAGAGCTTGCCCACTGCTCAACCGCAAGAGAACTATTTGGTACCTCTTGAAGCATTAAAAGCAGGTAGTGTTTAAAGCACAAATTTGTTTAAAAAATCACTGTGGAGGAGTACATTTCTATAGTAAGCCGCAAATATACACATGTCGATGAAAACGCTCTTTGTGTTAGTGGCTTTTCTCATGGTTTGGTCCACTGAGTTATGATGTTCTTTGCAAAGATTTCTTACAGAAAAGTTTGTCAGGATACAAGTATACAGCATACATACATATATTGACTAGAAGTATCGTCTATAACACGATACATTCAGTGGCGTAACTTTGGGCAGGTGCGTTTTTCATATATTTGAGCTTAGAACATACACTCATAAAGCAATGACGCACTTCATACCATAGCAACGGATACAAACAAAGCTATTTTTTAATAATTTTGTTGGCAAATATATTAATGATTTTTATAAATTTAGTAAAAAGAATATCGTATGAGAAATTGCTTGGTAAGAAAAAAGGGCAAGCTAAATCTGTGGGTGGGTGTGATTGCACCCAACGCACCATGTCAGTTAGGCCACTGATATTGACCTTTGGTTTGTTTTTTGTATTCCAAGTGTTTTCATTCTGTATCTATCAGGTGCTTATGAACCAATAGTCATCCACGACAAGCAGTCCATTAAAACTTTCCTGAATATTGCGACGGTAGGAGTTCATTTCTAGTTTCCAGTTTACAGGAGTGAAAGCGGCTTCCTCCACTTCACTTTCTGAAATGAGGCCGATTACGTCATCTTAAGACGTTAGATCCCAACCCCGAACAGTACAAGGGACGGCGTGTCATAATCTATCTGAAGATAATAAACATAAGATCATAACATAAGTTCGAGAAAAAAGTTTCAGCAGTTTTCTTGTGAGATAATTTTCACGAGCGAGCCAATCATTTTTTTTTACTTTGTTTGAACGCTTTGTTAATAATAAACAGCTGCTCGTTCCCAGACCATATCTCAATTGTTCTACTTCTACTGACATGAGCATAGTGCAACCCTCAGCTTTGCATGTCACAGTTCATTATCTTTAAGCGCCCTCCTCAAATATGCTCTACACCAAAAATAAGTAAGTTATTACGAAATGCTATCTAAACGTTTGTCTACTAAAATGCAATTGCTATGAAAGTTTACGGTCAAAACATTGTTATTTTTAGTCAGGTAAGTGAAACCAATGTGCTGTATTGATATGTTAATTAATGATATCCGCACATAATGTACCTTTCCAATTGCAGCGCAAAGTTATCGGATCGAGTGGGACTCGAACCCACGACCTCTCGCTTGCCGGGCGATTGCTCTAACCACTAAGCTACCGACCCCTTGCGATCACACTAGTTCGTAGCAGACGAGGGGAGCGCAGCTCAATTGAACATGAATGCTTACGAATCAGTGGAATCCCATTGGATAGATGCTCAGAGGTGATTCGAGTTGTGTGCGGATATCATTAATTGTTATTTTTGTTTGGTTAAACGAGTGCATTCTTTCAAACGAAAATAACAGACTTTCAACTGATAACATGATCGCATCTTGTTCGGCAAAGTATGCTCCTGTCTGCCAAGAAAGACATAAATCACCTGATCACCTGATCACCAAGTTTTAACGCCCCTGTATTTTATCTTCTGACTGCAGGACACTAGAGAAGGCGCAAACGCAAATGTTATAGCTACAATTTTATCTACGATCTCCACAAACACTGTTCCCGTCAACGACTTCACCATTCAAGTTGCCGTACCGAAAGTGAGACTTCCTTTGTTCTTTGTTGTCCATTTTATAAGCTGTGCCGTGCCGAACTTGGACATATTTCAGCACTGCACGGCCCCGGCATTTGGTTTTAAGCAGTCGAGCTGAGCCGTGCTGAACATTGCGGCCATATCAGCTGTCATGGCTGGGTTCGACACCGTTGAATATTGGTTTTATAAGCTGTGTCGAGCCGAACTCAGAGAAAATTTATAAAATGGACCTAAGCCGTTTTGAAATTTTATAAAAATATGAATACAAATGAAATCTAGGTAGTGTCATGTCATAGAAATCACGTTTAAAAAAACAGACCAAAAAGAAGTCGCATGATCCTCTTGATATTTTCAAGAGGCCTATTCCCTTATAAGGAAGGCCTATGTTCTTCTGTTCTTCTTCAAAGAAGTCGCATATCTTCCCACTATCTTACTTGTTTGATCAGATGGTCTTGTAGAACTAGTATGCAGAATTTTCATTGAAACCTGTTTTTGCAAGTAGATTTTTAAATAACTGTGCAATGCATTGTGGTATTTGTGAACTGCATTATGGCAACTGTTGATTTTTCATTCGACTGAGATTCGAATTGTTTGGAATTCGTTTCAGGCGATGCGTGTGAAATTACAACCAGCTACGTCGAACGTGCTTACAGCTTTCAATCCTATTCTACCCCCGTCATCGATCACTCAAATCATGTTGATAGCTAACCCAACAAAGGTTTGTCCATTTTTGGGCTGGAAACAGCCTTAATTACATTTATTTATAATGTAGAATAATATTCTGCCAAGTGAGTGAGTAACTCACTTGTTTATATGTTTTTATGCACTGAAGATGATTTTTATCGAAACGCTTTTGCTATTTTAAACACTAGTCTCATCTATTTCTCACATACATTTATTTATTTATTACAATTTAACGAAACGAAATTTTTCCATACTGAATTTTTTAGCTTGAAATAAAAAAAAGTTATCGTTAGAAATTTTCGCGAGAACAACATTACACGGTTTTTTTTTTTTTTTTGGTTTTTTTTTTCGAAATTAAATTCCGCGAATAATCAGTGTTTTATGCGCAATTTATTTTCGCGGTTCAGTACTTCAAATAATCCAAGTAAAATTTTTTAAAAAATTCTTTAATGACCAAAGACTTCCTTAAATTATTGCATAGGCATCATTAATTGAATGAAAGAGATCTAAAAATCGTCCAAAAATTCATTTGCATTTCCAGTAAAATATAAAGTTTTGTTCTTCAGCGAAAATAAATTTACGTGAAATCTACTTTCCCTTCTGTACCGTGAAAATTAATTTCGCATTTTTTTATCAAGCCGCGAAATTTTCTTCCCGCGAAAAATCTTGGTAAATCAAGGAACGACTCGTTAGACCTCAACATATGTTTCGATACTAAAAGCCACTGCGATGAAGAGCACTTTTATTGAAATAGTGTGTTTTTTCAATAGAAATGCACTCAGTCGCAGTGACTTTTCAACAAATTTTCACACTGGGACCAATGAAATGTTTATTATGTGTCAACAATTTAACTTTTTATTCAATCTATTCTGAAAATAAATTGTCATTTTTCTCTTTGTAGGAAAATGTACGACTCCGTTTCAAGATAGCGTACAGTATAAACGGTGTACAATATGCGGAAAATGCCAGCATTGAACAACTACCAGTCAGGTGATATATATGACGTTGTATCGTCCTGATCTTTTCAGAACAATATGATGAACAGGGTATTGAAACACTCTGGATTAAAATAATCCGACTGATAATTATTCTGACCGTATTTTCATTTCGAACTAAATTTCGAAAGTGTTTGTTTGAAAACCCTTAATCAGTCATTCAACAAGATGCAATCACAGTGTTTATGTTTGCGGTCAAAACTTTGTAATTTCGATCTGGATTAAGCGAGCAAAATGTTTTCTATAATGCTTCTGTTTTCCAAACGAAAATTTGACATTTTCAATCATAACACAATCGCATCTTGTTCGAACAATATACCGAGTTGAGCTTTCGCCTTTTTTAATTACGTCATTTTCAAGACATAAAGTTCTATGAACGTACGGTCTTTCATGTTCTGTTTTATCATTTGATATTTTTGGATTAATTATAAGTTTAAATTGCTGATAGTTTTGAAGCTCCTGTCTCGTGTATCAGACATATATGTAAAACATTATTTCACCAGAAGAGTTCCAACAAAATTGGGTGTAAGTTAGGAAGAAGCCATTCACGGATTCTCTTTTAAATTTTCTGCGTTGTTGATCACTAAGGCCTGATTCAGACCTGGCGATTATGACGGTTAAAATTCGGTGTAATCGTCTAATATGAACACTTTTGTAATCGTCGATATCGTCGTAAACACCTGACGAATACTTGAGAGTGTTCACAACTGGCGTTTTTGATTAATTTTTTTTTCTTAATCGTCGTATCGTCGTAGTCTGAACCGGGCTTACGAAGGAGTGTGTAAGAGGAGAAAACATGTTTTCTTTTTCGTGAGAAGTAATTCCATGGCGAATTGAATAGATTCTCGTATTTACGTAATAGCACTGATTTTTTTTAGAGATAATGCTCTTGAGACCTAATCTTATGTTTTATGTTTTTGAAGGAGAGGATGAAAACATCTTAATCGCTACAGTTGTGATTTTCCAGCAGAATTGTATACAGTGAATGTTCGTGTTTGCGCTCCAATTCTTGTTCATATTTTGTATTGTGCTATTACAGCAATTGATTGGATAGAAGCTGATCATAAAAAAAGAGCGCTAAATCGAGCATTCACTAAAGTAGATTGTAATTAGATATTTTGTCTCGATTTAGAAACTATACTGATAACTAAGTAAAGCGACTCAAAAATAAAGACAAACCATTCTCACCGATGATTGAAATTGCTTTATTATGAGGGCTTATACTCGCTTGACTTGCTTAATACACGCTGTATTTATTGAAGCAACACTACAAATTTTAGGCTCAATTTTACATGTTAACGGAGGTTCACACGTAAAGATTCTTGAAACATTTTTCTTTTAAGCAGGTGTTCTAATGCTTTAAATTTAAATTGTACACCAAAAAGTCATGACCACGTAGACTTTTTGATGTACAATTTAAATTTAAAGCATTAAAACACCAGTTTAAAAGAAAAGTTTTCAAGAATCTTTACGTGTAAATTTTCAAAGCTCTATAAAGCGGAAGTGCAAGTATCCTAAGCTAAGAATTTGTCAATATTCCTTTCAATATTTTCCTATATGTTTTGGCTGAAATTTTCAACAATTCCTTTTGTATTTGCACAAGCCTGCCCTATACTGTTTTTGCTTCGAAATAAAATTCCAGCCTCGTGTTGGTGAGTATAAAAAGTAGAGTATAAAAATAGATATTTTCTAGTCTTACTGTGGATGAATTTTGAATTTGTGGAAATATTATTCTAAAGAATCACCATTGTTATGTATTTCCTAAACATGTTGTTTCCAGACTCCTTTCCAGATTAATAAAGGCGCCTGGGTTCGACATAGCAAAAACAATTTGCACCCATAGGTGAAGCTTTCCTGTTGATTTGATAATTTCGCGTGTGATCTGCAATGGACCTTTTCCGAATTACCGTTTAAACATTGTTATGACGTTACCAGCAGCCTCGTTTTCATTACCCCACTGTGAAACGGAAATAATAAATGTTACTTAAACATGACGTAATCAACACGTGTGGCCTCGTTCTGATTACCATACTGTGGATGGAATGGAAGTAATAAAGATATGTTATTACTTTATTCGGAGAGACTTTCGCGAGCGAAGAAATTAGGGAGATTCGTAAACTCGACGAGCATGTTACACGAAAAAAATCAATTACTTGTGAGAATTATTTTGAAACTGTTCTACTAAAACGGTACTTCAGAGATTTAAAGCCTTTTGTTGTATCAAAAGAAACATCATTACTTTGCACGCTTATTTCAAGTGTTAATGTGAAGTTTCTAATGACTTGGTAGGGAAAAATTCACGAACAACTCTACTAAGTTGTATATAATTCCCTACAAATCTATAGAAAAATAGTTTCGTGCAAACGAAACATGATTTTTCCGAATCCCGCTAATTGTTTAATTTTTGCGAGATAAACTTTCGCGAAAGTTTCTCCGAATAAAGTAGTTAAACAATATAATACATAGGAAGGAGGTTAAAAGTCCGTTGTGGAGATGATTTCAGTTCCTTGCATTCTCCGATTTCGAAGATTCGTGCAGTTCTTCGAAATCTCGTGTTTAATTTCTTTCTCTTCGCGTTTCCAATTTCGTGCAATGGCGGCTGCTGGCATCATGCGGAAGGTCGATGAGCTCTCACAGTAATAAAAACTGATAGGTGGATGACTTCTATCTCATAAGCTAACGTCATTTTCATCACCATCCGAACAACAAAAAACACGGTCATCATCTCAAACAAGCATCTGGGGTCCACCCTTATAACGCCTCGTGTAAATTGACGCCCATATTATTAGAACCAGCGGCGTATAAGATAGTAAAATGGAATGCAATACCAGGTAAAAACAAGAGAAAAATATACTCCCAATGAATATTCACAGTTAACATAAGTAATAATCTTCTTTGATCTCCACACTATGTCCATTAAAACAAATTTTTTTTCCGTACGACGTTTGTATGAATGAAAAACCGAATCACTTCGAACTCTATCGTAGTATCGAGAATCGTTCAAGGCGTTTATAATCGATGACGTCACAATTACACCACACCCTCCGCCGCAGAGACTTCTTCGTTGATGACATTTAAATTCTAAACAAAGGTATTGATAAAAGGACCTTTCATGTCTGTATGGTTTTGTTATCTTACCGAAGCTATAGACGATGGCTCGTTATATTTCCTAACCCTCTTACCACACGAGTATGTTTGAGTACAAAATCATGATGTGTTCATGGTTGAAAGTCTCTCATTTTTTGAGGCTGGTTTATCCCAGTGGGCAAAATCGCCAAAAAGCAACTGCGATGAAAAAATCTTGGTAGACAGGAAAATATCTCGCTAGAAAATTGTTAGAGATGGTTCAGCTCATACGAAGAAAGATTTCTTCTGTAAACAACCAGAAGATAACTGATGTCGATATGTAAAGAATTCGAACATTGTATGTTTATATGGGATCATCAAACTTGTCGGTGGCCTGATAAAAGCGTTTGAAAAAACTCACGCATATCCTCGACCATACCTCACTTACCCAAACAAACTTAATAAACTTAATAATATTTTCCTTATATGAATAAATGGGCAGAATGCTGATGTTGCAAAGAGGCGATAAAAACGTTAATGACGTGTACTCGGCATCAAACATCAACATCAGAAGAATTATTTCAGAAAGATGCAAGAGATTCACACACACGTACCACGACTAATGATTTGGTAGCTTTCATAACGCAGCCATCCACTACCATCCGCCACGCAAGTTTGGCTGTATTTACTGCGTCGTCGATCCCTAAAAAGAAGTAGCTTGTTTTGAAGTAATGAAATGTCACACAAAGATACCAGTGGGACAAAATCGTCAAAAAATCACCGCGATGAAGAGTATTCTTGTTAAAATACTGCGTGCATTTCCTTAGAAATACACTCCTTCATTATGGTTTTTCAAAAAATTTGGGAGAAGAAATTGCTAGCAACCTTAGGACAACCTGAATCATATCGTATTTCCTCTATTAACCGCCCGGGCGCTTATTAAATTTTTTCGAAATTTAGGGGGGCGGTTATTAAATTGTTTTGAAAATCCACACAACAAAATCATTTGCTATTGATAAAGCACTGCAATAGAATTATTTCTTGATTACATCACAAGATCGAAATCTGTCCACGCTTGAATCCATTGAGTAGTCAAGGAAGAGTGGTAGGCCACGCATATCTCCGACTTTTGTTTTTCAAGTATTATCTGAGAAAAATTAGACTAGGCCACTAGCCTCTCCCTCCCGTGTTAATGAAAAATGCTGTGAGTCCCCATCTCCCGATATTACATATCGGAGCTTAGAGTGACTGGATCTAGGCTGAGGAAAATTCGTTATTTTCTAAGAAGCTCTCGGGCGCTTATTAGAGGGGTGGTTGTTAAATAAATTTTGAATTTAGGTGGGCGCTTAAAAGTAGGGGACGCTTAAAAGAGGAAATACGGTATTTCATCATTCACTTGAATGGTGAAAAATTGTTTTTTTTTTTCGAAATTATACTGAAAACCAAGCACGAGAACAAAAGCATGTTTTCTTTGTGTGATTCTGAATATCCTTCTTTTATAAGCAACCAGGGTGGTCAGATGTTCGGAGTAATATTTGCGCATGGTCAGTACCGGAATGTTCCCTGCCAATAAAGTTCATGCCGACATCTTCCAGTGCACCGTTTAAACCTTTGGGACTTCGCTTGTAAAACATCTGAAAAGAAAATGATTAAGATTTCGTCCTTACTCCAACGAGCTTATATTCAGCGCAGGTCCCTTATCCCGCCAACGACAAATTTGGACTTTCCATCACTTAGGGCCATTAACGACGCCATAATAAGTAGGGAAGCCAGAAACCTAGTTTTTTTATGCTGTATTTTATGATTGTCTTCATTATCTCAGTCTACCGGGTAAAAAAGGAGAAAAATGTGTCATTCAATTGACTAAACCTCGAACCCGGGTCTTTTGCCTTTTCGATATACGGATAGCGGCGATATACGGATAGAGACACTGGGTTCGAGTTTGTCAATTGACTTTAATCGATTTTATGTACAACCCAGTGGGCAAAATCGTCAAAAAGTCATTGCGATGAAGTGCATTTTTGTTGTAATAGTATGTACGTTTCTATAGCAATGCACTCCTTCGCAGTGATTTTTCAACAAATTTGCCCACTGGAAAGCAACTGAAAGAACGTTTAGGTTATCTCACTGTTTGTTTTGTTTGACTTCAACTTATATTAAACCCACTTACACTTTTACACTTCTGTGACAGAGTGTAAAACATCACCACTAATGGTTCGTAAAAGGGAGGAAACATGTGATAAAACTTATCACTGGACAAGCCTTTCAATTTTAAAATAATATTCCAGTGGTCAAAACAAACGGCACTAAGGGACCGGCAACAACATATAATACAAAATGGTAGCCGAACTTTTACTCGCCACCAATAACAGTTAAAATAGTGGTACAAGGTGATGCTCTAAAGTGGTTTCAATTTTTTGTATTTTAAGTCCTATTTCTGATTTACTGGCAAAATACCTGATGAGGATTTTGATGGGATTTTGAAAATTCCTACCCTGCTGGTCGTTCATTTAGCGAAGATTTCGACCGGAGAAGGAGTACGGTGTTTTAATACGGTTTTCTCTTCCGCCGCTATCGTTGGAGGTACCAAGAGATATTCATATGGTAGTTCCCTCTTATTCAGTTATCTCCAAAATATCTCATACTCAACTTGCTATAAACTTGGGATAATTGCAGCTGTGGGATAATTGCATGATTCTTTAAACACTTATGTATTTCAATTGAGTTTTAATGATCATATCTGGTTGCATACTGGTAGTTGTATGATACATTATGGAGATAATCGGATAAGAGGAACTGCCAATTATGTTGAAACTGCATGTAAAGCGAAACAGCAATTACAAAACTGCAATTGATATAACAGAGGAGATAGGGAACTTGCACACATAATGACGGAGATACCAACCCGGTATGTGTGTCTCAAGTCAATCCAACTTTTCAAATAAGATGGATAATTAATTTGTTTACGTTTGCATTCATAACGTAAACAAACATTTAAGTCCCAATCTAGAAAAAGGAATTGTCAACAATAACAACAACAACATTTAAACGTTCAAAGAAACCTACAAGTTCGTATTTCATTGTTTGAAATTGGTTGTTTAATAGGAAATCATCTGGAAACAAATTTTAAACTTGACTCGTGATTCCTGTGTCTTTCTTCGAAAAACAATCAATAATAAAATGCGTTTTTCATATGGACAAGATGTAGGTAAATTCCAAATAAGCTGCTAGATATACGAATTCCGTTTATACCATGTTTTCAAGCATTCTATTCCAAATAAAATCTGAGCCCCTAAAATAAGCCTCCAAATAAGTTCCAACATTCAACTACATCAGGATTTTAGAAAATATAACGCTGCCGAATTTTTTCTTGAAAGAATCTAAAAGCGTCGGATCCTTGATTATTAGAAATTTCAAGTTTCAAGATTGTTCTGCTGATTCTGTTCAAAAAAGTTAAATCCTATCAAGTTGTAAAAGTACCACTTATTTACTAAGACATAACTCTATAAAAAAAAACAGTACAACACAAAAATTTTGGATTTTAATAAATGGCAATTTCTATTGGCTTCGGTTTTTGTGTGGGAGGAAAGTTGAACTATGATTTTTATTTCAAATTCTACGCCAAGATAATAGTCAAGATTTCAAACATGAATGTCGAGGCTAGTATTTTTATTATTTTTTATTATTATCAGTTGAGGTCAACTTCTCTAGACACCAAATCGGTGTCAAGGAAAATTCAATTCTAACCTGACCAGGTGGCAAATACACATCGGTTTTTCAAGATGTTACATTGGGTGGGAAAAACAATTTCTTTGCTAGTTACCAGGCCATTTATCCAGTCTTTAAATAACTTAATACAAGGTCCTATTGGAATACCATCATTTACTTTTTCCTGAAAAGTACAAGAGTGATATATAAGCAGCAAGAATAGGGAAAATGTTACACCATACACGATTAAACCATACGATGAAGAAATGTAAGGAGGTCAAAATGGGACAGCTGCAACTTAAAATTCTCAAACAGACTAGTTTTAAATTCAATTCTTCTTCGATCTTATTAATTCCCAGCATTCTCATCATCGAGCTACACACCTGAGATATGCCAGTTAGTTCTGTGCAAAATGTAGAAAGCCTTGGATGCTCTGTAGGCTGCACGTAACATTGAAATGTGTCTTCAATTTCCCCGTTAGAAAGATTTAAAAGAACAGCAGGAAATTCAACTAAGAAAAAAATATCATGATTAAAAATAAGTCACAACTCTCTGTTTAACCAATTCATTTAATACGTTTTGGGGGTTCTTGAAGGACTTATAACAGCCCAATCATATTAAAGGCTGTTGTGTGAGGTTCTTAAAAGAAATAGAACATAAATTTTTGTCTTATTGTTTCATCAAAGAAGTCTTAGTATATCGAAGCCTGATAACTGGTACGCTGAAGCGGGTTATAAATTATCGTGCTGTTCCAACATTATAAATTTTGATTACCATTAAAGGGATTCCTGCATCCAAAATGATATTTTGAGGGATGGTAGAACTCACAAAGTTGTTGAAGTCTTTTGACAGATTTTGGAAATTCCATTTTCTTGAGCAAATATTTAATTTAAAAATCATAATTATGTTGTACATAATTATGATGTAATAAGATAGTATTTTATTGATGTCGATGGGGATATAAAATATAACAAGATGCCTTAACAGGCAAAAGGATTTCTGCCAAAATCTGCTGAAATATGAAAGAAAAAGCATATGACATATTTGAAAAAGGTTATGTGATTTCCAAAATAAAAAATCACATTTCTAATGTATATAATCCCTAGGACATTGTCAAAAGATAAGTGACACTATGAGAGACTTATAGTATACTGCTAATAAACTGGATTACATCTGAATGACATTAAATATTCTTTATTTTGTTGATAAGAAATAATATCAAAGATATATTGATCCTTTCAGATATCACAATGTATATGCACGTAACTCATAAACTGTAAAAGTTCTGAATTTCTGAATTTGATACTTGGTGTCAATCTTCCTAGCAGACTTCCTAAATTACAAGCACAAAAATGCATGCAGATTTTGGCCATGCAAAATACATCCACATAGACCAAAACCAACATTATAACTGTTGTAGTTTGTTTTGATTAGCAATACGGAAAGCACTTACAAACATTCTTGATCTGAGTTATCATTCATGACCTGTTTACAAAAATTCTTGAAGAAATTCAAAAAAAGGTTGAATGATTTTTACGACATAACATTGCATCTCTGATTTCATATGCACCCAAGGGCATTGCGAAAATATAGTTGACACTATGCGAAACTTTATTGTATACGTATATACACCACTGATAAACTTAACTACATCTGAATGACATAAAACATTCTTTATTTTGGGGGTACGAAATAATATTAAGTTTATATTGATTTTTTCGGATATTCAGTGATTACGTATGTAAATCATGTTCTTTAAGCATTTGATATGTACCGTCAATCTTCTTAATTACAAATGGAATTATCAATATTTCAAACACAAAAAGTAAACAATAATTTTGATCATTAACAGTTATATATATACTTATATATGTTCTAAAGCACACACATAACATAATTATATAATGTAACTGAAAGGAAAGTTTTGTATTGTTACATGATGTATCTTTTGAATTTACAGACAGTTGTTATTATTTTGCACTGAAGATGGTTGTACCGAAAAGCTTATGCTAAAATAAAATAAAAAGATTTTACACTTTTAATTTTTACAGACAGTTGTTTTACAGATGTTTTAATTTGCTATTGTGATTAGTCACTCGTAATAAGGGACATTGACAGTATAACTTAAAAACTGATCAAACAATAAAACAAGTAAGTGGTGCAGGGTAGACACAAATTTTCTATGTTGGAGCTGAAGAGGAAACTAAGCTGAGCCAAAGTATCCAGAGCTTAAAAGCGTAACAGCTCATATACAAAATAAACGAAGATGTTTTGAATTTAGGCTTAAAGAATATCAAAACATTTCTCTATAAAAACAAACAAATAGCTACCTTTTTTCTTTTTGACTCTTCTGTTTACAAAACGTTGAAAACTTCTTTTTAATTAGAAAAGAATGATCACAGTTCAAGATAATTATAAGTTTCTTCTATGAAAATTCTTTTTTTATCTTCAGATACCCATATCTATCATTTTCAAGAAACTTTAGAAAATTTAAAATGGTTTCTACCCTCACATGCGTGGTAAGCGTAAGTTTCATGTAAGCGCACACACGAAATTTCAAAAAACCGCTAGGTTTGGACATCAGAAAAAAAAAAAAAAAAAAAGAAAAACAAAGCCGGTTTTAAAGTATTTCTTGCTTTCGCAGAAATCCAAAAACATAAAAATATAAAACTACACTTACTTATCTCAGGCCAAAACGAGTTTTTCTTATCTTTCCAGCAAGTTGATTCAAAATCCAAGACAATCAGATAAGAAAATATTTGGTCTATACATAAATGAATTCAAAAATTGATTTAAATGAGAATACATATACACAGCCCCTATTATTAAACATAATAATATCATTCTCCATGATCCATTCGAGTGATGTTTTCTAACCAGAAGACAGTAAATACATGTTTTATAATGAGATTAATGATGAAAAATACTTTCACTTTATAGAAGCACGAAAGAAATGTTAAGTCAAGTGTACAAGGTTTGAATAAACAAATGATTAGAATGCTGTAAATAGCATGCTGACAGGATTTATATGCTTCTCTACACCAGTATACACTTGATAAGACAGTGGAATAGTAATACAAGGGTGATAAATGGTAGTGGTTCAAATCTCGGCACTGTATGCTACTGTGATACAAACACTTATAGAATAATAATGTATATATACAGTAAAAAGCTATATGAGATGGTGCATGATGTGATATGATGATACAAAGGTAACACAGTAATGTATATATATATACATCAAATACCTTGAAATCTTCAGGACATTTTTATATTCATTCCCAACAATTTTGAAAAAACAAACCTTTTCTTGGAAACTTCATGGACTGATTACTCGATGCTTCATGTATGCTTGCTGATCTACGTTTTAATAGCCCCAGTTTCCTGAAAAATAATTTATAGTTTACAATCTGATTACAGATTATATATGATTATAGATGAATTCTGTGATGATGTAAACTAAGGTGATTATTCGATATTACAATTCCAACTTTCATTGTGCTAAAAATCTAATTATGATAATTATAAATGCTACAAATTATTTGTTCTCTGAGCATTTTTCCAGCATAAAGTTTGTATACAGTCTTTTGTCATGATAGCATCCTGGAATCGGTAATTCGTAAATAGTTCAAAGCAGCTATATTATTAATGGGGGCCGTTGAAAAAAGTTTATGATTCAGTAAAATGTAAACACAAGGTGCATGATTGAAAACATAGGGGAAAAACAGGGGAAGATAGAATGTTCATAAAAAACAGAGTTTCAAGAGCATAAAAAATTAGTGATAAACTATATATATGAATGTTTTAAAATTTGACACTTATATTTATATATATACTTCATAGTATATACTTCATAGTATATATACATTATGTATATCCAGATTTAAGATATTATATATAACAATTTCACAAATGTTTTGACTTTGAACTAGCTTGGTGTATAATGTAGTTTAACTTTATTTTGATTTGGTACTTTTCTATAGTCAAAGGAAATCCTTGCATAAGAATAACTATCATGGGATTCTTTGAAAGTGTTTTTTGGACTCTTAAGAGGTGCCATTTTCATTGGCAGTTAAAACGCCTTATATATATTATATATAAGGCGTTTTAACTGCCAGTGAAAGGTAGAATTTATCAAATAAGTCAATCCACTGAGATGGTCACACTTCGTTATATACATTAAACAAGTTTTTGTTGCATTAAGACCTGCAGACAACCATTACAAAAATAAAAGTGAATTTATTTTTTTCACTTGTATATAATTTGGAGAGAATAAATGCAGGTATATATTATATATGTCATAAATTTTGAGATGAAAATTAACTCTTAGTACACGCTTTTTTTTATAAGAACAATTTTATAAGAACACAAGCCTCAGATTTGGCCAAAAAATAAGAACAAAATAAGAACAACCTGAGACTCAAATCATTATTCCAAAAATTAAGAACAGCTTCAATTTTCTTGAAAAAATAAGAACAATTCATGATGTGAATTCTTTCACTGGTAAATCGTTTAGAAGTTTGTTTGTTTGTTTGTTTTTTTTCATACTCATATTGTCATTTCCAAACAGCAACCAGATTTATTTTTATTTTTACTGGAAGTTCCATAAATAAGAACAAAATGAGGCCGAAATTTGAAACTGTGTTCTTAAAGCTAGGAACAAAATAAGAACAATTCAGGCTGAAAACGGCTCAAAAAAATAAGAACAGCCAGCCTCAGGTCAGATTTTACTGGTTCTTATAAAAAAAAGCATGTAAAAACTAAATTTACTCCTAATCAAGAGAATTGAGAAGCTCTCTCAAGAAGGGTTTCTTCTGTTTTGCCACAATTCGCCATCTTTTGAATTACTGGCACACCATAAATGAAAATGATCAAGTCCATGCATGTGAATAATAGAAGTCGGGAACATGAAAATCTTGACTATATTATACATTATGTTATTTACTTAATTTATCACACATTGCCCTCTTATTTTTTGTAAAAGAGGTTTACTCTCTTGAAACTCATCAATATAACAATTACATATGACTACTGTTTAGGTTACATTATCATTAAACTGACCTGGCAAACTCTTTCGTACTCATAACATTTCATGCAACAGCAATTCAACTTTGAATTTGGATGTTTGAAACAAAAATTTTCAAATTTCTGCCGCCATTAAGTTTGTTTGTTTATTATACTGTTTTCGTGTATATTGTGCACGAAATGGGTTATTAAAAAGTTACTAGCCGCCAAGGCGGCGTCGCTCGCCGCCCATGTCCACCTGCTCTGTATCACTGTATCAATAAACGTCAAATTTCCTTATAAACGGCTCGTACAACTTGTGTTCAACCAGAAGCAGATTCGAAGTCACAACCTCTGGTAAAACCAATCTTTTAGCAGTGTAACAATACACTCAAAACTTTTTATTAAAATTTTTTATTAACTTTTGTTTTAAAAAAGTTACGCGCTCTAACATGGGTGCAATCAAACGTAAGGGGGAAATGGTTTCTCTTCTTAAAAAGATCACACGGGAGGAGAGAAAAAAAGGCACGTGCTAAATGAATAAAGTGAATAAAAAAACGTTCGATCAGATTAAAATAGATTAAAAGAAATCGATTAAAACAAATTAAGACAACTATTATGACAAAAGCAAAAAAAAAATATTTTGTTTTATGATACTCTTTTTTTACCTATAGGTTTTTAAACATTTCTTTGCTCAAAAAAAAAGTTCACCCGTCTCAGACAGTCAGGCAAGGATACGAGATACACTGGCAAACCGAACATGCTACCACGTTCTGCCATGGCTGCTTTTTGTCCAAAATGTTTAATCAGTTAGTTTCTTCTTAGTTGATGTACTGTTTTTAAAGCCAAGTCAACGTGGAACATAAAACAGACAATAATAATAAAAACAAAACGTTATTCCTATTAGTTCATCAGCCAAAAAAAGTCACGTTCGATTGGGGTTGCAATGTATTTGCTTCAAACTCACGTCACACACAAAAAAAGAAATAATTTCTCTCGCAGTTCATATCTACCATTTTGCGTGACAGACAAACAAACAGACAAACAAACAGAGAATCGGCTATTAATATATAGACTAGCCGCCAAGGCGGCGTCGCTCGCCGCCCATGTTCAGGATGCGTTGACTTCACGAAAAATAAAATTAAGAAATTGGCAACCGAAAGTGTTACCATGTTGTAGAGCTCGAAAAACTGATTAAAAAAATGTATGGGATCGTTCCGCTACGATCAACCGTTACAGAGATATCATTCTTCAAAGATTTTGATGACGTCACAGACCCCTCCCAAAAAAATTAGACCCAAATTTTTTGTCACCCCATCGCCTGTATCGCGGACCCGAAAAAACGTCAGTTATCCTAGAGGCAGATTCGAAATCAAATATCAAATATCAGTTTAAACAATGGTTCCAAAAAAACCCAAATTTCATGTGTTATTTATTTTTTAAAACAATCGTTGATCAGTACAACAATGCACTCAAAACGTAGAGAGAAAAAAACTTTTTATTAGCTTTTGTTTTAAAAACGTTACGCGCTCTAACATGGGTGCTGTCAAACAGGGGGAAAAAGGCACGTGCTAAATGAATAAATAGAATAAAAAAACGTTCGATCAGAACCCTTAACAATTAAAAGAAGAAATTAATTTATTAAAAGAAAAGCAAAAAAAAAAAAAAAAAAAACATTTTGTTTTGATATGATACTCTTTTTTTACCTATCGGTTTTTAAACATTTTGATTGCTCAAAAAAAAAGTTCACCCGTCTCAGACAGTCAGGCAAGAGTTGGTGGCAAACCGAACATATGCTGCCACGTTCTGCCACTGCTGCTTTTTGTCCAAAATATTTAATCAGTTAGTTTCTTTGTATTTAGTTGATGTACTGTTTTCAAAGCCAAGTCAATGTGGAATATAAAACTAACAATAATGATAAAAACAAAACGTTATTCCTATTAGTTCATCAGCCAAAAAAAGTCACGTTCGATTGGGGTTGCAATGTATTTGCTTCGAACTCACATCGCACACAAAAAAAGAAATAATTTCGCTCACAACTTAATCTACCATTTTGCGTGACTTACAAACAAACAAACAAACAAACAGACAGACGGAGAATCGGCTATTAATATATAGACTAGCCGCCAAGGCGGCGTCGCTCGCCGCCCATGTTCAGCATGCGTTGACTTCACGAAAAGTAAAATTAAGGAATTGGTAACCGAAAGTGTTACCATGTTGTAGAGCTCGAAAAACTGATCTAAAAAATGTATGGGATCGTTCCGCTAAGATCAACCGTTACAGAGATAGCATTCTTCATAGATTTTGATGACGTCACAGACCCCTCCCAAAAAAAACCCATGTTTTTCGTCACCCCATCGCCTGTATCGCGGACCCCAAAAAACGTCAGTTATCCCTAGAGGCAGATTCGAAATCAAATATCAAATATCAGTTTGAACAATGGTTCCAAAAAAACCTAAATTTCATGATGTGTTATTTATTTTTTAAAACAATCGTTGATCAGTACAACAATACACTCAAAACGTAGAGAGAAAAAAACTTTTTATTAGCTTTTGTTTTAAAAAAGTTACGCGCTCTAACATGGGTGCTATCAAACAGGGGGGAAATGGTTTCTTTTCTTAAAAAGTTCACACGGGAGGAGAGAAAAAAGGCACGTGCTAAATGAATAAAGAGAATAAAAAAAAACGTTCGATCAGAAGCGCTTTATAAAAAGAAATTAAATTATTAAAAGAAAAGCAAAAAAATATTTTGTTTCATGATACTCTTTTTTTACCTATCGGTTTTTAAACATTTTCATTGCTCAAAAAAAAAGTTCACCCGTCTCAGACAGTCAGGCAAGAGTTAGTGGCAAACCGAACATGCTGCCACGTTCTGCCACTGCTGCTTTTTGTCCAAAATGTTTAATCAGTTAGTTTCTTTGTATTTAGTTGGTGTACTGTTTTCAAAGCCAAGTCAACGTGGAATATAAAACTAACAATAAGATAAAAACAAAACGTTATTCTTATTAGTTCATCAGCCAAAAAAAGTCACGTTCGATTGGGGTTGCAATGTATTTGCTTCGAACTCACGTCGCACACAGAAAAGAAATAATTTCGCTCACAACTCAATCTACCATTTTGCGTGACTTACAAACAAACAAACAAACAAACAAACAAACAGACAGAGAATCGGCTATTAATATATAGATGAACATTTCCGAGTTTCGCCGACGACGTCGGCGAAACTTTCAGACACGTTTTGGGATATCCGGACGGAAACACTTTCGGACAACGTTGCATTTCTATTTTTTTTTAATCCGTAGTATATTGAACTAAATTATGCAAGAAGTGCACCTTTCCGGAATACCCTATGAAAATAATATAGGATGGCTACGGAAAAGGTGAGTACTACCGGGGGAAAAGTTACGATATTGGGGATTTGGGGTTTTTGGGGATTTACAATTTAAGTTTTATGACATCAAATAAAATGTAACTTGGGTACTTTTCCTAAAATTTCCAGCTATCCTTGAAAGGCGAAGGCTGTGAAAGAAAGAGGACCATTTAATCGACAATAATGGAGTCGGATGATGACGTCAATTTCATATACTAAAATTCTTATTTTTCATTGCAGTAACGTCTGATATGATGACCTTTGTTTCAAAGAAATCTTACGAAAGTGTGAACGGAGGACGATTTTTTTTCGAAAATAAAGAATTCACTACACGTCTCTGTGAAAACTTTTTATTTTCATAAGCTTCCACGCTGTCGGAGGTATTACACAAAAAACTCTTCAATGTTTGTTCAACAAAGTAACAGCAACAAAAAAACACTGCAGCGAAATTCACTTGAGACTTCTTTCCTCATTAAACTTTGTTACAAATGCTACCATCAGGGAGCGTTTTCTCCTATTTTCACAAACAAACGAAGAACAGCCTTTTTGCAGAAAATCCTCGACCGAATGCTTCTGGACTCTGAATGGTGCCTAACTCGTGTCATAACTTTGATCATAATACAAGACATAGGCCGGCACCAGAGAAAGAAAATCTTATCCATTTTCTGGTTCTACTTACATGCGGTTTAGGTTGTTACTTATGATGATAGAAATATTTTAAGCTTCTTGGCCACCCAGATTTTTTGACTCTGGTGAATATGATGGCGAGTTTTTCAATTTGGGCACCCTCCCCCCATAGGTAAAACAGCATATTATACATTATTGAAGGAAACTTCAAGCTTTAACACGTTTGAATCATCATTCGTCTGTGTTTGTATCACTATCACTGATTATCAATCTTGGTCGTTTCGAATTTCAAAGTCTGGAATAAAGAAATGGAGAAAGAACAATTGGTCTGTTTTTTATTAGGATGAGCTACTCGAATTCATATCTGTATCACTTGGCACTATACACTGAGCGTCTCGTTAACATCAAAATATATGTTTCGATACTAAAGAAAGGTATCAATGAGGGTCCTGCGAAGGAGGTCCTAGAGCATTTAAAGCCCCCATTTGGGCTACGGAAGCTGTAATGACAGAAACCGTTCAACTAGACAACCACCCTAGACATCATTCCTACTCTCTTGCTGAGTGCTAAGCAGAGAGGAGTGATTCACACTGTTATAGTCGCTGGCATGACTCGGTCGGGGATTGAACCCGCGACCTCCCGAACAGGAAGCGAGCACTCTACCACCATGGGTACCAGTCGGTAAATAAGCCGTAAAAAGGCATAACTCATCAAGGTCTTCATTATATAATTTTTCAAGTGCTATCAAGTGGCCTTACAATAGAACTCAAATTTGCACAAGCGCAAACGAAATATTTATGAACATCATTTCAAATTATGTTTGTGGTAAATTTCATAAGAGCATACATGTTTTCAGAGTGTACGCTAGGCATGCGTAAATACTGTACAATCATGATTTGCTGTTTTGAACTAAGCAGTCCCAATACCTGCAATCCTACTGTACAACAAAAAAAACACTTTCACCGATATAAATATGAAATGTTTGTTTGGTATTCATTGTCATGTGTATATAGGAAGCATATAGACCTTTCCTGGAATAGCAATGCATGACGGTAGTTGTGTGTTTATCAGTTAAAGGAGGATATTCTATTAGACAAATGAACTGCACTGTGAAAATTTGCCGGTGAATTCGTTTAGTGGAAATCCTCTTTAAAATGTCAGCATTAAGTTTGCATCAATTTTGCAGATACTTTATGCATTTGTCTAATTCTGAGGATCTACTACTTCTTGCTACGTTGTTGCATTCACTGAATTGCATTTTTTACTGTCTCCTTAAATGTTCAAACGTTTTTAAGAAGAGACCGTATAAAAATACAATACAGTGATGTTCAACGGTGATAACCAAAGAATTAAAGAAGTTGGAGAGATTTTTAAGATATCCTGCATAGAGCGTGATGGATGATCTTACGGCAAAATAGATGTGTCCTTACTTTTACTTCAACAGGTTCTCATATTAAAGCTTCCTTCTTTGATAGTATATGTTACAGAGAACTGACATATGCTTCCAGTTAGAAGTTCTGTTCGCTCAAAAGCAAGACGTGATACAATAACGGAAAATAATAGCCTGACTTCATAGAACCTTTAAAAGTTACTTTGCTAAGACCTTCGAGCATTTTACCTAAGTATGGCTCATTTGGCTTGCACGCAGTATTGCGCATGTTACAGTACAGTTAGTTTATTACCTTCTGTGTGAACACAACTATTTTCATGTGTTTCTTGAATGGTTCCCCAACCCCTCACTACTCTTAAGTTTATGACAACCATAGTGTAATTCAAAGTGTCCCTAGTAATGTACGTGGTGTTATTGAACACACTAAAATTATTTATTTATTTGTTTATTTATTTAATTAAATTATTTTTATTTATAATGGCGTCGTTAAGAACGGGCGTGCTCTGTTTTTTGCTGATATTATTCACACTTACACAAGAAAATAAAGTTCGCTTTTTAACATCAGATGGCATTAGTCTTACATTGAATGCTCCTGTTTTATTTACT
This sequence comes from Turritopsis dohrnii, assembly GCA_027922465.2. Taxonomy (NCBI): domain Eukaryota; kingdom Metazoa; phylum Cnidaria; class Hydrozoa; order Anthoathecata; family Oceaniidae; genus Turritopsis; species Turritopsis dohrnii. The sequence goes on along the minus strand of BQMF02000071.1, from coordinate 125,252 downwards.
GGAAGTGAAAGTTTTATCTGTGGCTCTTTATGGAATAATGGAAGAAAGTATTGTTTGAAAAATTCTTGCGTTTTGCTTTTATTACTGGCTGCAGATATTGAGTTGAACCCTGGTCCTAGGGTAGTACCCGAGTTAGACAAATTAGGGGGTGTTTACATGGAAGCGAGCTGGCCCAGTTAAACGGGCTGGCTCGCTTAGCCGAGATCTCACTTACATTAAGAAATATATGTTTTTATTCGAATGTGTTTATATGAAAACCGAGCCAGCCTGCCTAAGCGAGATCTCGGTTCAATATGCCGAGATCTCGCTTCAGTGGGATGAAAATTTTCCATATAAACATCCACAACCGGGCTAGCCCGGCTGAGCGGGCTAATTTCATAGCATGCGCATACCATTTCATAAACAAAAACATACAAAGGTGAGCCAGCCCGCTTCCATATAAAGGCGAGATGAAATTGTCTCGGCTAAGTGAGCCAGCCCGGCTAACCGGGCCAGCTCACCTCCATATAAACACCCCCTTACTTGCTTGCAAAGGCTTTAAATTGTTTCACCAGAATGTGTGAGGATTACATGGAAATCTGGAATTAATCACTGAATTTCTCACAGAAAGGAAAAGCATCGACATTTTAACTTTGAGTGAAACTCACACGCAAGTTACTGATAACTTCAACGCTTTTGAAATTCCCGGATACACCTATGTTGGCAAAAGCAGGAACGATGCGAGAGGAGGTGGAGTCGGTATGTACATAGCAAATAAACATGATTTTATTCGCAGAGAGGACCTGGAAGAAAACAGTTTAGAGAGTATTTTTATTGAATTACGATTAAAAAATACCAGAAATACATTGATATCAACATTTTACAGACCCCCTGTTTCATCTCGCCACCTCTCACACAACTTTACAAACCTTCTACAAAACACGCTGTCATTAGCAACGAGAGAGAATAAAGAACTTCTACAGTGTGCATCAAAATGTCTTATCCACCAACTTTCAAGGCGTATATCTCATTACATGTCTTATAAAATATTGGGAATTTTATATCACAAGAAAGAGCTTTTCGTGCTGTATCCATTAATATAAAATGTTTGCCAAAATATTTGTTCTTCGATAAGATATCGAAGAAAAACTCAACGATTTGGTTCATTGAATTCTTAAAAGTCAATTAACTGACATGCTAATGAATTTTTAATGGTGTAATTTTCTTTTGTTTTGCTGATGAAGCCTTTAGAAAACTTTAAGTATAGCTTTGCGTATCAATTTCCCATAGCAACTAATCATAAAAATTTCAAATAAAATTTTTTTACTGTGTGATGATTTTTAATTTTTTTATTGTGTTTACAAATGGCCTTCATTGTAAAATGAGTTAATTGACTTTTAAGAATTTAATGAGCCAAATCGTTGAGTTTTTCTTCAATATCTTATCAAAGAACAAATATTTTGGCAAACATTTTATATTAATGGATACAGCACGAAAAGCTCTTTCTTGTGATATAAAATTCCCAATATTTTATAAGACATGTAATGAGATATACGCCTTGAAAGTTGGTGGATAAGACATTATGATACACACTGTACTACTAGGAGACTTAAATGTTAATTACTACGAACCAAACGACCATAAAGAAATTAAAGACATTTTTATATTTAATGGTCTGTCTCAAATCATAAACAAAGCAACACGCTACGATTTACATCACAATACATCATCATTAACTGATCTAATCTTCGTAAAAAGTGATGCATCAATCACAAAGAGTGATGTCATACCGATGTCAATTGGAGATCATGACATGATTGGTTGTGTCTATAAAGTTAATAACTTGAACTTCTCTCAGAGATTATCGTCGATATGACCCGGAAAAAATGAAAAGAGATATTCGTGCATCGAAAATAAATGAAACTGATCAGTACACCGACGTTAATGGTGCTTGGCAACATCTAAAATCAATTCTCCGCGATATTTTCCAAAAGCATGCGCCACTTACTCAAAAGAGAGTGCGTGGAAAGCCCTGTCCATGGCTGTCAAACGAAATAAAAACAAAGATGATCAATCGTGATGCTGCCCTTCGAAAGATGAGACAAACGAATTCAACTTGTGACGTAAATGCCTACAAAAGACTACGGAACGAAGTGAACATAGCTTTGCGAAAAGCGAAAGCTGATTATTACAAAGATTTGTTGAATGAAAACATTACCAAGACTGATAAGTTTTGGAAAATTTTGAAAAAAGTTTTTCCTGTCAAATGTACATCAACAAACAGCAAATCTTATAAAATTGATGGAAATCTGACATCTAATCAATCGAAAATCGTAAATGGTTTCTGCAACTTTTACTCTACAATCATATCACACATCAAGAAACCATTGTTCCCTCTGAGTAATATCATTTGGAGAAGCAGTAAACCATGTGATAATCGATCATTTAAAACTTTCCATTTTCGATACATATCTGCTACGCAAATCAAAAAACACCTCAAGAAATTAAAGAAAAACAAATCATGTGGATTGGACCTTCTGCCACCAAATTTACTAAAGGACTCTGCAGACGAAATCACATATGCTCTAACATACCTCATCAACCTCTCTCTCAAAACTTCCAAATTTCCAACAGATTGGAAAATTGCCAAGGTTGTCCCGGTGTATAAGTCAGGATGCAAAAGCGATGTTGAGAATTATCGACCAATCTCCATCCTAGCAGTATTATCTAAAACAATGGAGTGTGAAGTTTATTCTCAGCTCAGTGACTATCTAGAAGAGGGGAAAGTAATTTCTCTGTATCAATTTGGGTTTCGAAAAGGTAAATCCACTGAACATGCTACTTTAACATTATTTGACAACATCCGAAACTCCGTTGACTCTGGAAAGCTAGTTGGTGCCTGCTTCATCGACCTTCGTAAGGCATTTGATACTATTGGACACAATAAGCTAATTGAAAAGCTGGAATGTTATGGTGTACGTAATAAAGAGCTAGATTGGTTTCGAGACTACCTGTTCAATCGTCACATACGTGTTTGTCTGAATGGTACGTTATCAGAAAAGAAAGCAGTATTCTCAGGTGTACCGCAAGGTTCCATTTTGGGACCGCTTTTATTCATAATCTTCTTCAATGACGTAACTGAAAACCTGCTTCACTCGAAAATCGTGAAATATGCTGACGATACTGTTATCACCTGTGAAAGCAATGTTCTTGATGATGTTGAAAGATTTTTAAATGAAGATCTCTGAAACCTACATGAATGGTTTAAAGAAAACGAACTGCTGCTGAACTTGAAACCAAGAAAAACCGAAGTTTTGTTATTTGGTACATCCAAAAGAATAACTAATCAACGCAGAGAGATCGAAGTGAAGATTATGGATCAAAAGATAAATGTCACTCAACATTATAAATACCTAGGTGTCGAAATAGACCCCACCTTGAACTTGAACTCCCATTTTGAGAAAACGTATAAGAAAATGTCAAATCGTCTAAAGCTACTGGGTAAAATGAGAAGATTTATGACAACTGATGCTGCCCATAACATTGTCAATGTGGTGATTTTACCATTGTTCACCTACTGTTGTCTTCTGAAGCCTACATTCAATGAATCCCAATCGAAACGAATTACATCTTTTGAACGCAGAGCGTGTGACCTGGTAGGCGGTGGTCGTCAACATAATGTTAACATGAAAGATTGTGGGAAACGTCGATTATGTTTTTTTGTTCAGGATGTTCTTCTCGGCAAAATAAAACCACCTCTTGATGGCTACTTTGAAATATCTAATACGAGGGTCACTACCAGGAACATGGGCTTGTTCGTGCGACTCCCGAAGGTGAAACTGGAATATGGTCGACGGTCGATTCGATACATGGGTGCAAAGATATTTAATGAACTTCCGATTAATATTAGGAATCAATATCAAGATGACAATTTTAAAATTATTTTGAAAAACCACAACTTTTAGACACTTTTTAATATTCTTTCGTTTTACACTTTGCACTTTTGATATTGCTATTCTCATTCCTATTTCTATATCATGTGCTCTTATGTCTGCTATTTTTCACATGATTAATAGTTTAATAGTTAAAATTTACAGAGTTTAACCATCTTTCAACTGTGCATTGTCCTTACACAGCCCCGCCTTTTTATTTGTCCACCCTGTACATTTAATTTGACTTTGTTTTATCCCTTTTTATCTAACAGGACGCGTGTTGATAACAGTATCTGTATATATTATTTGTAATTGTACATTTATTGAAACGCTTTTATCCTGTATAAATATTCGTCATAAATAAATAAATAAATAAATATAATCTCATCACAAAGTTAAAAATTGTGAGACGGGGGCTCTACAAAAGTTTTTGACGTCATATGAAAAATCTTTAGTTGCTGCAAAAACTTTTCTCCACTGAGATTCAGAGTCTATCAGTGTTGAGAAGTAAAATTGTTGACTCAGCAAATAATCTTAGACAAAATCAAAATTTTATTCGCCACTCTTTATGACAGCAAGAGCAAATCGCTGTGTCAAGAGAAACGGGGCACATGTTGAGACAGCTTAAAGTTTTGTTTTTAATGACTCTTGTGTTTTACAGTCACTTGACTTTGATATTGTTCAAAGTCAGTAATGATAATGACCTTTGATAGCTGTTATTGAAAGATGTGTTAATTAACCATTAAAAAGATAATTGGATTTTTTCATGGCAAAATCCTTAATTGTTTCCAAACTAAAAGGTTTTGGAGAACAAAATGTATATTTTTAAAATCTATGAATAAAATCCTATCGAATGGTGTAAAAATTGCTGAAATCTGATATATGTGTGAAAAGTTATGAGCTGTTAAAATCTCAGACCGAAATTCTGTGGGACACACTGTAGTGTGAAATTGAAATTCTCAGGATACGTATTTCGTGCTTTTAATTCAATAATTGTGCCAATTTTTCCATGGAAACAATTATCCGCCTTGTCACCTCTGCATAAAAGAAATCGTGCCAATTACTACCAATTTAGAAAAGTTTTCATTGATGCTTTAAGAAGCAAATGACCATATCAAAAACTTAAAAGTTTAATACAGTGTGTTTTAAAAAATTTGAAGCAAAAAATATCATCGCAGTTTTCAAAGTAAATATCCAATTTATTTTATAAATTTTGTATCAACGGAATCCTTATGTTATTATTGAACATCTTAATTGATCGTTAAGAAATTAATGAGTTTACCCAAACATATTTTTGCGATTTTCTCATCTTCATTTCCATTTCCTCTAAAAATCATGGAAATGACAAAGAGATAAGGATTCTATTGATATAGAATTTATAAGAATAGATTGGATATATTTACTTTAAAAACTCCGGTATGATTTTTTTGTTGTAAATTTTTTGAAGCACATTGCATTTTCGTCACTATTTTGATTGTAAAAATAAAGTTCATCTTGACGACCCCACTTTATTCCAATACGTTAGGTGAGAATTTTGAATTTTGAATCTCTAAAATGAGAAAATTAAGTTTTAAATTTCATAACCTCACTGAATCTTAAAGAAACCAACAAGATTTTGCGCTTGTTTTTGGAAAAAGCTCACGGAGAAAAAAACAAAATAATCATGAAAAGCTTGAAAAAAATCGGGGTTCCAAAAATGGAGATAGAACAAAATAATTCTCACCTAACGAATAGTCAGCTGGTTAAAATCGCTGACTAATAATATATCATTGGACAGTTTATGAAAAAATCTATCTGATTGTATAAAAATGAAATCAAAGCAACCAATTTTTAAAAAGTTACATTGGTTTGAAATTTGGGACCCGCTTTATGTGGACACACAGTATATTTATACAAATGTTTTATTACTTTTGTCTTTGCGGAAATACCCCCAAGTGGAAAAAAACAACGATAAGCGATACCGGCGAAGACTAGTTCCGAAGGGGTGATCACATGAGGCGGACTAGCCCGGTTAACCGAGCTGGCTCGTTCAGGTGGGGCTAAATATTTTTGTTCGATCTCATGAAAACAACTCAGCCCGGTCAGGCGAGCTGAGAAGAATTGTTTAGAAGAATAATTTATGCATGTACCTTGAATGAAATTTTAGCTCGACAAAGCAGGCCAGCCCGTTTAATCGCAACCACATAAGTGAAATTCAACCAACTTTGGTTGGATATATAGCGAGGTCTTGGTAGATCGGGTTGGATCACTATACAGTCTTCATGAGTGATACCATTGCATTGTCTTATACCAAGTTTAACTTTGAATATTTTTTTTCTTCAATAATACAACGAAACGTACATTTTTTATCACATATACGAAAAAACTACAATATATTACTACAATAAACGACGATTAAATAGTTTCAAATTATCTAACACTACTTTCAAGCACAGCCAACTCGATGTCTTCATCCATGGCTGTGATTTCTTTCGAATAGGGATCTTGTTCCTCTCACACAAAGCAGCATCGAACGTATTAGACAAAAGTTCAACCTTGTCTTTATCCATCCACTAACTATTGATTTTGGTAATTTGCGCTTTTCACCAATCAGATCTGCTGTGTGAGAATAAAAGCGTGCGCATTCTCTTGACATTCCACCGTAGCACGAAAACACTACAGTGTGTCCACCAAAAATGTATCGGCTCGTAAAACATATATTAACATTCTCACGATTTTTTATAGAAATTTTACTAGAACTTAAATTTTCTTTGTTATTTCTTTTGAGATTGAAACTACCGGAACGTTTTTTAACAATGGAAGGTAGTTAGCAGAAGAATTTCTCAACAATGCATTTCTTTTTACTTTTGGGAACAGAGGAACAACAGAATTTATTGTGAACAAAATATTTGCAATAAAAAAGCTTATTGTCACAAAAAGATACATTTTATGAAAATAAAACTTTAAAGTGAATCTATCAAGTTTTGCTGGGGGAATAATTTTCACCATAACAATCAATGTTTTGTTATAAAATAAACAGAGCAGTATTAATAATAAAAGTTTCATAAGTTACTACTATCTCCCAAAAGTAAAAAGAAATGCATTGTTGAGAAATTCGTCTGTTAACTACCTTCCATTGTAAAAAAAACGTTCCGGTAGTTTCAATCTCAAAAGAAATAACAAAGAAAATTCAAGTTCTAGTAAAATTTCTATAAAAAATTGTGAGAATGTTAATTTATGTTTTACGAGCCGATACATTTTTGGTGGACACACTGTAGAGAGCTTACGCAACTGCGATTCTACGGCGGCGGTGTGAACCAGGTGATTGGGATCCATTTTCGACATTGATGATACGCTCGTTATATTTTCTTTTCTTTTCAGTTTCGTTTTTCTTGTGTGAAGCCTGGAGACTTAGATTTTTGTGACATTTGGCTAATGGGTTGAAAACCCTTACGTCAGCGTACGTCATCTGTCCTTTAATCCAAAAGCCTCTAGCTGCAACATCAGACCTTGCATCATTTGTTTTTAATGCGCTTTTCAAATTGAATGCCTCACCGGTCAGAGGTTGTAGTTGTGGCTCGATAGCAACCTCACTGCACACTTCATTTATTATCTCCGCAGTACAGTTTCTTAGCTCGTTGTGTCTGTTGATGATAAATCCACCACGAGGACAGGAAAAAGCATGTTCAATATCAAATGGGGCAGAACAAACACCAGGTTGTCGGCATTCTCTCCAACTGAATGACATATCTTATGCGTAGGGCATCCCAGAATGATTGTTTGTCTAACTCAAAGCCATATTCTTTCAATGGTATTGCTTTCAGCCATATTGAAGCCCCACGTTATGTCATGTTAACGCTGCACGAAAACGCTCTTAACTTGTAGTAGTAGTAGTAGGAAGAGGAGGAGGAGGAGGAGAAACCACGGGTATTTTAAATACTTTACTCCACCACGGGTGTCCTAAAGTCAATGATACAAACATTTCAATTCTCCGTTTGTATTCCAAATTCGCAGGATTTCAAACAACTCAAGACTAGAGTGCGTTTATTTTACGGTAGCAGCGAAAGCGAATACCGTATTAAAACACCCGTGGACTCCTGCTGCTACTAATCCGACCGAAATGGCAATTAGTCAGCGATTTAGAATCTGCGAGACCCCAATAATAACGCAATGTAAGTTCTAATGAAGGAACGCAGCCTTCGAATTTTGGAAGCTCTTACATATCAAACGGCCTTTCTTGTTAGTAAAGCTTATCAGTTCAAAAGTTCTTATACCTCTACCTTGTTTGTTAGCTACTACTATCTTTGTGCATTAATAAGGCTCTCAAAGATCTCTCAAAGGCAGTTATTTGTTGAAATTCATTTTTCGTTTCATGAAATTATCATTAAAAACAAACATTTTTTTTTCTACATAAGCTCAATTTCTTATAAAAAAAAGCATACGTTGCACAGTTCACGCAAGTATAATTCTTTTGTCTAATTGTGGATCACGTAAGCGTCGATGTCAGTCTGAATGGTTTGATGACTACAAATGCCTTCATTATAATCAAGAAAGAGACTGTGTCCTTGTGCTTTTATTGCCGTACCCATCAACATAAATTTACCGCAGAACACAGTAAAGATCCAGCCTATATATCAACAGGGTTCGAAAACTGGAAGAAAGTCCCATTGTGTTTCAAGGATCATGAAAAAGTAAGTGCCACATCGCAGCCTTTACGAAATCGTCAACCCGAATTGTAAGGATCCAAAAGAAATGATCAGCAAAGAAAGGAGAAAAAGAACGACAATGTCTGACCATGATTGTAGAATGTCTGCAAACACCAGCTCGTCAAGGAAGTGCTATTCGTGGTGATACTGAAATCGATAGCAACTTTACTCAGTTGCTTCTTTTAGCGCTAAAGAGTATCCGTGGGAAAAAGGAAAGAATTCTACTTAGAGAAAGTGGTACCAAAAAGTATACTCATAACATTTTCCAGGACAAACTTCTGAATATAATGGTAAGATGTTCGCTATCATGTGTAATGAGTATACCGACATTTCGAACCTGCAGCAACTATCATTTTGTGTGCGATGGGTAGATGAAGATTTGAATCCAAATGAGGATTTCCTCGGTTTTTATGAAATACCAAATATACGAAGTGATACTATTGTATCCGCAATGAAAGATGCACTCGTTAGATTTAACCTGCCTTTATCTAACTTGCGTGGACAAACATACGACGGTGCAAGCAATATGCTGGGTAAGAAAAGTGATATCGCAACTCAAATAAGGCAACTCCAGCAAAAAGCCATTGAAAGTCATTGCCAAGGTCACACCCTTTCCTTGAAAGACACAACCAAATCATCATGCCTTCTTGGAGATGTTATGGCAACAGCAGGTGAGACAACAACTTTAGTAAAGTATTCTCCTAAAAGAGAACAGCTACTAGGAAAAATCAAACAAAATATCGAAATAGAGTACGCAGATGATGATCTCTATGATAGTATTGAGCCACTTTCCAAGCTTTGCACAACCCGCTGGACAGTCAGAGCAACTTCTATGAAAAAGATAATCGCGGACTAGCTCTCAAAAAGTAGTTTATAGTCCGCGATTATCTTTGGGATTTATCTTTGGAGGAAAATATTTTTTGGCTGCCGATATCAAATGACAAAAGTTCGGGTTTTTTATGGTTTAAATTTAGCACACACCGTATATTCGTTAACGGACAACCTTTCTAAATCATTGCAAAGTGAGCATCTTTCAGCAATAGATGGAAAATCTACCGCCATTAAAACCGTCAAAACTTTTCAAGGTATGAGGAATGAGGAGATTGCTGATCTGTTTTTTGAATCAGTTGTTAGGAAATCATCTCAGTTTTACGCAGAAGATCCAGTTTTGTCTAGAAAACGCAAAGAACCAGACTACAGAAGGATGACTAATTATTTTCGTGTGGATGGGCGCTCCAAAAGCAGCGAACCTCATCACCCACTAAATCCAAAGGAACATTATAGATTCATCTACTATGAAGTACTAGATGTAATGATAAACTCTGTGAAAGAAAGATTCACTCAGCCGAGCTACGCCATCTTTGCTAGAAAGCTGGAAAAGGGTATTCAAGAACTATATGGGGATGAAATCGACCTCGAAGCTATCAAAATTGAAAGAAATGTTCTTCGTGCAACAATCGAATCAAAATATATTTTCAAGGAGATTAAGAATTTTTCTAAGACTGATCGTTACTGCTGACTGATCAAACTCCTCTTGGTAAATCCAGAAACGTCATGCACACCAGGACGATCATTTTTCACCGCAAGGTGGCTCAAAACATGGCTACAGTCTACAATGAAAAGTCAACGATTCAACGCTTTTGCTATCTTGACTATTCACAAAGAATTGACTGGCCAAATCAATGTTATTGAAGTTTGCAAAGAATTTGTGATGGCTCGGGAAGGCAGACTCAGTTACTTTTTTTCTCGAAAACAATAACTTTTTTTCGTCTTTAATACTACAAATTTCAGATATTTGGATAGAGTCTTAGTCAATCTGAAATTCTTAAATTTCAAAAGATTTTCTGGTCCGTCCGCCCCAACCATGGTGGGGCCTCCTTAGTTAGTATTGTATTTGGTCCCCTACTCCCAAAGTGCATTTTTCGGCCCTGCGGAAGCTCATTCTAATAGTCCAATGGCCTGTAGGAATTACCTTGACATCGAGAACATATGGGTTTTTATTGCATTTCCTGTTAGTATGGTTAGTATAGAGTCAAAAAAGCCAAACTTGCCCTCTGCAAGTCTTGGGGAAAAATCTTTATGCGGTTTTTAAGAAATGACATTAAAAAGGAAAAAAAAATCGGGAAAAAAAAATCAAAAATCGTCGAAACATAGTCAAGTTTATACTTGTTTGAAAGATAATTTCATGTAGATTACGAAAATGATAATCTCAGCAGTTTCCGTATATACATGTTTTGAAATATTTTGAAAAATGATAGAAATATACAAAAAATCAATTATTATCAAAGGTGATAATTTGCCAAGAGGTATATTATCTAGTACTTAGTTGAGACAAAAAAAATTATTAGATTTAAATGTCATTTTCCTCCTTATCTTCACCATCATCATCGTCACTACTATCTGAATGTTCATTGTCATTTTCATTGTCACCATTTTCATTGTTCATCATATCAAGATCAGGCTCTTTGTGGTTTTCACATTCTTTACAACCACAAAATTCAGTACAATCAACATCAGCTTTCTTGCATGGACACTTTTTATTTACACATTTTGAAGATGCACAATTGCAGGGGGTCATCTTTAACACCTCTTCCGGTGCCACAGCAACACCGTCTGGTAGCATGGTTGGTGTTAGTGACACTCCATCATCACGTTTCTCCCAATCATAGTCACAGGGATCAAGGTTAGGTGGGTTGCCACTTAAACAATTTTTCCACATGACAGCAACAAAATGTGCTCTCTTGATGTTCAATTCAAGAGCTTCATCCGTTGGAGGCAAATACTTCAGAGTAGGTGGTTTTGCTGACTTCTTCGAACCATCTGTCTTGCTCAGCCAGATGCTACGTCTGTTGGCTGACGAGGATTCCTTTGTGTGACCATAACACCTTGCAACAAACTGCTTTCCTTCACTGACCACTGAATCTATTGTAGAGCTGATATTGCCAATTTTTAGAAGTGAAACCTTTTTAGCGGCATTGATTGCTTTTGCTTTTCCGATATTGAAGAGCATTGAGACAGTATCACAACCAGATATTGCATGAAGTGCTATTAAATGTGGGATGAGATTTTCGTTACGTTTAACTGAATTATTGATATTAATAACCTTGTTTTCTTTGGTAAATGGATCCATGTAGATCTTGGAAGACCTTTTTTTCTCAAATAGATGACCACATAGAAGAACGAAAACATCTGTGTCTACACTTAAGTCTTTGATCACTCCTTTTCCCTCGTCATTGATGCAGTGAACTTGTTGCGGTATCATGTAATCAGCTTCATCGTAGAACGAAGTTAAATCACGACGTTTGATACGAATACCCTTGTGAACCTACCAAAAGAGAGGAAACTGATTAATACTTTTTGAAAAGCTTTGGTAAAAAGAGACTGTTTAAAATAGTACTTAATCTCGTGCTTTTATATTATCATAGCAGCCCTTAATATATTCATTAGAAGAGAAAGATATGGCACAGTCCTAATAATACGTTACAATGAATAGAGCTTAAAAAGTTCTTAATGCACAAAGAAGCTTTCGTACCTCAGTGGGAACTGCACTTTTTGATGTAACAATGAAACGTTTGTTCTTCACTTGCATTTCAAACCGTTCACACAGCTCTTCTGATATGATCTCGATCAGATTTTCTTTGGTTGTTGACGATGTTAAACAAATTTCCTTCGGTGGTAACTCCATCTCCAAAGTTAGCCGGTGGTTTCTTCTGAAGCTTCCTACTCTTGCATCTCGTGTATCTCCTTTGATGCTACCGGCCTTATATCGATCAAAGATTAAGTAGGTATCAGACAATGGCGATACTTTGAGGAGATAGTATTCAACATTGTCAACTAGATCCTTGACAGCGCCGGTTGAGGGCCATATTATGTAGTATACCTCCTCCATCAACAACTACTGCATCTGCTTTGATTCCACGAGAACTTTCTTGACATTTAAGATTCCTCATCAATTCCTTGAACAACGCCGTTGGAACAGATGCAAGCTCATAGTTGAAAATATCTTCGAATTCCATCTGATTTGTTCCAAGAAGGTAAAGAACACGAGAGAAAATGACATCTGCGTTGTATGTATTCTTTTCATTCTTCTTTTTTGATCTTTTGTCTTTTGCAAATTGCATGAGTGTAACTTTGGAACTGAGAGCTGCTCTAAAAGAATCGGGAAGATCATTTTCGAAGGTGTTCATCTGCTTTTCACCAGTCTCTCGAGCTTTGTTGACGTTTACGGACGAATGAGATACTTCTCCAGTGTAAATGGTGACGAGTGTATTAGAGGCATGAGTGTCAATTGGAATGTAATTTGATGCTCTGACAAAGGCTTTTCAGAAAATGTCTTTTCACCTTTCGAACAAGTTCCCAAAATGCTTTGGAAAGCACATATTTGTGCAGATTCCATGATTTTTTCTCTCTTTAATTTATAGCATTTTTAGTATATACATTCTCTGTAAGTAGAAATCAAAAAATTTAATAATTAAAAAAAAACAACTTTAACGATATATATAAAACTGAAACGAGAAACCAACAACAAAACACTGAAACTGAAATGAAATCCTATCAAAAACTATTTCCCAATTTACAATTTGCCTCCTATAAAAGGCCCTAAGTTAACATATTAATATACATTTTTGGGGTTTTCTGAGGGCCTTTTTATGGTTTTTTGGTAAGAATTAAAAATTGACATATACGGAAACTGTTGGGATTATCATTTTCGTAATCTACATGAAATTATCTTTCAAACAAGTATAAACGATTTTTTAATTTTTTTTTCCGATTTTTTTTCATTTTTAATGTCATTTCTTAAAAACCGCGTAAAAACTTTTCCCCAAGACTTGCAGAGGGCAAGTTTGGCTTTTTTGACTCTATACTAACCATACTAACAGGAAATGCAATAAAACCCCATATGTTCTCGATGTCAAGGTTACCTTTAAAATTCTCATTTGGCCATTGGACTATAATCCTATATTTCTTAATCTTGGCCTTGTTAAGTTCTTCGATTTCGTAAAGCTTCGGAACATTCTTTTTGTACATCGATATTCACATAACAAACTTCCTCCATGCATTTATTATACTTTTCGTTTTAACCGTGTGGATTTGAATGTCAATCTCCGTGGAAGGACAACAGGAATACTGGTAAAATAATACCAATTCAAAACGGTATCATTCGGTGAATATTCAAATGAAAACCCATCAATAAATAACTGAAATTCCGTTATGCGAAATCTTCAAATCGATGATTTATCAACTTATTCTTATGCACAAACTAAATCATTAGTTACAGAGTATATGTTGACTCTTTATTATTTCTTAGGTTTATAGTTTAGATACTTTTCTGACATACCAATATTATTTTTATTTTATGAGAATTTCTGGTGGCCACCCCCCTCGAATAGATTTATCTAATTGGGGCGGTCTCCTATTTGTAAATGTAACAGCAGAAACATAACTACTGTTGAAGTGGTTGAAACTACCTTCTTTCATGAAGATGCTATAAAAAATACAATACAAAAAACTCTTAACATACGCACATATAAATATATCTAAACATAAACGAAAAATACTTACTAAAACACTATCCAGTACACACTTCAACGTTAACATCATACGAGCACAACAACAATAAACTTTACAGATTACACCTAATATATATATACGCAAAAATAATTAGCTAAGACAATAAGAACAAAGAAACAAAACTACTGAGCACGACGAACGAGAACAAAGAAGAAAGGACGAACGCACTACAACGGAGAACATAAGAAAAACGACTAATTGCTGCACACAGCAGCAACAGTAAATATAATAGGAATAAATTGTGGGTATTGTCAAAGAATAAATTACTTACAGACTTTGTAGTAGAAAATATTGACCTCTTAGAATATAGTCACCCCCCGTGGTTTACGCTTATCTTACGGTGGTGCATAACGGTGGTGTATAACTGCCACAGTGAAAGAATAAGACTCACGACAAAAGAAAGAAGGTCATGAAAGAAAAAATAAATCACGTAAAAATGTTTTAATTTTCATATATAGTGTACCATAGCATGGATAAGTAGGAATACTTCCAACCCAACCGCTACAGTACGACTGGAACCCAGTCCTTCATCCTCTGTTCAAAGTCTTATCGTTTTTTCTTGAACAATTTACCTTGAAAAGACTCATCTGGAGTAACTATTGGTTTATTATAAAACTTTTGCGCTAGTAGATGCAGCTGATACAGAGGAATGTCATTTGGAAATGCCTGTGTTAATTCCTGCAAATGAAATAACTTCCTTTATCCATCTTGAAATAGTACTGCCAGATACGTCCTTGTGTGGTTTTATATGGCTTAAGAGCAATTGTGTCTTGTTGTTATCTCGCCATTTCTGTGATCTATGAATGTACAATTGTAGATTTGTCACAACACATAAACCCTTATCTGTGGTATATTCATAATATCTGATTGTGAGTGAAGGTTTGTTGGCCTTCCAAACTTATGCAGTTTTCCTAAGGAAAACTGGATAAAATGAGAAATTTTTGACATAAACACTAAGTCCAAGCGATAAATAGTACAGGCTCTGGAGGCTGATGTCAGAGCTAAAAACATCGCCATTTTATATGAGGATTTTATCGGACAGATTTTCTGATTCATCTTCATGAAATCTGACACAGGTTGCACATCTCAAGTAGAGGTGCTGCCCACATTTTTTTCCGTGAGAGCAATTTTCTTTTGTCGCGAGCTATTTTCTTTTGCCGTGGCAGTTATGGGCCACCGAACCATCTGGCTGTTGTTTTGTCAGGTAGTTAGATCAAGTAGGTAATGTCAGGTAGACACAAGATTGTGTGAAGAAAAAAGAAATTCTTCCAAATGAAACATTAGCTCAAGGAAGAGAGTTTGTGATTGATTTTAGGAAAATTATAGCTACTTGGTTCCACTACAAGTCGAGGAATAAGAACATGCTAAATATTCTCTGCGTACTTGGATGTTTTATGTAGTACTGCTGATGGATATTTTTAAATCCGAAACATTATATTTTATCCATATTTCTTTATCCATACTCATACATCGGTTTCGATAAGTAAACAAGAGCGCTGAGAGCGCAAAGGTCAGCGCTTTCAAGATGCTTTGCCACCAAAAGAACTGGTTAATCAAGTCACAACGTAGTTTGTATAAGGGGCTGATCATATGGAGCTTTTCATTCCGGCAGGGCGAGACGAGACGTTTTATTTTAATCTCTTCACTGCCTCGTCATTAAATTCCTTTCCCAATTTAATTGATGAGACGCCGTTTACGCTTATTATCGGAAACTTTGTCTTTACGAAATATTGCTTTCAGTTCGGATAATGCCGAGCCTGATATGATCGCCATGACATACTGAATTTCATAGAAAACACACTGGTTTCCATACTGATCCAAGTAAAAATTCTTGATATAGTTTTCAGCTTCATAAAATGAATCGAATTTCGTTAGGATCGAAGTACCTGAAGGGTTACTCAAGCCTTGCGAGTCACGGCCGTGTGAATCAAAAATATACACTTTTCCCCCATTGAACATAAAAGAAGTACCAAATCCACAGACTATCAAAATACCGCAACTGTAATCACTAGGTATTCTTAAGAGCGTCTGGCTTTCATGCGATAATTCTGCTATATGCGATTCGGACTTATCTATCGAAAAGTTAAGGCTACCTAACCACACTTGGGTTGGCAGATCATTGAACGAGAGAAACTCATTTGTGAAGCCCATTTTTCCGTAAGTGTTATTACCGAGTTCTAGTATCCTGTCCATGTCCCACTGTGACCAATAGCATGGATTTTTTACCTTAACATAACATACAGCCAATAAGGCATTGCACATACACTGACTACCTGCAGTATTACCAAACCTTGGATTACCCTGGTGAAACGACCCTAATTGGACTATTGGACTCCAATCGAGACAAATTGGATTATTGGACTCTAATCGAGACAAATTGGATTATTGGACTCTAATTGAGTCAAATTGAGACTAATTGAGACAAGATGAGACAAGTTGAGACTGATTGAGACAAGTTGAGATGTTCTGACTCGATATCCGAATATAGTCCGAATATCAGCTAGTATCTTCTAACGGCAATTGACCTAAAAAAAGAAAAGAGAAAGATGCCATTAAAAGCTGTATATATTTCAACCTTCAGACAGTTTCATTGTACATATCACTTTGGTTTTCCATAATGATATAATGATATTTAAAACACTCAATCAAAAAATCACTGAAACTGGCCCCCTCACTTTCAAAACTGCTGCATGGACCCTGATGGATTGGGTAGACATTAGAATTGTGGTGTCAGTGTTTCTTTAGTATAACACATGGAGAGTAATGGAGTTTGCCAAATCAGGGCACTTCCTCACATATATAAAAATTTTTAAAGAAGAAGTGTGTTTCCAAAAATGTTTCAATTATAGTTGACTCTTGAATATAATTTAAACATTTAAGGATAGACACAAATCAGACTACTGTTTTATCCGTCATCCACGAAAATAAGTTTTACAAAAATCTGTTCCCCTAGTTAACAATAAAAGGTAACTTTGTATATTTTGGACAAAATATAAAAAATATAAGCATACAAACTCAGAAGGAATGTTGATATATGTCCAGTAATCTCTACATGCTATCGTAAATAAATCTATATACTGATGAGTTTAA
Source organism: Turritopsis dohrnii (assembly GCA_027922465.2). Classification (NCBI taxonomy): domain Eukaryota; kingdom Metazoa; phylum Cnidaria; class Hydrozoa; order Anthoathecata; family Oceaniidae; genus Turritopsis; species Turritopsis dohrnii. Next base: position 107,995 of record BQMF02000071.1, on the reverse strand, counting down.
AGAAACATGAAAATGAATTTCTCAGAAAAAACGTTTTTTTTCAGAATCTAATGATTGAAAATTTAGGAAATTTTTCAAGCAAGAAAAACAACAAAAAAGGGCATATAAATGCATCATTACATAAAAGGCTAAAAAACAAAATAAGTGATGAAATATATAATTGTAATTTTTGTTTGTACATCTTTCTTTATAGAAATGAAATTTTTCAAGCAAAAAGTCATTTATAAATGCCATCATAATCACTTCTGTATCTCTTTATTTTCCTCCTCACTATCAGACCCTTCCCATGATACATCAAGGTATGGTTAACTCTATCTGCACGTTTATGTGCAGATACTAGGAAATCCTTGCATTGTTACCAATATTTTGCATTTTTTCATTAAAAGCTGAGAACATAATGGAATTTAACATTGTCATTGATATAAATAAACTTTCCAGAACAAAATGCATTTTTTAAATAAAAGCAGAGAACATAAATGGAATGTGTTGAGTTCAGACGAAGTGCGGTAAGTTCATTGCAGAAATTATTTTCATTTTCGGATTGAATAACGTATTTGTTTCCAGATCTCATAAAGAACATTAATTACGTAAAGAGAAAATGCTTGCAAATAGGGCAGTAGGAAAGCAAAAGGAGCCATTTATTGATTCGAATTACTGATTTCCAAAAATAATACTTATAATTTTGGGCATTGTTTTGTTATTGTGTTAAATTGTTGAATCAATACATCACATACAATTAATAATGCAATTCAATTTTGACATTTGAATTAAATTGAATAACTTATTTTGACCACCACCACGTATTTTGTAAATTCTAACCTATCCATCATTATAAAATATTGCAAGGGCAAAATTGGGTAGGACAAAATTTGTGTCTTATGAATAACAATATTCAAATTAAAGTGCTCCCCCATCAATCAATTGATAAAAAGTCAAACAAAAACAAACGAAACATTTGAACCTACCTTTTGTTGCTGTGAAGACTGCTCGCTATATCAATTTGTATATATACAGCATATATACCAACAATTTCAAATGCAATGTCATAAATTTGCAAGAAAAAGACTTCTGCAAGATACTGACTCCTGAGGCTTACCACGTTTAATTTGTTGCATTAAGGCCACACTTACCGTAAAAAAACTGCCATCATTAACCCTGAAGTAAGATAGGTCAGATAAACCCAGGTCATAAATAGCCTCTATGCTAGACTTAGTGGTATCAGCCTACAACTGGGGACAAAAATTTCTGGACTTACGGACGCACACGAATGCTGATGAAAGATCAGCTGCTACCGCGCTGACCAATAATAGATTACTTTCGAAGTGAGGCTCCTTAAGGGAAGAAATTTTCGCGGGGAGAAATTAAAAACCTACATAAGAAAACACAATGTGATCCAAACAGCTTGAAGATCCATTTTATGAAACACTGTAGTTACACAACAACAACAAAAGAGTATCCAACTGAACTGAGAGAAGCACCAAAATTCATAAAGGATCTACAAAACTTGAGTGACCTACAACCCTCCACGAAATATATTGGAAAAACTTAAAATATTGGTTTTAAAAGTGAAAATGCCCCTTCAAGTTGATAAACCAGGCCTCATTTTACACGAAACAATATGGAAAACCAACATGATACCTAGAAAAGGGACCCACTCGAATTTAGTAACAATATATGGAAAGGTGCATCTGAAGGTAGCTGCATAGACCCCAAAGCATGCAGAGCTAATACAAACAGGGTCATCCCTCTGCAAAACAATCGTTATGATAGTTTAAAAGTTTGATACTAAAAACAACTACTAGATTAACAACAAGGAGAGGAACTTCTGATGGAATATTTATTGTATTATGTTTGATCACATCGAAAGGAATTGGATGTTTAAATCTATCTACCAACCATTTCAGTCTACAGCAGATAACATATTGATTAAACTGTTGGAATTACTTTCTCATACACAACAACCGCTCCTTTACAATCATTAAATGATGTATTTGAATCATATCTGGGATTATAGGGACTACGTCATTCGTATGTTTGTAGACGAATACAAGGCAAAGGAAATTAAACATTTTTACCTCGACTACCTTATTCCACAACCAGCAGCAATTTGTATTACCGTCAAATAAAAGACTGCATGAATTGGGAGATAATTGTGTGGTGGCGAAAAACAGGCTTCTTAACAATGGTCATAAATGAGCATGCGTACGCAAACAACAGATTAGATAAGATTCGAAAACTCTTAATTAAAACAATTTAAAAGTTGTACCTTCTAAACCTATTACCTCTTACATTACTACTAGAGCAGTGTCTCATAAAGTTTTTACTGAAGATCATTTATGGGTTTTTGGTCTGTACAAGATTCCATTGCATTAATGTTGAACTGACAAAATCGGTAAAGCTGCTTCACTAAAAACCAGCATATGTTCATATTCAAGCAGGCCAAAGTTCAAATGCGGAACTGCAGTTATAAAAGTGGAAGGACAAAAAGTGGAAGAAAAACGCTGATTTTAACATTATATGACGCCTATAGGGAAGTAACTTTTAACATTATATGACGCCTATAGGGAAGTAACTTTACCGGATATCAAGCCTAAAAATAATTTAAGGCATAATTTTTAATAACGTAGCATTCATTAGTAGGTAACCGATTATTTTGTAACTATGAGCCTTACGCTTGTTAACAATTGTGGAACACAATCTCAATCTTTATAAAAAGGGGTTACTTAAAATATTTAAAATTGACTTTGTTACTGTGTTACACGAGGCACCTGTGAAATCTCTGTATGGCAGACAATGGCATTTTAGTGTTGAATTTACAACAACATCACGCTTATAGAAAAACTCCTTTAAATGATCAGTTGCCGCCCATGGAAAATTTAATACGCCCGTTACAGATCGATCAAATAAAGTGTACGTTTCTTTCCTGCACATCACTTAAAACAACCTCGAACCCAGGGTCTTTTGTTGATCTTCTTCGTTTTGCTGTCTGCATATCAATAACACCAGAAACTCTGGCTTCGAAGTTGCATATGCAGTCGATTTTTCTGTTTTATATTGTGTCTGCTTTATAGAGATAACTCGTTTTTTGTAATATCATTAGTGCATCAAAGTCATGAATGCTAAGCATTCCGAAACTGTCCGTATCTCAAAATAAAGACCAATCTGGGTAGGACTGTGAGTGTAGACCTCGTTCCCATTCTGGATTCTGATTGGTTGATGTATCCGTTTTGCTGTGAACTGCATTCGGACGTGAAAATGATGTCTGTTGATTAAGTGCCCAGTTTGGTGGAAATATATTTCGGCCAAGATTTGGTTGACGCCCATTACTATAGGCGAGCCACTGTGTAGTGAGATCTTTGTGTGCATAAACGGCTGTTCAGCATCTTGCCGATCTATGCCAGATCTTGACTTGATTATGGCTTGAGTTATCAAATTTCATTTGTTTTTAAACAATATATTGTAAAGCAAAGATATCCAGAAAACATAATGGGAGCTTCAGAATGTATATCCATTGTAGGCCGAAGTAGCAAACATCATGAATTTGAACCGAGAATTTTTGTTGCTTGTTTATGTAAGCTAAAGCAAACTGAAGTGAAGCTTAAGATTTTTTTCGTCCATACACTGCAGGAAATATAATATTGCGAATTCCCTGTGGTAAGACCATATTACTTGCAATCTGATGTGATTTGTGTTTAGTGATTTTCATCATTAACATAGGTTAACAATAGTCATAAAACATCTTTTGTTTATGCAAAGTACTAATGCTTTTAGGCCGGTTCAAACCTGGCGATTACGATAATTGAAAAAAAAAAAAAAGAAAAATTATCGTCGCAATCGCCAATCGCCAGGTGTGATGTAATAGAAAACAAGATGCCCTAACAGGCAAAAGGATTTCTGCAAAAAACATGGAAAATAAAAGACTGATATACTTGAAATGTGAAAAAGATTATATGATTTGCAAAATAAAACATCACATTTCTAATCATTTACTCCCCAGGACAATGTCAAGAAGGATAATTGACAATTTATAATGTATATACTGCTTATAAACTGGATTACATCTAAATGACATTAAATATTCCTTATTTGAAACAATATCAAGGATATATTTATCCTTTCAGATATCACAATGTATATGCACATAACTCATAAACACTAAAAGTTCTGAATTTCTGAATTTGATACTTGGTGTTTATCTTCCTAGCAGACTTCCAAAATCACAAGCACGAAAAAGCACGCAGATTTTGGTCATGCAAAATATATACATTCACATAGACCAACATCAACATTATAACTGAAATCAGAAGTTTCTGTTTTAGTTTGGTTGGCAATATGGCATGCATTTACAAATGTTCTTGATCTAAGTTAACATTCATATCCTGTTCGAAATTCGAAAAATAGGTTGAATGATTTTTAAAACATAAAATTACATTTCTGATTTCGTATGCACCCCAGGACATTGCAAAAGAGCCATTGACACTATGCACGTTTTTTTTATAAGAAACTAGGTGAAGGGTCTATTTCTAAAAGTTTCTTAATTTTGGCAAAATTTTTGGTGTTTTTAGTTTGAAAAGTTTCTTATTAATGGAATTAATGGATTTCTAGTTAATGAAATGATTATTTGTTCTGTATTTAAATTTTTGAACACAACACAAAATCTTAACAACAAATATCAACTACATATAGTCATAAAAAGCAACAGTGTTACTTGCTTCATTTTTTAAAAAAAATGGATTGTGTTGCTTGCTTTATTTTTAGAAAAAATCGAACTGGTTTCTTATATAAAAAAACGTGTATGAAACAATATTGTATGATGCACCACCGATAAACTTAATTACATCTGAATGACATAAAACATCCTTTATTTTGGGAGTAAGAAATGATATTAAGCTTACATTGATTTTTTCAGATATCACAGTGATTACATATGTATATATAAACCATATTCTTTAAAAACACTATTGACAATCTTCTTAATTACGAACGAAATTCTCAATATTGCAAACAAAAAGTAAACAAAGATTTTGATCATTTCAAGATGTTTTTATTTGTTATTGTGATTAGGAGACAGGGCCCGCGCTATGAATTTGAAAGTGGAGGGGCCACATTTTATACTGATTAATTTTGAAATCGGCAATTTAGAGTGAAGGCGCCACCATGGTTGGCGCCGGAGGGCAAGGAAAGTTTTTGCAATTTTGACAGCTCTAGATTGGCTAACAGTGTACTGATTCCTAAAGATTTATAGACCTACAATAATCTTTTAATATTTTTTAAAGAGAACTCCAAAGTAATTATAACTATAAAAATATAGAATATATACCATAAATCAGAATCCACAAATTTCCCAAAAATATTTTTTCTGGATGGTTTCAAGCCAACAAATTCGTTGGCTATATTTACCAAAGAAATGTTATACGTAATTTCTTTGTGAAAAGAAAGCTGCCAAAGAGTTGAAACACTTTTGAGTCATTGTTGCTCGAAGCCAAGTTTTCAATCTGCGTGCAAGAGAGAATGATCGCTCGGGTGTTGCACTTGTAGCTGCACCAACAAGGACTAGCTTCATCAACTTGATGATGTTTCCAAAGTGATTTATTTCTAGTGACGCCGCTTGATTTGACTATATTGTTTGTTATCTCCTCGAAATGAGCAACCTTTTCATTTTTAAAAACGGGAGCGCAGAACTTGGATTTCGGCAGGCAGTGCAGAGATGTCAAGGTCATCCGAGTACTTTTCAAGAGCGACTATCTCTGTCTGGTAGGGGTCGTTGGAGTTGATGGATGTCAAAAGAACTGCTCGATGCTTGAAAAGAATTGGTACCGCTTGGTTGCTCAAAACGGTCCTTAATGGCCATGACTACGGTGTCAATTGCATCCCCCCTGGCCACCCCGGTAGCGCGGGCCCTGTCGGAGAGTCATTTGAAACAAGGGGCATTGGCAGTATAACTTAAAAATTGATCAAACATTCAAACATTAAAAAAACATAAAAACATTAACTGCAAACATTAAAAATAATCGGTGCAGAGTAGTCACACATTTCTGATGTTGGAGCTGAAGAGGAACTTGAGCTGAGCTTAAGTATCCAAAGCTTAAAAAGAGTAACAATCCATATACGAAACAAACGAAGATGTTTTGTGTTTTCACTAAAAACAAATAAATATATACCTTTTTTACTCTTCTGTTTACAAAACATTGAGAACTTCAGAATGATCACAATTCAAGATAATTCAAAGTTTCTTCTATAGATTTTTCTTCATCTTGAAATATCTATATGCTCTTAAAAATCCATTAATATTGACCATAGAAAATTGTAAATCTAAAAGGGTTTCTTCGTTGGGTGACATGCATTGCACAGCGGCTTGGTTTCATGTAAACGCACGCACGAAATATACAAAAAACCGCTAGGTTTGGACAGTAAGGGGCTGATTACATGATCCCGGTTAGCCGGGATGAAATTTCATCCCGCCTTGCCGAGATGAATTTCAACTCGGTATTACATGCAAAATTTTCATCCCGTTTAGGCGGGACGGGACAAAACTAACCGTTTGTGTTTTGAATTTTTGACAAACTACGCATGCTCAAACCTCAAATTTGTCCCGGTTGACCGGGACGAAGCGATTACATGAGAAAATTTCATCCCGCCTAACCGAGATCCCGGCTCTTGATAGCCGAGATCTCGGATAGGCGGGATGAAAATTTTATCATGTAATCGCGAAGGGAAATTTATGAAGATTTGACCAGGAAGCCAAGACCTCGGCAAGGCGGGGTGAAATTTCATCCCGGCTAACCGGGATCATGTAATCAGCCCCTAAGAAGAAGAAGAAAAAGAACAGAGCCGGTTTTAAGGTATTTCCTGCTTTCGCAGAAATCCAACAATGCCGCACCGTGGTCTTTCTACATGGTTATGTGGATCTAATGCAGTATTTATTAATATTTTATAAGCCAGAGACGCAATTGACAAAACACGAAGTTTTAATTCAAATTCTTTCATGACCTGAGGATTAGTCAGGTGTTGTGCCCAGATCTCTTAGTCAGATATTGAATCCAGATCATCAACTCTAATAAAGACTGGTGGTGAAGCGGCCTGTTTTTATACGAAATTGGATGGATCATAGATTGCATAATATGTAAATAACCAATGATTCTTATCAATTAATTGATTAATTGATTGATTGATTGATTTTGGTTGGAGAGAAAACAAATTTCGAATGAATATTAGATCGATTTCAAAAACATAATTTGTTTGTTCTTCCGATTAGCTTCCTTGGTATAGTAAGTATTCTGTTAGGGGTAACAATGAATTGATCTTACTGAGTATTATATGCATGGCATACGTAAAAACATTAACATAAAAAAGAAGTTGGGGAAAATTCTATCGTTTAATGACCAGCTCAGTTAAGCATGATATGTTATTAAGTCAAATAGGCATAAAAGTCTATCGTCATATTAAAATAATAGAAGCAGTATGTAACTTTTCTATGCCCATGTAACTATTCTACAACCATGCACACGATGTGTTTTCATATATTCATAAAGAATGGGAATTGGACACACGACTTCTTGACAGCCCGGTGATTGTTTAAACAGCGCAGCCAGAATTCCCGCTTGTTACTCACATTAACCAATTCCTTGGCTGCAAAGATTCGATTTTAACAACATAAACTGTGTGATATTTCTTTGTAAAATACAGTTTGTGGAGACCTGGATTATAGATTATTGGTCAAATATTAAACGATAACCACAAGTGCGTGCTTTTGTAACATTTATTGATAATTTCTGTTTATCTTTTCGGCATATTTGGATTCCTGAATACGCGTGACATTTTGATAAATACTTTAAATACTGTTTATCAACCTCGCACCCAGGGTTTCCACCATAAAAAACTTATCACGGTGATGGTCTTCTCAGGTAGATCTTTAAATCCGTACTTTCACCATGCTTTTTCAACTGAACCTTATTTTTAAAAGTGTTTCCTCTTGTTGTTATATAAAATAAAAAAAACTCATTTGACATCAGACTTAATCGTCATAAGCGGAAATATAAATATTTACAAATTGATGTTTTAATTGGGTTGTCGCAACATGGATATACTTTGCAATACAAACATGTCTGAACGTTACCATGGTGACAACTCGGAATGACATATTGCAAAGTGTCGAGCTAACAGTTCCTCACTATCTAAAAACATTTGGTGTAGACTTTGTAAAATTTGTTTGGGTGATAGAGTTTCGCATTGTGTTAAAGAGTTTTCATCGAGAAGAGAGACAATATTGACTTTCAGATGACATTTTATAAGGAAGCACATGTTTGTGTAAACGTCTGGAATTTTTCAGTTGCTATGAGGTACTGGTGTACTAGGGTGTGGTTGGTACCTCTCTTCCCGGCCGGCACATTTATTAAAAATCTCTGCTATGGAGTGCATTTCTATAGAAATCTACCCACAATTTCATCAAAATGCTCTCCGTCACAGTGATTTTTTTGACGATTTTTCCCACTGGGTTGTGACAAGAAAAAAAACAAAGAGAAGATAACATGTGCGACACTGTACCATTTTTAGTTGAAAGTTTCTTGTTTTGGTTTAACAGAAAGTGACAGTTAGACAGGAATGGTCCAATCAGATATTTGAAACTTAATAAGTAAATATGCTGGATAAAATATTACACAATTGGAGAGAATAAAAACAGACGTTGAAATAGAGATTAAATACATGTATTTCTTGAAATGCCGGCACATTTATTAAAAAAATCTCTGCAAAGGAGTGCATTTCAAATAAAATGCTTTCCATCACAGTGACTGTTTGAAGATTTTGCCCACTGCGATAGTGTTTTTAAGTCGAAGCTGGATAGTTTTTACTTTTATACAAAAGCTATCCAGAAATATCTTTTATTTTGCGAGTGTATACATTTGTTTGTCTTGCATGCAACATTATAGGCCTTTGGAATACCCAGTGGATAGCCATCACATTCTTAGAATACAGTACCCATAGTTCTGTGCGGTAGAAGATAATTGTATATGACAGTTATAATGCCCGTATTGATTGCAATACTTAAATTCGTGAGTAGGTTAATTTTAGTCTTGTTAACCCAGCTGAGATTTATTTTCGTGGCCATACTACGGATTCTCAAATAAAGACAAAAGTTCTTTCAATAAAGCTTTGTTTCCACCGTGAGTATCACTTTTTCACTTGAACGAAAACAAAATGGCCATACTTAAAACAATGCATATCTCTTGCACAGTGGAAGCCAAGCATTAGACACTCTTAAACCCTTTATTACTGACGTTAGTATTCACTTAAATAAACAGCTTATCTGAAAGATGAAAGGACTTTTTAAGTTCTGTTTGTGTTACATAGATTTCAACATATTGTAGCATTCACATAGTTCTTCATCATTGAAAGCAAAGGGCAATGCTAAGATGCTGCAGCCGTTTAACTCATCACATTTCTTAATGATTAGATGGCACAAAACTACGTAAGGTTAGTCATGCAATAACTCATTACAGGTAGTGTTTTCTTTATAAACGCGATATCTGTGATAGAAAATAATGACCCCTTAGAATATTTTCACCCTCCGTGGTTTACGCTGATGACTTAGTGGGTTTTCTTTGTTATTGTTAGGGTTAGGGTCAGGGTTAGGGTTAGGGTTAGGGTTAGGGTTAGGGTTAGGGTTAGTCATAAGCGTAAATAAGGGGTCATTATATTCTACTACATATCTTGACGATCAATATTTTCAGGAAATAAAATCAGAGAATTGTCTCAAAAACCGAATAGGCGATACTCTTATGTAAACGGAAATCGTTATGTTATGATCATTTAATTCTCAACTACCGTCCACTTATCTTAACTTTGTTTATTCATGGCATCATCAGAACAGGGTATTAATCATTTCCGAATAACAACATCTGATTTACACTCTGGGGCAATCTGAAAACAACAAATAGATGCATGCACTATATTGATTTGTTCTTGTCATAACGCAACCTCGAACCCAGGGTCTCTTTCCTTTTCGATATACGGACTGACGCTATCCGTATATCGAAAAGGCAAGAGACCCTGGGTCCAAGGTTAGTCATAACAACTTCCCATATCTGTATTGACGATGTTTTCTCTTAGTAAGTTATTAGGATTTCTTGACATGCAATTATTTTGAAATAGACTGCTGTTAGCCCCTATCTACATTAAATACATCCCTGTCTCAGTTCGAAATTCTTATGAACATGATTTTTTTTATGTATCCATCTAAAAACTTGAACGCAGTTAAACTTTTCGGTTTAAGCTTCTTAAAATAGTCTGACAGAACGAGGCATAGCCTGAACTTAATCCTCACTAACCCAAACAAATGTTACAAGGTTTACACCATGAAGTTTTGATGCATTCAAATTGTTAGGTAAACTATATGGTCTCAAATGAACCAGTTTTTTAATCGTGCCACATAAAAGCCTCTATTTCATATTCGCTTTTAAACTTTATTAATGCTAACAGGAACTGTCCGCACAGGATACGAGTCACATACCACCATAAGCCCGCATCATATTCTTTATGTCATTTCCACACGTAAACAATGTCTAAATGTAAACACGGCTTTAATGTTAAAAAAATCCGTTTTCCCCAAATTGAATTAAACTACGAAATATTGAGATTAATGGACACAGTGTGGCGTGTTTAATATCTTCTTTATCAATGAGGAAGTTGTCTCATCATGTAGGAATGAAGTGCATTAAATCTTTAATCGTGCTTTTTCTTTCCCGAACTCTTTATATAACGATCTCCGACAATAAACAACGACAACTGTACGAGAATGCTTAAAAAATAACGACAAGTTCAACGGAAAAGAAACATGTTTTCGGTTTGTTTATAAAAAGAGGAAAAGGGAGAAAAACTCGAAGTCAGTTTGATGGAACGAAAGAAAGAAAACTTCTTTCAGTCACATGGATGTTGAAAATGGCTTGCTAAATGAAATGGTTGACTTATGATGTAATCATTGAATATTAAAGTCATACCTACCTACCCAGGGTATCACTGTAACAACATAAGTAACTTGTGTTAGTTACAATGCTTAAATAGACCCTGGGTGGTTAGGAATACCTTTAACGGCTCGCAAGTATTTCATACCATGTTTCTTCTCTTTATATTTCTCTCAAGATTCTTTTGATTGGTCTGTTTACTTAATCTATCTAGTGAATTCTGTGCTCTATCCAATTTCATGAGCTAGCATGTGTTTGAAAGTAGAGTGTATATATACAAGTAATTTATAAATATGTTATATAACGATTGGAAATCGAGTGGAACGCACTCGCTTTTAACTGGATTTTAGAATATCGGAAATACATCTATTGTCAACAAGAGGTAAGTTTTTATTTGGATTTACTTTAAAGGATCAGAAATATAACTACTGCTACCTTTCCGTCGTTTACTATTATGGACTATGAGAAAACAAAATAGCAATACATTTTTCCCGAATTTCTGTTTAAATGCCGAGTTAATGCTTAGCTATCAAGTTTAGCCTCGTTTCTATGTTTTTATTGTTTTTCTAATTTCATAATGTTCTCAATAAGTAATAGTTACTCGTTCTTTCAGTTCTCCAGTGGAATAATTAGAAGTAATTAAGAGTTTGAAAAAGAGGCGAAACTTAGAGGCTTGGCTATAACACGGTGTTTAAACAGAAATTCGGGAAAGGTTTATTTGTGTTTAGAGAAAGTGGAAATCCGCATTTCGAGGTGTCACAGTTACCTAAAGGATCATTTTGTTTCATTACGTCATAGCCATGCGTTTTACACGTTTCTATTCTGTGGTCCCGATAGTAGTTGACAGAAAAATTATACAGAAATGCTATTCTTTTAACCGAATGGTCATGGGTGATTTGAAAGTTATCAGAAATCTGCTTAATATTTTTTTTATCAGTAATTAAGTAAATAACTGGGTCTTTATTGTCCTTGGGCGTCCAACCGTAATGCTTGGCTATTCTGCCCACCAACTTGCAACTAGTAGTTGACTTACCGCCAGAGATACGTATAGCAGTGCCCTAACTTGCCCGAAGGCCAGTGTGCAGTCAGTCGATGGCTCCTAATCGGAATGTAGTATAGAGATACGCAGTTCCGTAGCCACCGGAAAAAAGTTTTCAACCATGGTTTTTTTTGTTGAAAAGGTGTAAATGGAAGCACAACGACATACGTGTGTGAACAAGCCATGTTTTTTCTTGTTTAAACACGTGCACCCCTGAATATTAAAGTCGCTAAAAAGTGACTCAAATAAAAACGCCCATTAGCTTTCTTTAGAAAATAATTGAGAGCTTTACAAAATAGCTTGTGACTGGAAAGCTAAATGATATAGCTAGGCAATAAAAGTGGTTTAAAGGGTTTCCAATGTTGTATTTTTATATTATATGAATTCATTGACAAATGTGAAACAAGAATAAACATTTTCAGACACTTTAATGCGTAAAACATTTACTACCTTTTTCCATATTCTTTCGTAATACTTTTCTCATGTACTTCATTTGAACTCGAAACAATAGTCTTATTGTTTGAAAATACACTAATATTTCACGCCAAGTATAGGTTTCTTATTGTTTAAAATTGATTTTCGGAAAGGCAGTTTTAGTCAATCCAGAGGGATAAAAATCCAAAAGTTTTCCTAGCCCGTCGGCCCTAACCATGGTAGGGCCTCCTTCTATATATGGGCCCCCCTAATATTTATTTCGTGTCTACGGCACTGACACGGCATGACTGGACTTGAACACGGGTCGCAGTGGTCGCACTCAAAGATGCTAACCACTACACCATCACTGCACAATTTGTATGTACTTGTATGTGTATGCACAGCTGCATCATTTGTGATTTTTATAAATTGTGTTGTTCCCTTACTTCACATATGTTTAAAAGCATATATGCTGTGATATAACTTAAATTTATTTATTTCTTTTACTAAACTTAGCAATCTGAGTAGCTTCAATCAGCATCCCACGATCAGTGTCAAAAAGATAGAAAGGGAGGAACTCTTTTTATCTAAGCCTAAAATAAGTACGTTTTGACCTCTACTCTAAAAGTTATTTAACAAAAAGAAAAAGAAAAAAAATGAAGATTTCCTGTTTCGAATAAAGAAGTTTATTAGAAAGCCAAACGTTTCTCTATGATAAAGGAACTTCTCAATAAATAGAATCTGCAAAATTACTAAAATATACTTTTATTCAAACTAATGCAAATAATAACAGCATAAAATGTACAGTTGTGTTTCTTGAAAGGAAAGCATGTAAAGAAAATAAGCTGGTCAGCAACGTATAAGTGAAGGACCAGCGTAAAACATTGTGCACATCAATTCTTAAAGGTGCAGGTGCAGTAACATCAATTCTTGAAGATACTTTCATAGGCGTATTCAGGGTTTGTTATTAAAAAGTAAAAAAATAGAGGAATGTAACATAGTGATATTTCTTGTTATTCTAAAGTAACCATTAGGTTATTTGCACGTCTTATTTTGCTGGTTTAAATTCTCCGTAATATTTGACTAAGCTCTAATTACCACCGTGGAAAGTCTACACGTATACGACTGTTTTTACTTGCTTTCAGGGCGTTGTTTCCATCATACATCGTTTCGAGCATACAACTCGTTAATAATCGGATTGAATTTGATGATAACTTCTGGAAGGTGAGGTCAAGATATTACATTTTCAATCATATAAAAGATTTAGGTGACAGTGTTTATTGTTTCCATCGTATTTTTCTAGATACAAGTTATTGTATAATAATATGCAGACATGTACCTTTCATAAGAAGGAAGTAAGTGTTTAAAAATGTGTGAAATTTATTTATTTTACAGCTTTGCATACATCTATAACATCGCCAGACATAGATATACCAATGCCTGGTAATGTTTTGACATATTTGACGTATTAATGCTATCAAGTAAATTATCTGGAAATCTCATCATAATAAGCGAGGCAGTGTGATTTGAACTTTAAAGACGATAGAATCTATGCAAAGGCACGCTGTCTCTATTATCTCTACGGATATGCAGTCATTCTTGAAAATCTGTCCTAAATGAGAACAATAAAACAAAAACAAGACCTACATCCAAAATATAATGGTGTTTTACTAATGGATACATTTGTTTAGCAGGATGAGTTTTGCACTTAAAACTGTATAAGAATATAAATTTTCATTTCTGAATCAATTTCACATAATCACATAACTGATAGAGATTTTAGCTTTTATGTTTGCTTTTACCCCACAAATTTTTTCTTCACAAATTGTTATTTAGTTGTTGTCGGTTTTATTTGTATACCCTACTCTGCATTGTGGTTGTGTGGTTGGAGAGCCACAACTGCAGTGATTATGTGTACAACAAACACTTTCTTCTCATAGTAAAAGCACTTATTCATATCACGAACGAAAACCAAAAATAACTTCTCTGACGTTTCTAGAAAGACAATATTTGCTGGTTTCATTTAGTTCAATTAACATCTGGAACCGAAATATGGTTAACGTGTGAAGCTTTTCCCATCGCACCGTCGGCATTTACATCACGTTCGTATTTCAAAGTATAGTATAAGGCCTATTTGTGCACCTGCGATAGATAGCACGTACTTTGAAATGTGAACCAAATGGCTTCAGCTTGCGTCAAATGCATTGGAAAAACGAAATGAATAAATATTAGCACTAATTGTAAACTTTTCGTCGCAAATGCTTAAAACACAAAGCTTCAAAGTCGATTCTTTTAGTTCTCTTGCATGGATCGAAGTAATAAGGGAATTTACTATATATGGTGCATTTTCGTTAAAATAAAAGAGCATTTTCCTGGCATTTTAAGGTTTTCACTGGTCGCTTGCAAGCATATAAATTTTAATTAATCAATAAAAACAGGTTTTCGCTTTACGTTCCAAAATTGCCATTCACAAAACGTTTGAACAGTGTTGTGGCATTGACAAACTGAAGTCTTAGTTTTCATGAGCTAATATTCCAATAAATTCGATTTTGCTTTTATTGTATTTTTCTAACCATTAAAGTTTTTTCTTTTAGCAAAAATATATACGATTATTATAGCTAATAATTGCGAAAGTTTCAGTTATGGTGGTAGTTATGAGCTGGACAAACCAATCAACTTGTAACAGCCCATATCCAAGTCGAAATGCCTTATCAACGTTTGAGAGAAATGCCATGGCAATCAGCTATGTTATAATGACACCATTTACATTACTCCTGAACGGATTCCTGATTTATGCCTTGTTCAAGACGAAACAACATCGACATCTTTTCTCAAGATTCATACTGGCGTTGTGTATTTCAGATTTTCTCATTGGGCTTGTTGTTCAGCCAATGGCGTCCTATTTGTTTTTCGAGAAGGAAGAACTTGGAACAGTCTGCAACATCTCGTGGGTGTTTACATTCATCGCGTATGTACTGTTGAATTTCTCAGGTCTTTCCATATTCATGGTATCTGTTGATCGCTTCCTACGTTTACGCAAGTCAAGAAGATACTTGCAAATAGTTACTGGCACCAAGATAAACATAGCCATATGCGGAGCCGCATTGTGCTCAGTCACAATAGCCGTTGGATGTGTCGTATCGGCTACTTACCACTTGTTTTGCTACTATAACATGGTCATTATCACTATCAATGGGTTGGCTGCTACAGGCATTTTGTTTTTTTATCTGATGACTTGGAGAAATGTTCGACAACAAATCTCTCAGATTGAAAGCAGTACTTACAGTATTCCAGAGTCAATGGCGACAGCAAATTGCAACGCTTGCATTGAAAGCGAAGAGCTGGCAGACACCAGTAAAAACTATCTTAAACAATTCAAATTGCGTAAGGGAAAAGCTCCTGTTGGGTTGAAGAGGTCAAAGCGGCAATATGACGCGGCAATGACACGAACAGTCGCAGCCATTCTTATTTGTTGTTGTGTCACATACCCACCATATTTTATTGTGACTTTTAAGCGTTCAATTCATTTAGCCATTAATGGTCAATGCAGTACTAAATCAACAGACTTATCAGTATGGTTCTTCATGACTTTCTTCTTAATGTTTGTGAACTCAACAGCAAATGCTGTTCTGTATTCATGTCATAATCGAGCAGTGAAGGAGTTGTTATTCAAACTGTTTCCATTTAACAGAAAAACTGTTGCTGTCAATATATTTCGGCTGAAACTTCAACCGTTCAAAACGACAATAGTATCAGACAACTCAAAAATATCTGCTAATGTATAGTATAAATTTGAGAAAAAGCAGGAAGTTGTTTATCTGCAGTACAGCCATCTAGAAGCAAGTACCAATTTTAATTCAAATGGAATATGATTATATAGATCCACATTAATGTTTCCATTAGATGTCCATGTAAACTATTTATAAAATATAAACTCCTTGACAAAATTTGAAATGTACAAATTTAAAAATCGTGTATGAAAAACCACTTTTCTTCATTATTTCGTCATATAGGTTTTGAATTAAGTCCCCTCTGTCTGTTCTAGATATTGTAGTGAGGTTTGTACTGGAAGTCCTTGATTTACAAATTGTTTCATAGAACCTATTGATGTATTGGACTAATGCGATTTCCTTTTCTTGTGATTAACGTAACAATCTTAATGTAAGCTTTTTTATATCCATCTCGTAAGGCTTCCTGTGTCGAAGCATGAAGAAAGGGTTTTGATAGAAGATGCAGTGTTGGTAAAACAATTCTCCGTTATAACCGCTGGGTTCATGAAATATTATAACTGTGTGAATCACTTACAGGATGATCACCACCGTACCAATTTTTGGCTTGAAAATATGCATCATTCAAAGCTCAATGTTGACTGACAATCTGTTTTGTTTTAGAATTGTTAAGGCTCCTGTTCATCTGTTTGACATGTCTGTTACGAACTGCTTTTGTATACACAGCAATATAATGAACCCATAATAGTACAGTGTGTTTCAAGAAATTAGAATCAAAAAATATTATCACAGTTTTTGAAAGAAACATCCAATTAATTTTTGCCCCCGCAGCGAGCGTAAGCGTAGTAGTTTCACGAGATAGGCGAATGTCAAGATTTTGAAGCACAGCTTGAAATCTGAAATTGTTGTGTTACACTCAAAAAAATTTTTTTTCGAATTACCAATGTAACGTGACGTAAATAGATCTATTTGGTTTGTATATTCCAAGTTAGTGTTGTAAAACTTGCAAAATTTACACTTAAATATGTGATTTTCGGCACGCTCTTGATTCTTGATTGGCTCCCCGTGCAGATGGTGTCACAGGAAAACTGCTGACACACTTTTTTCTCGACCTCGACCTTTCATTATCTTGAAGTATTTTGGTGAAGAAGAAGAAAATTGAAAGAGTTTAGTTTTCTAAAAGGAAATCTCCACGAAACAGCCCATCATTTGTTCATCCTGTTTGATCACCATTGTGATATTTGTCATCTGCTCGTTCGAAGTGTTTGTTCTAATGTGCGATTCCCTCTTTAACTATCTAGTCCTAATATAAGATCGTGGGGTAAGTACTCCTCGAAAACAAGGTATTAATGTACATAGACAATACATTATCCGTGAATCCTTAATATAACTGAGCAGATACTGCGATCAAACGCAGTTTCTCATACATGTAGCCACTTATAGCATCAAGTTAGCGGCATTTTCGTTATTTTGTGACTTGCATGGTCTCCCTTGCACTTGAATAGTACTGACCAGAAATAACCTTAAAAACCAAAGACTAGACGACGAGTATTCAGTGGGCTAAAACCGCTGACTAAAAGGGCTGTTTCGAAATGAAATCTGCGCATATATTTTGTTCACTTTACGAAGTAGTTAGTTATACGGTCACGTGACGATATCAGTACACAAAACTGAGAAAAACATGGTTTCAACATGTTGATCACGTGACGATATCGGTGTTGATAATAGGAGAAAAGAATATTTTGATACTGCATACCGTATTCTTCTCCATATCTTATCACTCAACCGATGACTGCTAATGAAAATATGATGTACTGGGAAAACTTGTCAATGGGTAAGGACTATTCACCATGTAGCAAAACATTTAATTTCATGTACGACGAATGTTGAAGATAAATACTAAAAACACTTCAAATAAAAACTAGCAGGTGCAAGAAGTCACACTGCTAAAGCTACCTTGCAATTTTTGGAAAAGAATTATGTCTCAAAAGAATTATGTCTCAAAAGATGATTGGCTTGCTAATAGTCCTGACCGTAATCCACTAGACTAATCAATTTGGGGTTCGCTGGAACAATTAGTTTACAGTCTGGGTATGAGATAATTGACGTTTGATCAATAGATCAATAGACCAGTGGCGGGACCGATTATCGTGAAGCATAGAAAATAGAGGAAGTCACATAACATATCAAACTGTAGACTATTGTATGTCATTTTTAATGCACAAACATATGTTTAGATTGAACAAATATTTTGAATGGTAATAACACATTAATATAAATCAATCAACTCTCTCAAAAAAACGGCTTCTTGTTGTGGTCCATTTTGTGGTCTTGTTATGGGGGCAGTGAAACAAATTTCAAGCAGTGTTTGTAACTCTCTTGACATGTAGGTTCAAACTGAAAGTACACATGAGTGACTTATAAATATTTGAAATAATAGATAAATAAATAATAACAAGAGGCCCATAAGCCTTAAGGTCAGCGCGAACTTTATGCTCAAAGATCACAATCACTTTACTAAAGAAAAATAACGAGCTAAAATACAGTTTGATTAGTATCTGGTAAGCCCGTATTCGGTTGGTGAAATGCGAATCGAATCAAGGTAAACGTTATAAGAGTAAACCTTGCGCTTCCACAGCAATCAACTAAATCCTTTTCCTTATTAGTCAGGAGATTTTTGTGACAGCATATAAACAATATAGAAAGCAATATAAAACTACAACAACTTTGATGATTAGTCGATTTTATTTAAGCTTTAAATTTGAATTTTACAAGTTGGACTTTTCAGCTTTACGTTCTTAAAGGCTAACATGTTTGGTTAATCACGCAGGTGAAACCTTTTTCTACCAATTAAGTGGTCCCCAGATGAGGTAAAATGAAGATCTAATACCAAGCAGTTGCTGATTACTAAAAAGAAAAGTGTAAAAAGTTATATAATTGTACAACGCACCAATTAATTCTAATTAATCCCATTTAACAGCAGACCTTATAGAACATTGAATTACAGCATCATAGTTTTAACTCTTATATCATACCTGAAGGAAAAATAGTTACTGAATTTTTTTATTTCATGGTGGTGGGTGAGTCAATAATAGTCAATAAAACTATATTTATCATCCCTTATGTAAAATTCAGTTCATGGAAATCCATATAATTTTTTGGTTTTCTCTGGTTAAAAAATAAATCTGAAATAATTTGTATTGTAATTTCTCTGATTTTCAAATACCCATAATTGCACAAAAATGTAGAAAATGACAATGACTAAATATTAATTATAATATAATATTAATATAATATAATATTAAATTAATACTAGCCGCCAAGGCGGCGTCGCTCGCCGCCCATGTTCAGCATGCGTTGACTTCACGAAAAATAAAATTAAGGAATTGGCAACCAAAATTGTTGTAGAGCTCAAAAAACTGATCAAAAAAATGTATTGGATCGTTCCGTTACGACCAACCGTTACAGAGATATCGTTGATCAAAATTTTTGATGACGTCACAGATCCGTCCCCCTAAAAATTTACACCCAAATTTTTCGTCACCCCATCGCCTGTATCGCAGACCCCAAAAAACGTCAGTTATCCCTATTGATTACCGAGAAAATTTTCCCTAAACGTCGCATTCGATTAGGGCCTCAATACAATGGTTTCACACTGACGTCGCACAAAATAAAATAAAATAATCACTCTCACAACTCAATCTACCATTTTGCGTGACAGACAAACAAACAGACAGACAGACAGAGAATCGGCTATTAATATATAGACTAGCCGCCAAGGCGGCGTCGCTCGCCGCCTATGTTCAGCCTTCGTCCAGTTCACGAAAAATAAAATATAGGAATTCGCAATGATAGGTGTGTCCATGTTGAAGAGCTCGAAAAACTGATCAAAAAAATGTATGGGGTCGTTTTGCTACGACCAACCGTTACGGAGATATCGTCGATCAAAATTTTGATGACGTCATACACCCGTCCCCTCAAAAAATTAGGCCCAAATTTTTCGTCACCCCATCGCCTGTATCGCGGACCCCAAAAAACGTCAGTTATTCCTATTGGTTACCGAGATAATTTTCCCTAAACGTCGTATTCGATTAGGGTCTCAATACAATGGTTTCACACTGACGTCGCACAAAACAACAGAAATAATTTATGTGTGATCTTACATTGCTGACTCACCGATTTCTTTTGCAGTTCAAGTCTACCATTTTGCGTAACAGACAAACGGACAGAGAATCGGCTATTAATATATAGACTAGCCGCCAAGGCGGCGTCGCTCGCCGCCCATGTTCAGCATGCGTTGACTTCACGAAAAATAAAATTAAGGAATTGGCAACCGAAAGTGTTACCATGTTGTAGAGCTCGAAAAACTGATAAATAAAATGTATGGGATCGTTCCGCTACGATCAACCGTTACAGAGATATCATTCTTCAAAGATTTTGATGACGTCACAGACCACTCCCAAAAAAGTTAGACCCAAATTTTTCGTCACCCCATCGCCTGTATCGCGGACCCGAAAAAACGTCAGTTATCCTAGAGGCAGATTTGAAATCAAATATCAAATATCAGTTTAAACAATGGTTCCAAAAAAACCCAAATTTCATGTGTTATTTATTTTTTAAAACAATCGTTGATCAGTACAACAACACACTCAAAACGTAGAGAGAAAAAAACTTTTTATTAGCTTTTGTTTTAAAAACGTTACGCGCTCTAACATGGGTGCTATCAAACAGGGGAAAAATGGTTTCTCTTCTTAAAAAGTTCACACGGAGGAGAGAAAAAAGGCACGTGCTAAATGAATAAATAGAATAAAAAAACGTTCGATCAGAACGCTTTTAACAATTAAAAGAAGAAATTAATTTATTAAAAGAAAAGCAAAAAAGAAAAAAAAAAAAAACATATTTTGTTTTGATATGATACTCTTTTTTTACCTATCGGTTTTTAAACATTTTGATTGCTCAAAAAAAAGTTCACCCGTCTCAGACAGTCAGGCAAGAGTTAGTGGCAAACCGAACATATGCTGCCACGTTCTGCCAATGCTGCTTTTTGTCCAAAATATTTAATCAGTTAGTGACTTTGTATTTAGTTGATGTACTGTTTTCAAAGCCAAGTCAATGTGGAATATAAAACTAACAATAATGATAAAAACAAAACGTTATTCCTATTGGTTCATCAGCCAAAAAAAGTCACGTTCGATTGGGGTTGCAATGTATTTGCTTCGAACTCACGTCGCACACAAAAAAAGAAATAATTTCGCTCACAACTTAATCTACCATTTTGCGTGACTTACAAACAAACAAACAAACAAACAGACAGACAGACAGAGAATCGGCTATTAATATATAGACTAGCCGCCAAGGCGGCGTCGCTCGCCACCTATGTCCACCTGCTCTGTATCACTGTATCAATAAACGTCAAATTTCCTTATAAACGGCTCGTTCAACTTGTGTTCAACCAGAAGCAGATTCGAAGTCACAACCTCTGGTAAAACCAATCTTTTATCAGTGTAACAATACACTCAAAACGTATAGAGAGAAAACTTCAACTTTTTATTAACTTTTGTTTTAAAAAAGTTACGCGCTCTAACATGGGTGCTATCAAACGTAAGGGGGAAATGGTTTCTCTTCTTAAAAAGATCACACGGGAGGAGAGAAAAAAGGCACGTGCTAAATGAATAAAGTGAATAAAAAAAAAACGTTCGATCTGACTAAAATAGATTAAAAGAAATCGATTAAAACAAATTAAGACAACTATTATGACAAAAGCAAAAAAAAATATTTTGTATTTTTGTATTTTTTTACCTATCGGTTTAAACATTTTGATTGCTCGAAAAAAAGTTCACCCGTCTCAGACAGTCAGGCAAAGATACATTAGGATACACTGGTAAACCGCACATGCTCCCACGTTCTGCCACTGCTGCTTTATGTCCAAAACGTTTACTCAGTTAGTTTCTTTGTATTTAGTTGATGTATTGTTTTCAAAGCCAAGTCAACGTGGTATATAAAAGTAACAATAATAATAAAAACAAAACGTTATTCCTATTAGTTCATCAGCCAAAAAAAGTCACGTTCGATTGAGGGTTGCAATGTATTTGCTTCGAACTCACGTCGCACACACAAAAAAAATAATTTCGCTCACAACTCAATCTACCATTTTGCGTGACTTACAAACAAACAAACAAACAAACAGACAGACAGACGGAGAATCGGCTATTAATATATAGATAAAAATATTAATTAATCACATCATCGCTGCCTGAATGAGTTATATAATCCAATTTACCAACAAAAGACCAACACTTAGAGTATCTCTGTTAGCAAGTTCACTACACACAGTTCCAAGATTTTTGGTCACAGGCATCAATAAATATCCAAACAATGCCGGCTCATCACCAGTATGTAAATGATCCCTCAAATAAAATTCCTCGAGGCAGACTAAAGCAACCTGTCTTGCTAAGAGACACTCCCAGATGGGAAAGGAAAGGAATGGGATAGATTTTGTTGATGAACACTCCTTCAATAAGGATTATTTCCCTACTGACAATGAAAATATCAATATTTTAAGGACTAATGGAACCTAACAATATGGCAAGTAAAATTAAAGGAAGGTTTGTATATAAGGTTAGATTAATCCTGATTTAAATAGTCAAGTATATAAGATATGCTACCTTTATACGTATAAATTGTTTACAGGAGAATTAATTATAGAACAAGAAGCCACGTGGCTTGAAGACTTTAGGACGTCGAAAAATTGTACAGTTAGTCTTTGGCAATGTTAAAGTAGGTCCCATAGAGACAACCAAAGGATAAAATATGTTACAAATTTTAATGATGAATGAAACGGCTACTTTAATCGGAGAAACTTTCGCGAGAGAAAATTTTGCGAACGAGCGATTTTAAATTTTTCGAGGGATAAACTTCGCGCTAGTTTCTCTGATTAAAGTGGTCCGTACGACAAATTAGGCGCGCTTATCTGAAGCACGATATCGTACCCTGAAAAGGAAAATGAAAGGGAATGTAAAAAAAAGAAGGAATAAGATTTAGTTAACAATTATATTGAATTTTAAGCGCAATCATAATCTTTAATACAACCAAATGAACTGATTATAAAACTCATTTTCATATTAAAAAGCTGTTGTGTTTTTAAAGTAAAACTTAAGGTAAAACTAAAATTTATAGGTAACAACAAAAGTTCTTTCAGTCTCTCATCTACAAACGGGTAACAATTGGTTTGATTTGATTTTCTTCATGAAATTACTACAGAAAACAATGCTTGTTAGCGTTCAAGCGTTCGATTCACGTCAAGAATCGAAGACATCCAGTGATTCCACAGCGTTTTAAATGTAGCTTAGGGTCTTGTGACGTGCGTTTAATTAAAGTTAAGCAACAAATTGAGCACATCAAGTGATATCACCGTTCATTAGCACATTTAATGTAATTTCTTGCGTTGTTTAAGAAATGGTCAGCCTGAATGAACAAATTTCGTTTGGTAACAGTCGCATTCGTGCACCGGCAAATTTCAACTTCTGAAAAGCGAAAAGAAAAGTAAAGAAATTGTTTTAATTCTCCGTATCTACGAATTTGATATACCGTTACGGAAGTAATTTTCACAGGAAATAAATTTCGCGAATTTTCGAAAAAAACCGCAAAATTAAATTCTCGCGAAAATTTTAAAAATTGAAGGCTTTCCCGAAACTTGCGAAATTTAATTATCACAAAAAGAACTTTGTTAGCTAAAAATACCAATGCGATTATTTCGCGAAAATTAATTTCGTAATTCATGAATCAAAATTGTTCTTACCTTTTCAATGCTTTATGTGATGTCATCATGAAATCTGATCAGTCAAGTTAGGTTTAATGACACTGAAAATAAACAATGACATGTATTTATAGTCTCATTTGTTAGTCTACTGGTAAAAAAAAATTTAAATGCTTTTACACTTTTAACTTTCCTGAAACACAACCAGAAGTG
The DNA here is from genome assembly GCA_027922465.2 of Turritopsis dohrnii. Classification (NCBI taxonomy): domain Eukaryota; kingdom Metazoa; phylum Cnidaria; class Hydrozoa; order Anthoathecata; family Oceaniidae; genus Turritopsis; species Turritopsis dohrnii. The sequence continues at coordinate 83,887 of BQMF02000071.1, read as the reverse complement.
TTCCATGATAATTCAACAACAAAAAAAATCTTCCTACCTGAACGATAAAAGAGATCTTTTATCAAAGAATGTCTAACAGAAATGAGAATTTCAATTAAGTATTTCAAAACAATATTGTTATAGAAACAGCATTTACCTTTTTTGGTACATGAAACTTGAACTTTGAATCAAGATCAAACAACTAAATGCAATTGTACAACTTCCATGTTCTACTTGCTACGTTTCAGTATTCCCACCAAATTATGCACAGCCATTTTGTTGAAAAGCCATGTCGTCATGGTCATTTATGATTTTCTGATTACAGTTTCATTTACTTAACCAAAGTATGAAAATAACTCAGTTCACATTAACAATAGGCTTAGTAGTATAGTGGTCATCGTACTTGCCATCCGACTGGGAGGTCCAGGTTCGATACCCAGTGCGTCACTACGATTCACTTGGCAAGTGAATGTTCCTTCGCCCGACTCGACCCATGCCATGTGAGGGAAACTGGGTACCACAGCTCTGATACAAGAGAGTGGGTAGATATTTCAGACATTGCGGCGTGCTGTAGCTCTCACGAGGTTCTACACCTGCGAGAACTCAAGTTATCCCATGTAGTACGAGTGTCATTGTATATGTCATGACTCCACAGCTCCCCCCTGCGGGGTTACATTGTCTGTTCAGGGGCTGTGATTTCTACTCCTTCGTGGGTAGGACCCATTCCGGGACACCGGAGGGCATATATCTATCTATCTATCTATTGACAATTACAGTAATATTGAATTAAAAGAACACAAAAAGACAAATAAAACATAAAGGGGCTGTTCATATGGAAGCGAGCTGTCCGGTTGACCGAGCTGGCTTGGTTGGACGAGATCTCGCTTCCTTTAGAAATACATAGAAAAACAAAATTGTGTTCTTACGTGAACCAGGCCAGCCCGTCTTGTCAATCTCGGTTAATTTGGCCGAGATCTCGTCTAGGCGGGATGGAAATTTCTCATGTGAACACTCCATCATGGTCAACCGGGATGTAATATTAATAAACACATGATGCAAACAAACATTCATCTCGGCTGAGCGGGATGGAATACCTGCCATATGAACACGGGATGACAATCACCCTGCCTAACCAAGCCAGCCCAGTCAAACGGGACAGCCCGCCTCCATATGAATAGCCCCTTATATTTTAAACATCTCACTGTTCTACAATAAAGACAACAGTTGCAAACAACACAAATGAATGTATCCCTGACATAATCTGTCGATTAAATTTCATTGTTCAAATGCGGCATTAAGTAATCGAAATTTCAAGCTGATTCGAACGTAATACGTCATAAAATCAAACACTCGATTGTCAAATATAAATCTCAATGGAATAAAAACAAAATAGCTTTTCGTGATTTTGTAAAGAAATAGAGTTGAGTAAATGCAAAAAAACCCAAACAAATCAAGAAAAAATGAATACTAAAATCAAACATGGAAGGAGAAAAATTTATTCCTTTTCGTCTAGCTTTTTAGATCATTTCTAGTAAATTATAGTAAACTTTTGAATGCTTTCACGACAAAAGCGGAAGCAATTTCGAGTATTTCCCTTAATCTATTTTAATCAAAACATTCATTTTCTCACTTTTAAACAGTCAATTTATTAATGTGTGATGTTTCTATCATGAAGATTTCTACCATTTTGTGGCAGATAAACAGAGATTCAGCTATCAACATATCGAAGCACAATCTATACTTTTACTACAATCCCGCAAAGATTTTATCTTTTTTAATCATGTTTTTTTTGAGATTCTATGCTCAATGCATAGGGTTCTGCTTAGAATTTTTATTTTTAACTTTTGAAACTTCAGTGGTTTTTCTCATCCTGCACTTTGCTTTTCGAAATTCTCTCCCTACAATTAGCTTTCGCAAAATCTGATGCATTTCTTCTTATTATTATTTCCTTTTCTGCATTTTCCTTTTTCATTAGCAGCTCTCTTTCTTTTCCGATCTTCCACCTTAGAATATTCATTTTGAAGATTTTCTGAAGTACCATCTTCCAAAATGTCAGCACAAATACTTTTTTGTTTCAAAGAGACAGACACACCAGTTTCATTAACATATGTGGAAATCAAATAATTTTCAAGGTCATTTTTTGTTTTAAATTTCAGTTATATATATTGAGAAAACATTAGCAGTTGACTGAACAAATACATCTTTGCTATGTGAATCAAATTAAGAGTAAATTTTTTTTGTTCTAATAACAGAAATGCAATATCCTTTATTAAAAAAAATGAGTGGATCTCAATCCTGTGAAATCAAGAATGCAGAAAGATCTCCATTAACAACTTTATCCGACCACTTCTGTTCTTTAAAAATCTTTAAAGGATTATCACTTTCCACTAATGTTATTAATGTTATTTATTATGTTATATATATATGTTATGTTATTTATGTTTATTATGTTGTTAATGTTATTAACATATTTAATGTTATTAAATAACAACATTTTGTTGTGGAAGTTCTGCAGTCGTTAAGTAGTCCTCACTAGATAGATAGATAGATAGATAAATAGATATGTATTTTCGCCGTGTAGCAACTATAGATGAGTTTCTGATGTTAATTACCTAAACTAAAAATTTAACAAACTTCACAAAAATAGATTTCGAGTGCCAATGAGTATTAATTTTTATTATTTTATTTGTCTTAAAAACGCTCCTAAGAACTGGTTTAACCGACAAAATCTTAAAATGTGCAGAGAGCATGTAATTGCCAACCAAGATGCGTGCGTATATTGGTAGGAAATTGACTTGATCTATATAGCATTTATGTTGAAACCCCACAGCAATTATCGAGCAAAGAACACTAATGTTTATAAACATTACGTCACTTAGAAACTCATCTATTAAACGATTTATACAGGTCATTGCCATGTATGACAATGAAATCCAAATCATCAGAATTCCATTGACCAATGTTTTATTGTTGGAACACAGATTGAAATCAATTCACAACAAAAACAGTCTGCCAGCTGTGAGGCAGTTGCAATTCTTATATTTCCCTTAGTCAAAGATGACATACTAATTCAGAGCAATAACACACAGGGATGTGGACTGACTATTAAGCTTTACAAAATCACGATATTCTTGTAGATTCAGCAGGTATAGAAAGTAGAGTCATATAAATGCCTGAAAGAAATAATTGATGTTGCACAAAAGTAATCAAATAGGTGCTTGGGCAAAAGCACAAAACTAAAAGGTGCCTATAATATAACAAACAAAGCACAAAACAAAAGGTGCTTCTTGGGAAAAGCACAAAACAGTATGGTACTCATTAACAGTACAAAACAATATGGTACTGCAGCACAAAAACAACATAAACGATGCGCGTATATATGAATTTTTTAATCAAGAATTCGCACAAGAAAAGTAGTTTCTACACACGTTCAGTTTCAAGTTCTTTATAATTTCTAAATAGACATATGAAATAGATGAACTACAAATTACCACGTGGTACTATTTTTCAGGCAAAATCAGAAACAGTGGTGAAACAAATTATCACGTGACTCTTAACATTCACTTGACTGTAAACTTATCGCGGAATTCATGTAAACACTGCACGAAATTGTTCATAACTTGGAGGAGTAGTAGTAGTAGTAGTAGGAGGAGAAACTCGGGTATTTTAAAGACTTTACTCCACCACGGGTGTCCTAAAGTCAATAAATGTTTGTGAATTGAACCTCAAAAAAATCTTAATTTGCAGGATTAATTTTTGCAAATTTGACAAAAATCTCAGAATTTGCGGAAGAAACTTGTGCGACTCAAAGACAAATTTAAAAAAGTGATTTTTTTCATCTTTACTCATCATCACTTTCATTATCTAGAATTTCAAAACTGTTCCTATATAGAATCTGAAGAATCTTTCTCAATTTCTACCTGTACAAGAAAGAAAAAAGTTCTGAATTCATAGTGATGTAATAATGATGTAATAGATAGATTGGAAAGTAAAATATTGTCTTCTTGTTTCGGGGTCCATAATTTCCATATATTTCATCATTCTGTGGTCTGCAGTACAATCCACTTCCCCTTGTGTATAATTTGGAAAACATTTCCTTTAACGATGAGAAAAAGCTTATTAGCGGGGCTTGCGATTTCATTGCAGAATTGCAAAAATATCCTGTAATTAACAGGCTTCAAGAAATTATCCAGCATTAATTAGTATGAATAACGTAGTATATATTGTATAATTGTTTCTGTTTGTGCTTTTTCTAGTATAATAACCTCAACCTGAAATTAAGGCTATTACAAAATTAACGTCTTGTTTATATACGATTCACTTGAAATTTAATTTTATTACTAATGATGACAACAAACAGAAATGTCGAAACCTGTTTTAAAACAGAGGTTGTATTGTTCGTAAAAATAATTACTAAACTGTATGTATACTGTATATGTATACTGTTAAACACTTCAATTTTGTAGCATGAAATTTTAAATGAACAAAAAGTTATATTAAATGACCTTAAAATGGCTACGAACACTATGAAATAGAATAATTCAGTAAGAATTACCTAGTCTTCCCTCAAGGTATGTTAGCTAACATCTTATCTTTAAATATATATAATTTGTTTTGGAAAAAGAAAACATAATTTGAGTGGCATTAGATAAATACTCTATGCAACTTACCTGACTTTTCTTCCATAATTTCTATCTCATCCAATTAGGATACATGGTTGTTAATGTCCTGATTGTTAATGACACTTCAATATAGGTTAATACTGTTGTTATATATTTGCATCTGTAAAATCTAATTCGACTGTTAGAGGAACCATAATGTAATTCTTGGTTCTTGTTGATAAGTTTTAGCAGCGTTTCTCTCCCAGAATGCACTACGTTAAAAAATGGTGGGGAGATGGCGCATTAAAACGAATAATTTATTCATTCATTCGAATGAAGAGAACTCTTTTTGTATTGTAATATATTTACTTCGTCACACAAAAGTGATATGTTTTCTAAAAAGTCAACATCGTGCTTGAAACTTTCTGATTTTCAACTGAAAAATTTAAAGTTAGCAACAACGGGCGTATATCTGGGGCGTGAACAACTGCGATCTTACACACACACGGACGGACGGACTGACAGACAAGGGGAAATGAAAGATCAGCTACCTTACGGCGCTGACCAAATATAATAAATATATAATCTACAAAAAATGACAAAGTCCAAGTTCAAATAAAAAAAAATCTAAGTCAAAATCTATGTGAGAAAAACGAAGTCAGGCAAACCTTAGCCTAGTGTGATGCTGCAAAAAGAAAAAAAAAGGGCACGCCTACAAACAAAAGACCATCTTTTTCACTATCTAATCCTAATACAGTAAAGAGATGTTTACTGGTAATTTCATGGTATGGTCGTTTGTTTTTTTTTATTTCTTTATGGCTGATGTTTTTAAGAGGTTGTTTTTTTTGTCCCACCCTGTACTTCAAATGTATGTTAGTTTGCTTAAAATACCCAAATTGCGAACTTGTCATCAGCAGAAAAACAATAGTGTCGCAAAATCGCCAGTTAATGTCACGGATAATAGTATTTGTACTAGTAATCACATGGTTGAGAGGGAAATTTGGGATAAATTTCACGAGTTCATTTTTGAAATTTTGAAATCTCCCGAGTGAAACGAGGGAGATTTCAAATTTTCAAAAATTGAACGAGGGTAATTTATCCCAAATTTCACGAATCTAAACATGTGATTACTGGTTAATCACATGGTGATAAGGAAGTAAAGGAGCAGACAAATGAAGTGAAAATCATAAAAATAATTCGAGAATAACATCAACATATCTTCCTTTTGTAAAAGAATCAAAAACATTCGAAAGTTGTCAATTTCATGTTCGATCGGCTATTCGAATGTTGAAAAATAAAACAGAGGGAAATTACAAAACAGCGGGAAATTACAAAACAGCGGGAAATTTCAAAATAACGCCATTGACGACGTCAATCAAATTACATACAACCATGTGATTACACGGATAATAGTAATATCTTGGATTTCCTGGCCAAACGATCATATCACCAAAGAAAACATTGCCCAAACGTTGACCACGGTCGTATGGTTCTACTAACATGGTATCATTTAATGTTCTGGATTTCTTCTGCACCAGCGCATTAGCAGTATCTCTGAAAAGCTGGCCAGATTTATAATGAAGCAACGACTTACCGTTAGGACTGACGTTTTTATTGTTAGTTGCTACAGACACATAGAATTTACTCATAGACTTTTTGTAAGAAAAACCATACCATCTATAATCGAAATATTCCTCGTTGTCGACAGCAACAATGCTGTTTTTTTCAAATCATAAAGATACACAGTGCGCTTTAATAAGTTAACCAGTCTTCCAATATTGGATGTGTATGTGCAGACTGTGTAATTTGAGAAAACTAAGAAATAGATATCCATTAACATAGACCCAATCACTTCTGGCGGGAAATTTAATTGGTGAAGATAAGGCTTAGCACCTTTCATACGAAAATCTTTCGGTAACAGCAAGATTTTGTAAGATTTGGAAAGTCCTTTCTGAACTTTCTTTTTGATATTTTGATCATCACTAGCAATATAAATTTGTTTCGTTGTTAAATTCGCAAAATTGTGGTTATAATATTGGATAGCTTTTCCAACGAACAATGCTTCGCTGATGTACTTTGTTTCCTTTCCTATTTTGTCACCATGGCGAATATGCATAGATACGATTGGAAATTTCCGATGAATCTCTTTTGCCATATTTTCGTATTGGCTTTTAAAGTTTTCGTTCGGCCTCATCAGCAAGTAGCCGAGAAATTGCGAAGCGAACCACATTTTTGGATCGTCAACATTCAATGCAAGCAGTTCATCTTCAATTTCCTTGGGTATAGTTCCTGGAATATATCTCGGTGCCGGAAATATTCTACTCGGCGAGTAATCAATGACGTGATATGTGTTGTTGATGTCGTAGCCATTTTCTAAATAGCATCGAATGTGGTTAGCGTCGCATCTGTTTTTTATTTTGTTCAGTCTCTCTTTAACGTGGCCACACCTTTTTGATTCTGGCAACAGCCATCGACTCAATCCACCAAAACGTTCGTATTCCGGTTGTTTTATAAAGAACATTCGACCTAACCCATATGCCACTTGTATACATACACCATATCTATGCACCATAGAGCCAAAACCTGCAAAATTTCTGTTTGGTCCACAATGTAGAATTAGTTTTTGTTCACAATCCCCATGTTCTTGTAAGTGGTCGATCTGCCGCCATATTTTCTCTTGTATACGACGTAAAGATTCTGCCCTCCATTCTTGTTTTTCTTTGAATGTTCTTGGTTTTGGAATATCTTCAGGGTTTGACAAACTCAGTTTGACAGGTAAGATGTAAAACATAACATATTGAAGACTGAAAAAAAGACCAAAAAAAGCCACTGCTGCTTTCATCGTATATGAAGTCATTTTGTTCATTTCAAGATTAATTCAAAAAGATTAATTTTGTTTCACAATGGTGTGACGAACAGCGTGAATTTTTAATTGTTTTTTCATGTCTTTACTTGAGTATATTATTGTGATTTTATTGTAACTTATGTAGATACACATCTAAAAAGATATAAATTTAAAAGTTTTTTAACAATGTATTTTAACCTGAAGATGTAAGAGATACTTACAAAAAGCTTCGTTTAAGAAAATAAATTAATTGAATGTTCATGTTTTTATTATTACGACTAATTCATATTTAAATTCTACTAATTCAGTATCAAGATTAATAAATAGATCTATTGTGCGTCAGCATCGAAATACTTAAAAGGATTTAACCACAGCAAACTTTAATCCAACTTTTTTCTGTTAAAATTTTTAAACATTTCAATTCAAACTATTTCAATTTTCAAACGAAAGGCTTAACGGTATGAACATGTTAGCAATGAAAAATATGGATCGCTTGCGAACGTTTTTTTTTTAAACTCATTCTAATTGGAATTTCAAAAGCACAACCATTCCTTGCTTGATGCAATAATTCAGTCTACATAGCACCTTTTGTAAATCTACGTGTATCTGACTCTACATCAGACCAGAAAACAGGACATCGTGTCAACTGTCTCTTTGCCTGCTTATGTTATTGTCTATATTTCTGGTTCTTCCGATCCCAGTCACTGTCGCTCAGATGCACGTTTTTCATTATAAGCAACCAAGATCAGACATTAGTAGTAATGTTGCTTAAAAAATGACCATTTTTTAAGTAGTAATGTTGCTTACTTTATTGCCAAGCATTAATCGATAATACACATGTCCCATCTTAAAAACTTTTTGTACGTTTTAGTGGTTAAAGTATTAAGTACAGTGGACTCTCGATATAACATACCCCCGTGGTAGCGAACATCTCGACATCAAGAACTAAAGTCTATTCCCCTTGGGTTTTAACTGAAGAAACTCTTATAAATCCTTCCTACATAACGAACCCCCGATATAGTGAACTCTCGATTTAACAAACCATCGTTTTCGTCCCTCAAACCCAAAAACCTCGATGTAACGAACTCAAAGTAATACATGCTATAATAGATAACAAAAACAAAAAGTACAAACAAGAGCATTGCAGAAGAATATGGCGTAAAGAAAAATACTGTTTCGACGTTGGTAGCAAACAAGAAAGAAATCATAAAAGCTTACAAATCAGGCCAAGTTAATTTAAACAGAAGATTGTACATGATGTGATGTGATGAGCGTGTTCCTGAGATTACAAAAGACCACAATCACCTATCAGTCTAGTATTTGCAAGATCTAGAATCTAAGGTATACATTCCTGATGGAGGCCTACATCAGTGAGTTACACTGCAATTTTCCTCTGGCCTTGGTAAAATAATAATAAATAAATGAATTAAATAAACAACAAAGATTTTGATGTAGTTATTTGTTTATGGTTAAAAAATGCGTGCTCGAACAATTTCCCTGTCAACGGGATCATCATCAAAGAAAATGCCTCGACCTAGCTGATTTTAAAGCCTCCGATGGCTTTTTAAACGAGTGGAAAGCAAAGATAAAATATAACTTTCAAAGATGATTTTGAACGTCTCGTGTTTATTCAAATTCGCTATCATTTACTTTTGAACAGGATCCTAGCTGAAAACATTGGTTTAAAGCATTTTTGTTTGAAAGGACTACGAAATTTTAACAAATTAAGCAAAATTTTCCGATTTTTTCTCACCTTTCGGTACAACGAACTCTCGATATAACGAACTTTTTTCATTTCCCCTTGGAGGTTTGTTATATCGAGAGAGGACATTCAAGTCACTATATAGAGTGTAAAACCTAGTGCAACAATCTAGTGCATCCACCTGTGCTGTAGCTATGATAGTGCTGCAGCATTTCGTTATCTCGAACTCCCAAAGGACCAACGGAAAAGTTCGAGATAACACGCGTTCGAGATAACGAGCGTAAGTCTTGAAATGTTCGAGATAACGGGATTTTGGAAATTTTCAGAAAGGACTAAGGTCAGTAGTTCGGTCATCAGTTCTGTGGGCAAACTATGTGTAGCTGATTAAAGCTCACCTGAAGAGACTTTTTATAAGTGAGGGTATTTGAACGAACTGCTCGGTTAAGGAAAGGAAATCAAAAGAAATAAATACAATGCAAGGTCTTTTTTCCAAATTTTAGTACATATATATTTGATACCCCTTGGGGTCTATCTCCTTCTTGGCGGAGCGAGCCATCTTACATAAATACATAAATACATAGATACAATTTTTTTTTAATAATACTTGATCTAATCTTGATTTGATCAACCAATCAAAGGGCTTAAAGCTCCTTGATTAGCGCTTCTGAGTTGACTAGAGAAATGTCAACATCAGAAATGTCTTGCACACGCACAGACCGTGAACCACGTATACAAAGCAGCATAGATCGAAGCAACGAAAAGGAAATTTTCGTACGAACAAAAGTGGTGGCGGCCGATGTTGTTATGCCTCTCTTCTCAGCAATCATTTCGGCGAGCTTCTGATAAAATTTGCTACATTCTCTCCCCATTCCACCCGTGGCGGAGAACACCAAAGGCGTGAATGTGGCATTTTCCACTTGAAGAACTCTTTCATTGTACTTCTTCTTTTTCTCTTCTTCGTTTTTCTGATAGCACCTTTTGATTTCTGAACAGCCTCTATATCTTTGAGCGTTGAGGTCAAAAACCCGTACATCACAAAATACTCGTTGACCAGGTGTCCAGAACCCAACAGCGCTAACGTCCAAACGGGCTTCGCTTCCAGTAGCAGCAGTCTTCTCTCTGAAATTCTCCCGATTTAAAGGCAACAGCATTGGTTCCTTCCTTACATCCACGCAGACTTCTTTGAGGAACAGCGCTGTGATGTCTCGCACTTCATTATGTCTTGTGGAAACAAAGCCACCTTTCTTGCAAGACAGAGCATGAGCCAGATCGTATTTGGCTCCACAAGCACAAAACGTTGGTAACCTTGGGAGGACCCAATTGTATCTGATGCGTAGAGCATCCCAAAACTGCTCTTTATTCAGGTCGTACCCCTGATCTTGGAGAGGTAGTGTGGTTAACCAGTTACTGCTGCCGATTTCCCGATTTATTACATTTTGGCGTTTCTGCTCACTGGAGAGTTCATCATACACTTTCTGTAGTTTTTCGTTCATCCGTTTTCTGCGCTGGTCTTTTATTTGCGCTTTCGTTACTTCTTCAAAATCTTCTTGGTCTTTCTTCAGAATTTTGGAGATTAGTTGCTTTGTTATTTTGCATGAGTTTTCAAACTCAAACAGAGCTGTTTCCTTTATTAAATTGATTCCCAGCCCTCCTAATCTTGGAGGTAGAGAAATCAATTCACGTTCCATACCATTGACGATATGTCCTCCTAAAATCGCTGGAAGAAACTTGTGTCTGACAACTTGCTCCAGCTCTTCGACATACTTTTCGAAGCCAGGAATGGTTCTCAAGCAGTACGTAAATTTGTGTTTGTAGCCTGCGACAAAGCAAGAGTAGTCCATGAAGTGACACCAACTTATTTGATAATTCACTCAACTGTGTTGATGAAAGCCTACCACTAAATATTCCTTTAAAGTGGCCTTTGAAATGGTATAAGATACGTCGAGTAATACCCAGACACACAAGATGCATATAATCTAATGGGAACTTGCGTATCATATCAATTTCCAATTCGCATAAACTTGACACAACTAACTGATGACACTTATTAGATGAATCAGGAACAGCATATGCATTATCGATAAAATCAATATTTGTCCGATTGAAAACATTTTCTTCATGACTACCATAAACAATTCGGTTTCCAACACTGACACCTTTTTTAGTACATCTTTCACAGGCATAGTACCCAGTGTGCTGAATAATACCTTTAAGTAGTGCTCTAGCTGGTGCATCACAGGTGACAGCCAAAATAGATATGATGCGACTAATACCACATATCAACACAGGATTAGCAAATAGAGCCTTCATTTCATTAATAAAATCTTCCAGGTAATCGCTAACTGGTGGTTTTTTTTCACCGCCATATAGTGCCACTGCAACAGGCTCAAAATTACCAAATTGTATAAGTATTGGCCACAACTGCATGGAGCTTGACTTAAACAATGGTAAACCATCAATGTTTACATTAAATTCAATATTGGATTGTGGAAATTCCTTATCGAATAGTACTTTCTGAATGATATTCTGAACACCAAAATAAATATATTGCCCAACTCCCATAACTTTTAGAGATACATTTTGGGGAGTTCCAAGAAGTGTTCTACTGTCTTTTGGTACATCATGTCCATTATCAATAAATATTTTCAAGATATCATTTATGCAATTCCTCGTACAACCATGCTTGGTAGCCCACTCTCTTAAATCCTGTCTTAGCTTGGTTGAGTTAAGTTCTGAATCATCACTGTCTAAATCAGAATACGAACTTATGGTATCTACTACATTAGGATTTAATCACAGCGCGTATTTTTATTTTTGATGAATTAAAACCCGTGCTCTACACGCTGTTCTACACGGGATACTAAATTCTAAACATTCTACATCCAAACTTTATCTTTATCATACTAAAATTCATTATAGTAAGCCTTTCTCTCTGTTCAGCTCATATAGATTAAAACCTGTAAAAACTTTTTACACGGGTTACTAGTATATACTAATTCGCGATTGTGCATACCACTTTTATTTTAGAGAGTGATATATTTAGTTTAAATTTACGGTCATCGTCCTCTTATGTGCGCGTAAAACCACGTAGATGCGAGAGACACTTTTTTCACGATCATTCCAAAAGCACGTGGCATCATTTGACGTCAGTTTTTTATGATCACGGGGAATCATTGCATTGCATCCCCAATCGAACGCGACGGTTTTGGGGAAATATCTCAAGAACCAATAGGGATAACTGACGTTCTTGGGGGTCAGCGATACTGGTGATGGGGTGACGCATCATTTGGGCCTAAATTTTATTTGGTACTGCGGATATGACGTCATCGAAATCTTTGATCAGCGATATCTCTCTAACAGTTGGTCGTAGCGAAACGATCCCATACATTTTTTTGATCAATTTTTCAAGCTCTACAACATGGGTACATTTTCCAGTCCCGATTCCGTAATTTCGTCACGGGGTACGTACACGGGAATGGTTGATTTGACCTAATGTTTTCGAAGTTAAGTTCGGTAAAAAGTTTTTACCCGGGTTACTAGTATATACTAATTCGCAATTGCGCATACCACTTTTATTTTAGAGAGTGATATATTTCTTTTAAATTTACGGTCATCGTCCTCTTATGTGCGCGTAAAACCACGTAGAGCCGAGAGTCACTTTTTTCACGATTATTCTAAAAGCACGTGGCATCATTTGACGTCAGTTATTTTTATTTTCACGGGGAATCATTGCATTGCATCCCCAATCGAACGCGACGTTTTTGGGGAAATATCTCAAGAACCAATAGAGATAACTGACCTTTTTTGGGGTCCGCGATACGGGTGACGGGGTGACGCAACATTTGGGCCTAAATTTTATTTGGTACTGCGGTTATGACGTCATCAAAATCTTTGATCGACGATATCTCTGCAACGGTTGGTCGTAGTGAAACGACCCCATACATTTTTTTGATCAGTTTTTCGAGCTCTACAACATAGGTACACTTTTGAGTTGCGATTCCATGATTTATTTTTTCGTCACGGGGTATGTACACGGGAATGGTGGATTTGACCTAATATTTTTGAAGTTAAGTTCGGTAAAAAGGTTTTACCCGGGATACTACTCTTATATATAACAGCGAGTGTGTGTCACACTTTTATTTTAGAGAGTGATAAATTTTGTTGAATTTTTACGGTCAAAATCTTTTTAATCGTGGTCATATTCTTCGTAAGGCCATGCGCGTTTTTACGATTATTATATAGTAGCACGTGCAAGTTTTTTTATCGTCACAAGAGAACCATTGCATTGCATCCCAAGGTGTTTCAAATTTTCGTCACGGGGTTTGCACACCTTGATTATATTTTTCGTCACCTTTCATCATTTTCGAAGTTAGATGTGGTAAAAAATTTTACCCAGGTTACTAGTACACATATATACATATAGAAATAACAGAAGAAACGCGTTCGTAACGCGTTCCCATTATGAATGTTTGTGTTTGCAAAACTGAAAAGGCAAAACAGAACTGGACGAGAAACATAAACCTTAATATTTAGTCCACCCACCTTTTCATCGGATTACTGCTGTTATTCTTCATATACTCAATTCTTCCTTCATATACTCAATTGTCTTGTCGATCAAATCTGGGGAAACCGCTTTGATGGTCTTCTTAACTATCTGGAAAAATTCCTTGCATGTTTCTTTCATGATCTCCAGTTCCAGGGCATCTTCCCTCAGTTGTCGTCGAACCATATGGAAAATGTTCCCGATTAGCGGGATTCGGAAAAATCATGTTTGTTTTACACGAAACTATTTTTCTATAGATTTGTAGGGAATTATATACAACTTATCAGAGTTGTTCGTGAATTTTTCTCTACAAAGTCATTAGAAACTTTACATCAACACTTGAAATAAGCGTGCAAAGTAATGATGTTTCTTTTGATACAAGAAAAGGCAACTGTTGAGTTGAATAGTTGAAAAGCCTCAAGAGTAATTAAATCGATTTTACGAATCTCCCTAATTGGGTTCAGGTACGGAGAACGTGGTGGAATGGCAAACATTTCACAGCCGAGCTTCTCGCATGCTTTCTTGGCCACCTTCGAGTTCTACCTTGGGTCTTCGTCTTGCAACCAAGCACTTTCTCGTGGTCGCTTTCCGCACTTCCGGAAATTTCTGAAAGATGAGGTTTGGTTACGTTTTTAATTGTCACGATTCAAAAGTTTAGATCTTTGCCAATTAGTAGTTCAAATTTAGACTTTCTACATGTGCATTGAACGTCGATTATTGTTTCGTTTCATTCTATCTCTAAGGGAAATTTATTATATTAAGCCTTTCTCTGAGGTTTAACTCACATTGATTAAAACTGGTAAAAAAATTTTACCCGGGTTAGTTCAATTGTCACGATTCAGTAAATAGTTCTTCGTAGCCAAATCACGTCAACCTACCATGTTCTTTGAAATCGCTCCTCTCATTTGATATTTTTTATACTGGCCTACATAATTAGGAACCTTATTATACCTAAATTCGTTATACTAAGCTTTTCTTTCTGTTCAGCTCACACCGATTAAAACCTGTAAAAAGTTTTTACACGGGTTACTAGTGTACTTATAATCGGACAAGTAATCACACAGACTAATGTTCCTATTATATAATTCGTACTTCTGATTTGTTTTCATTTTGGTGTTTCGCTGTTTTATTGCTTTTCCTTTAAAATGGAAACATAGTCTTACCTGGAAATTTGTCGTTAATGAACTGGGCAAAACGAAGACCCGTCACTTGATGGTTTTCACAACACACCACGCCACTGCCGTACACAATTCCCAAAAAGTCATTTGCCATCCTGCCACCAGTTCCTTCTTTGCGACCTTTCGTTCTTATCTGTAAACCTTCGCCGGGCTTCTTCCATGCCATAGAAGATACAGCTCTTGCCTCTGCATACGGATTCTTACGATGTGCTAAGCCAACACCATCAAAGAAGAAGGCTATAGTAATGCCGCCAAAAGTTTTCGGGTAATTCTTTGGCTTCTTTTTCGAATTTAAGTCGTAGCTTCTTATCTTTTGCAGACAGAAGACCTTTCTTTCTCGACAGCCAATATTTGTATCCATTCTTTCGAAGAACCCGGTAAATCGTCTTGAGGGAAATGTGATACAGTCCAGTCTCTTCCTGTATCTTCTTGGCACTGAAGAACGTCCGCTCTTTCCGCAACCTGAAAAGTGTTCGGATTATGAGGCGTTCATCTCTGCTGTGTAACACCTTTGGTTGGCCTTTGTTTTCCCTTCTTCTGTCAACAGGGTCCTGACTGGCAGTGACGTGACAGTATACACTTCTTTTACTCAGTAATGTAAACGACAATAACAAATCGATCCACTTTCTTCAGACAATCAGTAACAAAATATGTTGGCCAAAGCTAATTTTTCAAAGGAAATGAACATTAAGACCCCTTCTCCCCCTCCCCACTATACAATGTCTGGTAGCACAAAATTTAGAGCAACTACAGCTTCGGCCACAATTTCTGTCACTGATTGTAGAGAGACATGGTTGTTTCGTGTTCCGATGTGATGACTAATTTTGATGAAACAGGTGTACTAAGGATTAAGCCAGAAATGTTTTGATATTTACCATTGATGGAATATTAGCCTTTGTGTATGATGATAGAAAAGTTTTAACTGAGGATAGTGCAGATTAGAGAGTTTCTGAGTGATACTGAACAAGATACATTCTGTTGTACAAACTTAACTAAAGTACATTAAGATGCACCATTTCGGACTAGCGTTCATTTTATTTTTAATCAACATATCGGCGGGAAAAGGATCAATGTTCTGGTTTAATGAATTTTCAAAAATCTTCAAAATATTACAGGATCGTCTGCATACTTCATTCTTTCAGTATGACGGAGTGTTGAAGCAATTTGTTGAAGATTGATCCTTGCGGCACACCACAGTGGTGCCGCATAGAATATAGTAAATTTTCAACGACAAATGTAGTAACTCCGACAAATTTAGTAAAAGTCAAAGACAATTGTAGTAACGCTAAATGTATTAAAAATCAGCGACAAATGTAGTAATTTCGCTTAGTGTAGTAAACCTACGTCATGTATGGTCTTCATGATGGTCTGCATCAAGTAACTTTCCATGGGCTATCAGGTGGCCATATAATAAAACCCAAAATCGCGCATGCGCAGAAACAAATGTTAATTCAGGCTACACTTAGGCAAAACGCATAAAGGTCTTTATTAGATAATTTTTAACTGCTATTAAGTGGCCATATAATAGAACAAATGTTCGCGCGGGCGCAGTGAAATCACTTAAGTAGCATTACAAGTTAAGTATGTTGCCAAATTCATATGTGTAAACGTATATTTTCAGCACTGCTAGCAAAACATAAGAAGTGTTTGTTTGAAGGTAATCTGAATTCAATTCAATTCAATCACGCATACAAGGGTTTGCCTCCTTCCCACAAACGAAGAGCCTGTTAGAAATGAAAACTTTACTTAAAACGTGATTGTGACCACAGGCTAATCGTGTGCTTCCCTAAAGACTATATTCGTTTGTGTCCCAGTTAAATCAATGTGTTAGAGATACCCTGAACAATAACAGAACAAAAAGGTACTTAAGCATTCCCACTACATTCTCAGAGGCATCTTTTCAGTCTGTACACTAAGCATGCGTAAATACTGTACCTTCTTGATTTACAGTTTCGAACTAAACCGTCCCACTGTTTAAAAAACACTACGAAAAATACAGTACCACCGGCATAGGTATCAAATGGCTGTTTGGTTATATATTGTGATGTGCATATAGGCAGCATATAAACCTCTTTAATAATTATTACAGTTTCACCTACTTTCGAGGAGCACATGTACTTAGTTTCGTTGGTAATATTTTTTAATTAACATTGAAATGAAATTATTGACGAAATATGTATATGTTAAAGAAAACTGGCAGCTTATAGTAAGAATTTCGCTTCCCTCAAAAACATCGTACAACACAATAACGGAAATATAGCCTGGCTTTATAGACCTTTAAAACTTACCTGGTTAAGAACTTCGAGCGTTTTACCTCAGCATGGCTCATTTAGCTCATTTCTGTGACACTAGCACTAGTGCTTTTTGTTGAAGGTTTCGTTTGCAGAATCGCCTTATATAAGAATCTCGATAACAATTATTCCCAGATGTGCCGTTTCTCTTTGTAAATAGATCAAGCGTCCTTAATGTCTGAACCAGGACCTAGCGTTGACGACGATTAAAAAAACTCATCGTAGTAATCACCAGGTGTGAACACTCTCGAGTACTTCAAAATTCTAATTTCAAAATTCTTTCAAACACACGATACTTTTTTCCCTTGTTAAGTTTTAACCTTTTTGTAAAAATCGAAGCACTTGCCCTCACGATCTTAAAGTGAGAGAATTGACGTGAAATGCAATAGGACTTTAAAAACTATAAAGCGACTACGACAATAAAATATCAAACGTTTTTGACATTTTGTCGTCGTAATCGTCAGGCGTTTACGTCGATTACAAAAGTGTTCACATTAGACGATTACAACGATTAAACTGAATTTTGATCCTCATAATCGCCAGGTCTGAACGAAACTTTAATATTCAGTTTGAAAACGAGATGTTATTTTTTTGTGACGTAATTCATGAAAAGTCTATTGGGAAGATGTCTTTATATAAAAACAGATTTTCTTTAACGAAAGAGAAAGAAATAGTATGCAGTTTAAATAGGGCTATATATTTATATCGCGTATTACCAATAGTACACAGCTTAATCCATAACGTTTCGTTGCAATGAAACAGACAAACAGACAGGGAACTACGTAGTAGTTAATAGGATTCTAGGATATCATTTCACAAAATCCGATAAGAATTCTACCACCAACAAGTGGAGTAGCTTTATAAAATTTACCGCTGACTTGAGAAGCCATATTTCTTACATAGCCTATTTGGTGTTCATTATTCTCTGGTATTCCCTCAGGAAAGACTAGATCTCCTTTTCGACAAAAACGTGTTGCCACTTCTGGATACAGCATGGAATTGATGGTGCCTCCATTTAAACCTGACAATTTCCCTCTATATTCAGGAAGAACTATTATATGCTCTAAATAAAACAACCGCTTAGCTTGAAATTCGTTGAATAAATTGCAATCTCTATAGTGATTTTGCATGGATGCAGCTACCTTTGCCTGATACTCAGACTGTCCATCAATCGGTTCATACAGTTCCACGAAGTATTCCAAATATTCTTCCTGTGAATTGAATAATTTATTAAGAAGAGTGGCAACGACCTCATCCTTTTCGTTGATGCATACTAAAGAAACTTTGCTATCAATATAACTGGAAGCAAATCAGAAAGATTAGAAAATTCTGGTTCTCGCTTTAAGAACGTAGAGTTGGCTTCTTCAGATGTTCTCCACAAGGTTTTGTATAACGGTAGAAGGTGTTGCGTTACCATTTTCTGCACAGCCAGTGAATGCACCTTTTTGAAAACAGTAATTCGATACATTTAGTTCTGATCTAAATGAAATTAATACAATTGCCTTTTATCTATCGATGAAGCTTTCAAAGATTCTTTAGGCTATTGTAATCATAGTGCTACTTTGCATATGTGACCGTCCAGGGGATTTTGATAACAAACAATAAAACGCTATATAGTTACATAACGTTATTCTTTTTTGTAATAACTAGCCCCCAAGGCGGCGTCGCTCGCCGCCCAGGTTCAGCCTGCGTTGTGTCACGTCCCAAAGAGTTCACGAAAAATGGAATTAAGGAAATGACAATAGAAAGTGTTACCATCTTGTAGAACTCGGAATTCTGAGCAAGAAAATGTATGGGATCATATGTCTATGGCGTACCGTTACAGAGATATCGTCGATCAAAGATTTTGATGACGTCACACACCCGTCGCAAAAAAAATTTAAATTTTTTCGTCACCCCATAACCTGTATCGCGGACCCCAAAAAACGTCAGTTATCCCTATTGGTTACCGAGATAATTTTCCCTAAACGTCGCATTCGATTAGGGTCTCAATACAATGGTCGCGCACAAGCAGAGAAATAATTTATGTGTGATCTTACATTGCTGACTCTCTTTCGCAATTCACATCTACCATTTTGCGTGACTTACAAACAAACAAACAAACAAACGGAGAATCGGCTATTAATATATAGACGTTACTTTATAACGTTATATCGTTACGCATAACGATATAACGTTATATCGTTGTTATAAAGTAACGTTACTGTAACGATAACGATACAACGATATAACGTTACAACATAACCATAAAACGTTATACGGTTATGAAAACATTTTCTAGCAGTTCTCCCGAAAGTAATCACCATGAAATTTCTTTCAGATTTTTTAGTTTACAACACTTTGATATAAACTAGCATGTAGCTTTAGCTAAAAATGCCCCCGCCCTCAAGCATTCCAATTTGTACACACAGCAAGCTATACATTGCAAGCTATACAACAGAAACAAAAACAAAGAAAACTTTGTTACTGTTTGTTATCTCTTGGTCCTATGTCACACTTGTACTGCCAGTAAATGTCGCAATCGCCAGTAAATGTCGCAAACGCCAGTAAATGTCGCACAATTGCCAGTAAGTGTCGCAATTCAACAGTAAGTGTCGCAAAATCGCCATTAAGTGTCACAACTAGAATTTTCATTTGTTTTAATTTTTTTTAACAATAAATGTGGTAATGTTTTTCAAAATCAACAGCAAATGTCGCAAACTTACACAATGTGATTTTGATCATATAATGTGGAGGGTATGAAAAGGAAAGACCTGTTGCTTAAATCAATTGGTCAGGACTCACTTTGGGAAGTATTAGCGAAAAAAGTAAAAGTAACTTGCTAAGTGACACATAATGTTGAAAATTATAGCTGTCTTATTTTTATATTTTGCAATCTCTGTGACATGTCGTGTAGGTCCATCAGCGTACTCTGCGATGAGTAGTACGATATCTTGATCAGAATAATCAGTGTCGAGTTCAAAACAAGGATGAAGAAGATATTGGTTAGAAATTTGAAACTATAAAGTTGCGACATTTACTGTTGATTTTTAATTTTTTTGCGACATTTACTGTTGCGACACTTACTGGCGATTTTGCGACACTTACTGTTGAATTGCGACACTTACTGGCAATTTTGCGACATTTACTGGCGTTTGCGACATTTACTGGCGATTGCGACATTTACTGGCAGTACAATACTGATGCTAATTTATACCTTTCAAAAAGTGTAATTAAGGCTTAGCAAGTAATATCAGAAAGTATTTGCTACAAACAAAAGAAATGTGTGAACTGAAACCATGGTTACGTATTTTATAATCAAAATAAGATAAACATTTGTTAAAGTAATTTTGTAATGCCAAAAGAAAGAAAAAAAACGTTTTCAAAAAAAAAATTAAAGCGAAAAATCCATTAGAAATCTGCGTTTCAAACTTTGATTTGAAACAAGAAATAGCCAAAGTTTACATAAAAATCAAGAAAAAAATAAAAGAAGGTTTTATTGAACATGATCACACCAGGTTTGGGGAAGGACAGAAAGAAGGAAAACACGAAGAACGACAATTCGTAGGCTTTCTTACACACACAAAAATCCAATTAAAATCCTTTTAAGGCAAGATCTGCCAAAAATCAGTGCATTGAATAAAATTTATCGAACGAAAGATTATTTAAAGCTAAAACATATTCTTCTGGTCAGGATGACATCACAGTTGAGGGAAAACAGAACACTCACCTAAATTTTTTTTAAAAAGTTTTGAAGAAAAACTTGGTAGAAGGTTTGACCATAGTGTTTGTTTTCCCTCAAAAATCTAGTTAATCCATTGGCTGAAAGTCCAGTCACATGACATCTCAACCAGAAGAATACAAAGTAAAATGTTGTTGGCAAAATTTCTGATTTCAAGCTGTGCTTCAAAATCCTAGTCGTTCACTTCACTAAAACAACACAAAAGTAATATGAACAAGATGCCCTACCGGGCAGAAGGATTTCTGCAAGCTTTGCTGCTGAAAATGCCACAAAAATGCAACACTAGCACACTAGTCCCGCAAAAGTTGAAAACTTTCCCTGAGTGAAAATACATCTTCTTGAAAATACAAAGTTTCCCCCAAGGGATTGCAATAGCAATCCTGTCGAACAACTTAAAATAGAATTATAGCGGACGGTTTCTATTTGTAGTAGTTTATGACGCTACTTACATATCTTTTACCTGTAACTGAATGAGAACCAGGTAATCAGTAACAAGTCAAAAGAAACTAATGTTAGTTGAAATCTTTAAAACGAAGCAATACATGTTTGATTGATCGTATTCGTATTAAATTTTCCCTGTTTTTCTAAACTTTCTAATTTTTACCAGCTGCAATAAATTCAGGAGATTATTTTTTCTATGAAACATAAACGGAATAGTTTTAAAGCACAATGTTCTGGGTGTTTCCTGTCGTGCTTTTGAACAAGAGACGAATTTATTCGCAAACAATACCAACTTTAATAAACTCATTAGATGATTTATTCTTTGAAACATAAATGGCATAATCTGTCATGTGTTTTCTAATAAACAGGAGACGAATTTATTTGGCACACAATGATATCGTTATAACTATAACGATAAAACGTTATAACGTTACTGATTAAAGATTATAACGTTACAAAAACGATATTACCGTTTCAGTGATAACGTTATAACGTTACTTGAGTATCGTATTAACGTTGCAGAAGAACGATAAACATCGTTATTTCTTTTGTTATTTTTAACCATAAAACGTTATTCATATAACGTTTTATCGTTTGTTATCAAAATCCCCTGGACGGTCACATATGTCTATACATTTTCTGTTTCTCAAAGAGATAATAGTACAAGTATTGAGCATCAAAGTCACAGGGAATATCCATCCAAGAAACATATCCATCATTGAGGAAACTTTGCATACAACGTAAATGGTGTCAATCTGAGAGAGCAAAAGTGCTAAATGACCTGAGCATCCATTTCCAGAATGACATATCAATTTAAGAGCACTAAATTTAGCAGATGCTTTCGTGGGGGTGATTCGAAGAACTTTGGTTCACTTGGAACAACATACTTTCAACATGCCACTTGCTTAGTAAGAACCAGTGTTCGAGTCACAGTCACATCCCACCTTGATTCTCTACTTCAATACGCGCAAAAAGCAGCGCATCAGCCCTTTAGGTGCCAGCCATAAACTGCACCTTCGAACATATCAAAGCTATGTTGTATGTATCTTTAAAACTGTGGAAGTATCAACCTTTACAGGGGGAAGCCCGATAACTAAAAACATAAAGTTTTCTATCCACTTGTCGAAGACTTTAGTACCTTAAGGGAATTAATTTTCGCGGATTTTCGCGGTTTTATCGCAGATGAAAATTTCGCGGGAACTTATTTTCGCGGTTGAAGGGAAATAGAAAATTTCGCGGGATTTCATTTTTGCGGCTGTTTCCTTATTTGTACGAAAAATGGCAATAAAATGGAAAGGAAGTAGAAAAAATAGTCATATAAACGACAAAGTGACTTTGGAAATGTTGTAAATGTACAATGAGACGTTACAAGTCCTCGTTCATATCGTCATATCGTCTTGTAAAATGTTAAATATAGAAATTCCCGCCATATTTCTATATTTTAGAAATTTGGCGGGAATTTACTTTTGCGGACCGAAATTTTTCATTAATTTCGCGGGAACTAATTTTCGCGGTTTAGGACAATACAAATTTTTCGCGGGAATTAATTTTCGCGGATTCGGCAAAAAACCGCGAAAATTAATTCCTGCGAAAATTAATTCCCTTAAGGTATGTAATGTAATGTCATAAGTCATGCCTGTGTAAAACTTTGCTATGGACTTACATAACACATCAATGTCATAAAAAAAACTTAATCTACCATTCGTGTGAGAGACAAACAAGCATGGAAACAGAGAATTAAGTAACAATGTAAAGGAAATTCACGGCCTTGCTCGCCCCTTCTTGGCAATTCGATCAACACTACATTTCCATAAAAAATTAAACAAATAAATATTGAAGTGCAGCACTATGCTGTAGATCTCATTTTTTTATCTTTTATCGTCAGTGAAATGATTGCCTTCCTCCTAATACCATTCAGAAATAAAATCTCGAAACGCAGACTTTTGCAAATGAAACATTACAGGTACCCTTTTTTGCTAATATATTTTTGCTGTAAACAGTCAATATGATTAAGATCTAAAAATGTCTACATTTACTTTTGTAAGTGCATTGCAGCTACGTCTTTTCCGGCATAAATTATATAACACTATACACTATAGTGTGTCCCAGAGAATTTCGGTCTGAGATTTTAACAGCCTATAACTTTTCACATCACTGCTTATAGACCTTGTTGATTCCGAAATGTGGAAGCAGACTGGAATGTGGAAGCAAAGGAACATAATTGATTTTGCGTTATTAAACATATGTTTTCTTTTATTTTGATGTGTAAACAAATTACATCATCGGCCATTTGATATAAGGCTATGTATACACTGAAAAACGCTTTTTCAAACTGAATATCCCACATGTAATATATAAAATATAAAAAAATTTGGCGATTGAGTAAAGCCAAACATTATTTCGTAGAAGACATAATAAATCCTGTAACAGAACAAAAAGAGAAAAGAATCCTAAGTAATAGCCAATTATTTATTGAACTATAGGAAGAACTTTATAACAACAAGCTAACTGTTCTTACTTATAATAAGCAGTAAATTTCCCATCATCTTGCCAATTCCAAAATGTAGAAGCAGTATATTTATCACTGCGTTACTCAATCCGGAATTGGAACCAAGATATTTTGCACTACCTTGCTCATTCTGGAATGTAGCAGCAATGTATTCCTCATCAACCTCGAACCCAGGGTCTCTTGCCTTTTCGATATACGGATAGCGGCAAAGAAGACCCTGGCGAACGCTGGTCACGTGACATGAAAATTACACAAAATCTGTGTAGTTTTTATAAGAGGTGGCCCGAAGAAATTTTGTCTTGTGCATTCAGTTTTTTATATAGCCACATTACAACCAATTTAGAGACCAAATATAATTCGTCGAGTTCACTCGAGCTCATTTCTGCAAAACTTTAAAGTTGTTTACATATTTCCAAGACTTCAACAGCATTCTGGAAAGCGGTGTTTCTGATTTGATAAAGATTCTATTCCTTATCAATGTTATTACATTCGAAAACCTTGAATGATAAAAGGGAGATTGCAAAATTCGTGTGGTGTTGTGTGTGGATTTTATTTTTGTAACGAGCTGTGTGTGGTGTTTATTTTAGAGACACACAAAAACATGTATAGAATGGACAAAAGTAAAAAAAATGAACAGAAAATTAAAACTTGAGTGTATTGAGGTTCAATCTTCCACAAAAGAAAATATAAATAACCTATAAAAGCACACAAAAAGTAAAAACAAACTATGAAGATAATACTTAAACAACAACAGTGCAGTGGTGAGAGAAGGTTCTCATTAAATAATGTTTGGGATGAAGAACTTACTCTAATATATTAAATGATTCAACATTGTTATTTATATCAAAATTTGCTAAGTTCACTGGTCAGTAGATGTATGTCTATTTCCAAAAAGCTCTATAACTTTTTCTCTTGTAAGTGTCCTAAGTATTATTGAGTATACGTCTGTCACAAATGAAGACAGAAAAACACAACTTATAAAATGTTCACTCTTCTTTAACCTATGAAGTCTTTCTGAAGTGTTAATATATACTTACTAGCCGCCAAGGCGGCGTCGCTCGCCGCCCATGTCCACCTGCTCTGTATCACTGTATCAATAAACGTCAAATTTCCTTATAAACGGCTCGTAAGACTTGTGTTCAACCAGAAGTAGATTCGAAGTCACAACCTCTGGTAAAACCAATCTTTTATCAGTGTAACAATACACTCAAAACGTAGAGAGAAAAAACTTCAACTTTCTATTAGCTTTTGTTTTAAAAAAGTTACGCGCTCTAACATGGGTGCTATCAAACGTAAGGGAGAAATCGTTTCTCTTCTTAAAAAGATCACACAGGAGGAGAGAAAAAAGGCACGTGCTAAATGAATAAAGAGAATAAAAAAACGTTCGATCAGAACGCTTAACAATTAAAAGAAGAAATTAATTTATTAAAAGAAAAGCAAAAAAAAAAAAAAACATTTTGTTTTGATATGATACTCTTTTTTTACCTATCGGTTTCTAAACATTGATTGCTCAAAAAAAAGTTCACCCGTCTCAGACAGTCAGGCAAGAGTTAGTGGCAAACCGAACATATGCTGCCACGTTCTGCCACTGCTGCTTTTTGTCCAAAATGTTTAATCAGTTAGTTTCTTTGTATTTAGTTGATGTACTGTTTTCAAAGCCAAGTCTACGTGGAATATAAAACTAACAATAATGATAAAAACAAAACGTTATTCCTATTAGTTCATCAGCCATAAAAAGTCACGTTCGATTGGGATTGCAATGTATTTGCTCTGAACTCACGTCGCACACAAAAAAAGAAATAATTTCGCTCACAACTCAATCTACCATTTTGCGTGACTTACAAACAAACAAACAAACAAACAGACAGAGAATCGGCTATTAATATATAGACTAGCCGCCAAGGCGGCGTCGCTCACCGCCCATGTTCAGCCTGCGTTGTATCACCACCTGCTCCAAATTATTGCACATAAAACCAGCGATAAGACTTCCTTTGCTGCTGGCTTTATCGCTTAATAAAGCTCGTTTGCACGTGAAGAGAAATACGTTCCTGGTGTTTCAAATCTTGCATGTTCTTAACTCAGCCGTTCATTGTCGCGGTCGCATTTAAAATGTCAGTAGACTTTCTTGCTTTACACAATGCATTCCGAACGTGAACTTCACGGGGTTTTTATTTACTATTTTAAACCAATCAAATATCAGTTTAACAATACACTCAAAACGCAGAGAGAAAAAACTTTTCAGCTTATTATTAGCTTTTGTTTTACGCGCTCTAACATGGGTGCTGTCAGAAGTAGGTGAAAAAATGGTTTCTCTTCTTAAAAAGATCACATGGGAGGAGAAAAAAATGCACGTGCTAAATGAATGAAGTGAATAAAAAACGTTCGATCAGATTAAAATAGATTAAAAGAAATCGATTAAAAGAAATTAAGACAACTATTAAGACAAAAGCAAAAAAAAAAAAAATATTTTGTTTCATGAATCTCTTTTTTTTACCTATCGGTTTTTAAACATTTTGATTGTTCGAAAAGAAGTTCACCCGTCTCAGACAGTCAGGAAAGCGTTAGGATACACTGGCAAACCGCACATGCTGTCATGTTCTGCCACTGCTGCTTTTTGTCCAAAATGTTTAATCAGTTAGTTTCTTAGTTGATGTATTGTTTTCAAAGCCAAGTCAACGTGGAATATAAAACTGACAATAATAATAAAAACAAAACGTTATTCCTATTAGTTCATCAGCCAAAAAAAAGTCACGTTCGATTGGGGTTGCAATGTATTTGCTTCAAACTCAGGCCCGCACACAAAAAAGAAATAATTTCGCTCACAACTCAATCTACCATTTTGCGTGACTTACAAACAAACAAACAAACAGACAGACAGACAGAGAATCGGCTATTAATATATAGATTAGTATACTTTAAAATTACGTTTGTTGTATTATGTTCACTACCTTTAACAGAATTATTTTTATTATGAATTCTTGTAGGATCTTGTGTCAGGATTTTAACCAGATTTTGACATATGTTGAGTGAAATTTGTTGTGTTAGTTTCAAGGTTACTATATGATCGAAAACAGGATGGTATTCTGTATGAAAACATATATTTTAAATTTCAGGGAAATTGCTTTTTAAATTATCTTCCCTTAAATCGTCTCAGTCATTCTTGTCAGCCCATTCCTCTCTCTCTCTGAAGGTACTTAATACATGACAATTTGCAGGATTTTTATAACCACGCTATGTGACGTATATAGTTTTAAGTTCTTATCTTCCTCAGCAGTAACTCGGATGATATCTTCTTTTTGCTCGAAAATTCTGCGGTCGTTGTAATATTTTCAGCCAATAGAATTCGTTAACTCAGTAGCGTTCGCCAGGGTCTTCTTTGCCGCCATCTGTATATCGACAAGGCAAGAGACCCTGGGTTCGAGGTTGTATTCCTCATTACATTACTCATTCTGTAATGTAGAAACAAGATATTTCACTTCGACTATGTTCTATGAGGCGGCATCGGGGTCAGAATTCGCGATTTCCCGTCATCCGTAAACGTTCGCCTAATTTCGAAATCGTCCGTCGGAAACTTCGCTTAATTACGAGGTCGGTCGCGATTAGACTTTTCCGACAGAGCCTCGCATCAGCTAACCTCTCTTTCGTTCTGGTCACTAAAATCTCGGATCTGGTCCACAATTTTTATAATGAACACATAATATGTCAGAAGTGCTGGGCTGGAAATCGAATTCAGCCGCACTGGGTTGGAAATCGAATTTGGCCGCACTCGGTTGGTTATCAAATTTGGCCGAGCTGGAAATGGAATTCAACTCCGGAAAAGTTATTTGTTTGGAACTTTTACAAGTGTCATTCTTTCTTGTATTATGGATATTTTGTATCAAATATGGACTATGTGATATACTCAACCTAAGCCGTGGCCCCTCCTGGAAAGCAGATGCAATGATGGCAACTGAGTGTGTGGCTAGCCACGTAAAACAAGTAATACCTAATAGCATAAATCTCCAAAAGTAAATATTTTTTGAGCAGCGCTAAATTAGGATAATTACGGTAATCACACGGTTGGGTGTTTTAACAAAAACGGCGCCTCATATGAGAGTGCAATTAATCCGTAATCTCACTTGTGAAATTACAAGCGATCATGAGACTTTTCAAACAATCCAATCTTTTGTTTCAAAACGTTCGAATATTTTGTTTCGGACTCGTGAAATTTTTTGTCCAGAAATAACTCATACAAATTTATCCTTAATTGCACTCGACAACGTGCGATTACATATACTAACAACATTTTCTTTGTAAGAGCTGTAAGACCGGAAAATAGTAGAGAACGTTATTATACAGTATCATACATATATTTCTTTTCTAAAACGAAGCATATCCTACAGTGAAAACATTTTTTCTTTTCTTTTATTCAATATCGGAGTAGCGAAAAGCAACTCAAATGCTGAAGACGATGCGAAATTTGGTGAATGGATCCACCAGAAAAGGTTTACATATCAAGAAACAGAAACTATGAAGGACCATGAAATGATTTCTCAATTTGTTAACCAAAGAAGATTTAACAGACAACTCATGAGCGTTCAACGATTGCTATATATCGAAATATAAATATATAATATATACAAGATATTTCAAATGATTACAAGAAACATTCAGCTTAGGAGCACCTCGTTTTCCAGAATAGATAGTACTGACTACAAAACCAGTTGGTTGAGATACTGACTCATGAGTAAGTTTCTCTACAACATTTTCCAGAATTCCTTGAAACTCTTTGAAATCATAATTCTCATAAACATCTTGCAATTGTCTAACTTGTCTTAATAACCTTTCAGCTTTTATCAACAGAATATCATCATCAATATCATTTTGTGTGAAAGAGCTGGATGCGTGCCTCAATCTGACAACACTTTCCATGAAGGCATCAAGTATAAGTACACAAGTCCACTTGCACTGCTCTGAAATCAAGCATTTTACATTCAATCAATCATACAAAATACATTGTGTATACATTACCAGAATATTACAACAATAGATTGGCAAATGAGTATTACTAAGTACAGCAAGTATAATATATTTGACTAGAATTAAAACAGTAGCTACCTCACAAGTTGAAACAAAAGTAAACAAAACAAAACAAAACAAATAGCAAATTCAAATAGCAACACCCAAAGGTTGGCGAAAATGTACTGTCACTATAGCCAAATGCTTAACTCATACATTTAAAAAAATAATTTTAGTCTATGAGTATGTTAACCTCTTATTAACTACATCATTCAGAAATCAGAAAAATAATTTTGCCATTTTGACTTTAGCTGAGGTAAGAGGCAGCACTCTCATTCTAAAACATTTAAAATCTCTTTTCAATCGATAGAAATGAAATAGGGATTATACTATATGAAAAAAACACATATGTAACGCAAATCTTAAAGTAGAAAAGAAAAGAATCAATACCATGTAGCGTTCACGTGTTGCCTGTTGCTGGTGCGCCATTATTGTTTCGCATCATGTCCAGGTCAAACAAGGTACACACTTACATCCTGCTCAGGTGATCCTGCGGCCGAATTCAATTTCCAGCCCAGTAAGTGCGGCCGAATTCGATTTCCAACCCAGTGCGGCTGAATTCGATTTCCAGCCCAGCACTTCTCACCATATTATGAGTTCATTATAAAAATTGTGGACCAGATCCGAGATTTTAGTGACCAGAACGAAAGAGAGGTTAGCTGATGCGAGGCTCTGTCGGAAAAGTCTAATCGCGACCGACCTCGTAATTAAGCGAAGTTTCCGACGGACGATTTCGAAATTAGGCGAACGTTTACGGATGACAGAAAATTGCGATTTCTGACCCCGATGCCGCCTCATAATGTTCACACGTTTCGGATAGCTTTTGTTCCGACATCGGAACGAAATCATTTCACTTTTTGCAGCGGAACGGAATCATTTCAATTTTAATAACGGATAACTTCGGAACAATGTGAACGAAACGTCTATCCGGTATGGAAATTGTTCCGAAATGATATCTATCCGATACATGTGAACATGGTCTTCATCTGCCTCATTCCGGAATGTGAAGCAAGATATTTCCTCTTATATCAGTCATTCGGGAATGTGGAAGCAAGATATTTCGAACCAATTTGGTCATTTCGGAATGCGGAAGCGAGATATTTGAGTTACTGTTGTAATTTCCTATTGTTCACTATTGAGATAGTGAAAAGAAAACACAATTTCCTAACTATTACTTAACTATTTCAAGGTATTTTGCTTAACCCTTTTAAAACTTCTTAATATAAAAACATGTATCTAATCTTCAGTTATACTTTTAGTTGCGAACCCATATATGAACACTAGAATTATGTTGTAAACTGACAGTGTAACAGTAGCTTTAAAACTATTCACAAGATAAAAGTAAACAACATAGATGTTTGTTGATCGTGTTTGATGATCAGTGAATTTTCTTTGTTATATGCGTATATAAAACATGCATATTTAATTTGCTTCCACATTCCAGTTCGCTAGCTTTGTGAGTTACATTTTATTGTACGACGAAAACTGTTTCAAATGAACATAAGCGTTCTTTAACCTGTTAACTTCATTGCGTGAAGAACGAAAAACTACCTACAAATTCTTATGCTATCTGTCTAGAGGAAAGATCAGAAAAATTCAATAAGACATAAAAATAATTTTAAGTAATGTACACATTATATTTTTAAGCAATCAAGGTCAGAAGTTAGTAGTGAAGTGATGCTTAAAAATGCGGACGCAGGGTACGGCTCATACGGCACAAGCAGTAGCAAAATTCAGTCAAGAGAACGATTTCTAAATGATTTACTGCCGTGCTTCTTTGTTCCGTTTTTCTATTCTTTGCTCCGTCATAATCATGCGATACCGTCGTAAATCTGTACTTGAAAATCTCTCAATATGGTTTTTTATGCATGAACGCATTATTTGTTTGCGCCTCATTTGATTTGCAAATTTTCGGTAAGCTATATCTGCAAACCCCACTGCTGTATTTTCCTTCTTTATGGCTCCAAAATCGGTTCTTCTTGATCAATGATAATACGAGTTATAACTAACAGTTTTTTTAAACATACTGCTCAAGTTCCAATTTTGCGGTAGTTGGACACCCATACCCCTAATCCCAGCTTCATAGTATTTCTTTCGTTTTTCCGTTTGTTTTGAAAGTACGTCTGTCGTGCCAAAGCACACAAAAAGGTAATACCTTTCAGAAGAAATGCTTTGCCTCTAAATCTTTCGGTTGTCGGAAGAGTAAGTACATAAGGCTCAAAAGTCACACACGTGCATTCTTTGGACTTCTTTCTCAATTTGCCTCATGCATGATGGCTTTATATATTTGTAGCTTTGACGACAAACAAAATTTCATAAATCTCGAAGAATTTGTACGTAGAACTTCTTTATTATTTTTTGCCTTGCTAAACTCTAGTTGGAATTTTACTCAGAATCAATGGACTTGATCATCTTGGCCGTGATCAAAAACTACAAAGTTTGCATGTATACATTAGCTTTATATGCACAATTATTTCATGAGTTTTCGGTGATGATGATTGTTCCTATAGCCATGTGTTGTTAGCTTTATTTAGAAATAAGTCAGCGGTAAGTTCCCAGCGGGCACAAGACGTCTTTGAGACGTCTTATTTTAATCGTAAAATGGTTTTTTGCTTTCCAGATCATTTTGGGACGTCGTAGGGACGTCTGAAACGGGACGTCCCAATTGGGATCCTTTTACGACGTTTTTGGGACGTCTTTATACGGATTGAATAACGACCTTCGAAACAATTATAAACTTAAGATCATTTTGGGACGTTTTACGGACGTCTGAAACGGGACGTCGCAATTGGGATCCTTTTACAACGTTTTTGGGACGTCTCTGTGCAGATTCAATAACGATCTTCGAAACAATTATAAACTTTCAAAAGCAATCAGTCTGTATAGAATGATTTATTGTAAATGTTTTTAAACGTCTTGACAACAAGCAGCGGTGGCATAACGGTTACGAGTTCGGCTGGCACACCAGAGGTTCCAGGTTCGGGTCCGCCTGTGGCCTATTACAGTTTTTGAAAGAGTAAATTTCATAATCCTGCGACGTCGTTACGATGTCGTTGGGATGTCATCGAGACGTCTCAATGAAGATGTAAGCAAAACACAAGATATTCATCTAATTGCCATGATCACACTGTCAGCATCCCAAAATCATCAAAGAATTTTTACCAACAAAGTTTCATTCCTCGCTCCTCCACTCTCTGGAATTCTTTACCCCAGTCTGTTTTTCCTTCTCATTATAATCTTCAACACTTTAAATGTAATGTCCATCGTCACCTTTCCCCCTTGTACCTCAATACACATTAGTGGTTTTAAACCTTGTATTGAGCGACTAATTAAAAAAAAAAAAAAAAAAAAAAAAAAATTGGGACGTCTTTTGAGATTCCCACTTCGCGACCATTTTGCGACGTCTTAGGGACGTCTTGAAAAGACGTCTGTTTGCTATAAGGGCTCTTACATTATTAGAACTTCAGCTTAACACAACATTTTACAGTGAAAATCCTCTGTTGCTAAAAACATTTACTGGAGATCAAGGGAAAATATTTAGAGGGTTAAGGAAGAAGCAATGCAAATTTGCCAGGAACAAAATTGGTGTTCTTCATGCACCCATTATGTGTGTCAGGCTGAAACCAACTGCTCTTAGTCTGGCCTCGTAAGCTGGATTAATCTGGCAGGATGAGGGGACACAGATCTTAAGCACTTTTCCTATAATTACTATGTTCTTTTGGTTCTTGGGTTTCTTTATAAAAGGAGAGAAACCACAGGAACATCTAGGTTTCAAACAGCTTTAGCATTTCCTTGGTTACTCAGGAAAACCTTCAGCTTAGAAGTAGTAGTTGTTCATGTTCTTACAAATAAAATTGAAGAAATTTCTCATGATGTATCTTCTACAGGCAAAGCTAGGGAAATTCATGAAGGCAATTAAGATCATACAGCATTGGATGATGATGATACAACCCACATGGATATGTCCTCAACAGCTTTTCCCCCAGGATATAAAATCCTTTATGTTTTAAGCTCTAGAAGACAACACAGATGGATGGTCATTTCTGTTGAAATAGTTAGATTATTCTCTTTTCTGGAATTCCCTAACTACTCTGTTTTGGTGGGAAATAATCTTTAGTCAAAGAAATGTTTGGTATTTTGACTACACTGACAGTTATAGCGGAGTCATCGCGACTCCTGAAAGGGAGTCATTGAACAATGATAACCTAAGGGAGTAAATCAGATGATACGAAGAGCATCTTAAGGGAGTCATTTTGTTTTTACGGGGTGTCAAGGGAGTCATTGTGACTCCTATAAGTCATCAGAAGTGATGTAAGTCAAATGAATCTTTAAAGGAATCATTTTGATGCTCGTTGTAGAGTCAAATGGAAAAACAAAGCCACTGTTTCGCACGTTTGAATAATTTTTTCGTAAGCAATTGCTTAATTGAGAGTAGAAAGAATTTAACACATTTGAACAATAAAGATACGGCTATTAACTCCTGAGTGTACTTTCTTTGCCTTTTAATAAATAATCATTCTTTTGTATAGATATTTCCATACATAATCACAAGAATTGCGAACTTATTTAATATTCTCGTGCTCACACATGTGAGCGAAAGTTTAAGATGAAAATATAACTTGTGGATAAAAAACGTGTCGTGCTTTTTCTGTAACTTCAACATTAAAAGGTAACGTGTTTTTATTATAACGGTTTAACGGATATGATACACAAATTGCATACATATTTCATATCAGGAGGCATGCAGTTGTACTATTCTTGGATTTCCTTCTTGACAAAATTGAATTGCTGTGTTCGTGTAACTGACAGTTTCTTTCGTTCTTTTTCTTGTTCTTAAATAATCTTAAAGAGAAAGTATTCGGAAAAAAGTTGAATGATTTTGAATGATTACTATTTTTTTGTTAATTCTAACTTTAGTGATTATTTTTTCTATAGAAATTTAATATGAAGTTTTCCTGTCAATTTGACTGTTCGTATAAAACAGTTAATTACAAATGGCTCATGAAACATTTATGGAACTTTCACTCAATGCAGGCTAATTTCGCTGTGCAATGTAATATTTCTGGATGTCTGTCAAAATTCACAAGTCAAAAGAGCTTTGCAAGACACATCCGAATTAAACACAAACAATTCAATGATAAATTCTTGGGGGAGTATGTGACAACTCAAGCGGTCAAATCAGATGATAGTGGACCTAGTGCGGAGAATGATACACCTGATACCAGTGTGAGTTTGGATATTAATGGAAGTGACAGCAATCTTGATAGCAGTGATGATGAAGATGTTCATGATCAGTATTTTGAGCCGTACTGCTCCATGAATGTTGACGATGGCGTAGCGGATGTTTTAATTGAATTGAGAGAAATACATAACGTTACTCAAAGCGCAATTTCATTCATTTGCGATAAAATTATTGATATTTTAAAAACAGATAGATTTTCACAAAGGCAGAAGCTGCAGAAATCTCTACGTGAGAATCATCCTAGTTTTGTACTGGATTATGAAAGTAAACTTATTTTGGAATGTGAGAGTCCATTCATAAGACCGTTTCAAAAGTTTTCCAACAGTCAGACATTGAATGCTTATATTTCTCAAAAAACAGCATATGTGCCTCCATGTGAAATTACACTTGGAATTGATCCAAAGACTTCTTGTACAGACTGTATTTATTATACCCCTATCTTAAAAACATTAGAAAATTATCTGTGTCATGAGGACGTTATTGGGGATATAGTGAATCCTCGTGTGAAAAGCAGTGACTCTTTGGAAGATTTCAAGGATGGATGTAATTTTAGCAACAGTCCTTTGTTCTCAGTTCAGCCGAATGCGTTGCAGGTTGTATTGTATCATGATGATTTCCAAGTTTGCAATCCACTTGGTAACAAAACTGTTAAGTTCAAGATTTCTGGATTTTATTACCTGATTGGTGAGTTGCATTTTCTGTCCATTAACTTGCTTGTCTTGCTAATAAATTGATTTCCTTATGTAAAATGCAATACAAGGCAATTATGTTTTTTCTATGTTTACAGGTAATGTCAGGCCAGAGCATCGATCACGATTGAAAGATTTACACCTTGCCATACACTGTAAAGCTGTGCATGTGAAAACGTATGGTTACAAATCAATTCTCGCTCCTTTAATTGAAGACGTAAGGTTGTTGGAAACATGTGGAATTAAATTCAATTTTCACAACTCAACTCATCATTTCTTTGGAACTTTAACAATGCTTGTTGCGGACAACCTTTCTGCTCATGCCATTGGCGGGTACTATGAAAATGTTTCTACAGTCCAAAGATTTTGTCGCACATGCAACCGAACAAAAGATGCCATAGCAGATCATTCTTGTGTTGATGTAGTACGTACCCGAGAAGCTTATGATGCTCAAGTAGCTGAAGTTGAAAAATCACCTGAACTTTATGGAATCAAAAAGAGATCTGTTCTAAACGAACTCAACTTTTTTCATATTGCAGATGGTTCGCCTGGTGATCTTGCACATGATGTTTTTGAGGGATTTGCCATGGATTTTCTGGCTGGTATTGTCGTTTATTTGCTGAAAACATATGATGTTACCTTAGGTGAAATCAATGATCGCATTGTCAACTTTGAATATGCTGAAGTCCATAAGAGAAATAAACCGCAGCCAATAAAAGAGAAGCCAATCAGTCAACTGAAGGTTAGGCAGACAGCATGTGAAATGTGGAATTTAATTTTGCTATTTCCATTGATATTAGGCGATTTGTTTTCAGCGGGTGATAAAGTGTTGATGTTGTTCTTGAAGTTTCATGATGTAGTGCAAAGGCTTTGTGCTCATGTTTTTACTAACAATTTTTTGTTCAACTTTATGTATGTAACGTTTGGTTTTAGATGTCGTATCCTATGCTGCTATTCTTTTGCCGTCGTTACTTCGGGAAGATGCTTCAACGATGTTCCAGAATTTTGGAGCAAAAATTCATCCGCAGATTGTTTGCAAAAAAGATGTAAACACATTGCTAGAAATTATAATTGCTGACGATTTTGATGTCATTGTCGACAAAGTTAAAGTTGGGCATGCTGACGATTTTATTTCAGCAATAATGCTGTTATTTGGTACCTTTTATGTTTATAACTTGGCGTACCCGAAAGCTATTAATGGAACATTACTTTTTATTCAAAAAGAAGTACTTAGAATTCACGATGCGACACAACCTGTTGCTAAAGTAATAAATCTTATTACTAAATTGAACAAGAGTGAAGTTTTTAGTAATTGTATTTAAATTTTGTCTCATTCTTGTTTCACAGAGATTGCATGTAAAGTGAATAATAAAGGACTTCTTTTGTCTGTTATGATTCTTCATCTCGTTTCTAATGTTAGTAACTGCAACGTACTTAAAGATCATATTAAAACATCGTAAAAACATTTTTTCTTGAGGTACTATTTCGTTTGTAAACCTCGTTATTTATCTGTATGTGACGTAAATTTCGAAAAAATATCTTATTTAATCTCCATTTATTTGATTTTTCTTTGTGTTTCTTCATATTCTCACTATTTTTCGAGACAGAACTGGTATTTATTTTAACTGAAATATTCATTAACAAAAATTAACGCCGTGAAACTTTCTTCGTGTTTTTCTTTCATTCTTGATTTACCTTTTATTGAAAAGTTGGAGAGACAATCGAATTATGATATATAAAAAAGAAATATCGTATATTGTAGCAATTAAAAAACATGCAAAAAATATTTATTGTTAAGAAATATCAAGTTTATAGTTTATAATGTATTTGCGTTTTCATAAATGTTTTTGCATGTATATATTCGCAGTGTTTTTATGAAAAGATCGACAAATGATTTCAAGTAAATTGCATTGTTTTCTTAATTATCTTGAGATCACCCTGAAATCCGGGGGCAAGATAAGCAAGATGGCCAAGCGTCAATATTATGATACTGGAATGGGAGTCATTTAATATTAACACATTATGCCCGTACAAGCGTCATTTGATATCAACGCAATGATGCTCTGAAGGGAGTAATAGCGGATTGAAGCTCTAAAGGTGATCAAAAAATGACTCTTGTTTGGGCATTATTTCGAAATGATGCTGAAACGGGAGTCAAGAAATGAGAATCGTAAGAGAGTCTTTTCCAAATGACTCCCTTTGAAGGGTCACGAATGTCGCCATTTTTGAGAACTGAAAGGGAGTCATTCATGGTAATGAGAAGCTAAAGGGAGTAAAAAAAGATACTTGTAAGGGAGTCAAAATGACTCGCAAAAGGAGTCGCCACAGGCACTCTGAAATGACTCCCTTAGAGTTCTCATATTGACTCTCGAAAAATTGTCAGTGTAGATCTTTATGTTCTGGTAATTTTGTTTCTGTGCATGTCATGATTGATAATCAAATGAAACAAATACCGTGGCTGAAAAGGACATCGAAAAAACTCATTACGTAACAGGCGGCATAACTCGCGGCAAAACAGGCGGCCGCCTGTTATAACTCGCGGCCGCCAGTTGTAACGCGCGGCCCCTAGTTATAACTGGCGGCCCCTTGTTTTAGCACCAGTTAGGTCATTCTGGTCTGCAAAATTATCTTCATTTTGAGTGCCCGTCTATAATAACACGCGGCCGCCTGTTATAACTCGCGGCCGCCAGTTATAACTCGCGGCCGCCTGTTATAACTGGCGGCCCCTAGTTATAACTGGCGGCCCCTTGTTTCAGCACCAGTTTGGTAATTCTGGTCTGGAGATTTATATTCATTTTGAGTGCCCTCGCTGTTGCTGTTGAAGGTTTTGGTCTTGATTTTATTACTTTTACAAATTGCTTTAATTATGGCGGAAGATACTGCAGAGGCAGAGACTCTGCTACAAAGCTACAGAAAGGTAAGCTGTTTAAACGTTTTTGAGCTTCTAATCCCCTTTGAATTTATACTCAACAAGGTCTCCCTTGTATGCTTTATTTGCTGGCGTGGAGTTTAGTTTGAACACAAATTTGCAATGTTGTATATATTGTGTTATTATTTGTGATGTTTTAGATTGAAGAATTTCTGAACAAACGAAATTTAACTTGTCTGTTATCATCATTCGTTTGTCACAAAATTGATGATGATGTTGCTGCAGATGTTTCTGATTCCAAGCTAAGTGATATTGGATTGTTGTATGGTGATATTCTTTCTTATCGTCATACATTTAAGCCAAAACGAGATACACTGGGAAAGTCTTATGAGGAAAAAGCAGAAGAATTAAGAAGACGGTTAAGAAAAACACATAATACTGGTAAATCAAAAGGAACGTTAACAACAAAGAAGGACACATTTAATGTAACTTTCAGTTTAAAATGCATTGAAAAAAAGACTTATGTCTTGAAAAGGTATGCAGCATGTGCATGTTATATATAAACAAAATGTGATTTGTATATATGTAAAGTTAGTGATATATATAAAGAAATCATTTTGTACTTAGAGCTCTTCATCATGGGGTGTAAAATGAGGGTTTTAAGGCTATCTTTGTACTTTTACTTTTTAGAAACCAAACATACATTAGAAATTGTCAAAAAGAAGATCAATACCATACTTTGTTATTTCATGCAAAAGAGCATTTTCAAATTGTTGGAAATTGTTTCCTTGGTGATTATAATGGCAAATCCTACAGTGGCACATTTGATAATCTGGAACATTTTGCAATGCAGAGAAAAAATAAAAAGAAAGCAATTCACATGTATTTACATTACCCTCATTCATACACAAAGTTGCAACTGAAGTTACTTGCTAGTACCCCTCAATTCAGTGATGATGACGACCAAGATGATTTTGATATTTTTTTCCAAGACCTCAAGCAGAACCCTACAACTATGAACAACAATTCGCAAATTTCAACTGTTACCTCTAATTCATTATACTCAGCGCCTACCCAAAATGTTGATTCTGCAAGTGGTATTCCTTTTGAAACATCTGGAGTAATGTTGAAACCAACAACAGCATCAGCTAATAGTGATGAGGATGTAAGATTATGGTTTAAGTTATCAATAGTTACACAATATCATATGAAAAATAGGATTAATGTTTCTAATCATTCTATTTATTAGGTGCAGATTGAATCGTGTGCTGCAAGTACTTCTGGGAAAAGGGCACTTTGTACAGTGTGTTACTGTACATATATTGGTGAGGAATGTCTGATTTGTAAACAGAATGAAGAGTATAGTCAAAGCTTGGCCATTGATCAATTAAAAGATTCAGGTTCTAGTGGAGATACTACTACCAGTAAGGATAACACTGCCTCAGAAGATGATAACCCAAGCCTTTTTGAATTAAGATCTGCTAGACTAACTCATTTTAGAAGAAGACAAGTACCTGCTAGATTTAGACATTCCATAGGGTCTCCAAGTTTGTCTACCGCTATTAAGCAGTCAAACTATGAAGAGACTGAAGAAGCTGTTCCCTTTGGAAACAATGAAGTAATCAGATTTTTTGATTCTTGTAATGATATTTATTCAAACGATACAAAGTCACCATTTGATCCAGAACTGCCTAAAGAATCCATTATTATTTATTGAGAAGGCAAAAAAAGACTTTGATGCAGATGAGGTAGAGAGAGTATCCAAACATGTTATTGTACAGCGTGATCCTGAACGTTTCTGGCCTGTAATCTTGAGACAAACATTCGATTTAAAGAAAGAAAATATCTCTGTAAGGTTTGCTGGGGAAGCCGCTACAGACTTAGGTGGTCCTCAACGAGAGTTTTTGACTTTGGCTATGGAACGATTTCACCAAATTCCTGGAATCTTTGTTGGTAGCCAAGGAAATGCTTACTTGCGAATGATACCAGAAAGTATTGTTAAGGGCCATTATTTTTTGCTTGGGCAGTTGACTGGACTTGCCATTCTTTCTATTGGTCGTGGATGTGAATGCTTTAACTTGCTAGTTCTGCAGGCAATGTATAACATTGATTTTGGAAACCAGCTGCCCCAAATTGATGATAAAGAACTAGAATACAAACTTACTTGTGTTGAAAATGGGGATGTCGATAGTCTTTTGGAGCTTGGTATCACTCCTACTGAAGAAGCTATGGAAAACAAAAAGCTTCTAACCATCAGTTTCGTTATACTAAGAAACTTTGGAGCCATCGATCAGTTCTTAAAGGGTCTTAAAAACGTGCATGTTTCCTTTGGTGATAGTGCAAATGTCAATGTGATGAAATCATTTCTTATGCCTGTTGGCAGCATGGTTAATCTTCAAGAATTCTTGGAAGTGATAGATTTTCATAAAGAAGGTGAAGAAGGTTCAAATGTTTGGAATACTTGTTGTAATCTTGTATGTGACGTAGAAATATTTTTTGCATCAGTGGCAAATAATGAGATTGATGGCATTAGTTTAAGTGACATATTATTTTTATTTACTGGGTTAAGAAGAATTCCACCCTTTGGTTTGCAGAAAAATATCGACATATACTTCAGTGATGTTGAATTTCCAAAGATATCTACTTGTGGATACATCGTCACATTACCATTGAAGGATGTTGAGAAGTCATTAAATATTGCAGTAAACTTTGGTGATGGATTTGGAGCTATTTAGTTGGACATTTCATATTTTTAGGGGTCTTAGCTTAGGTTGTGTTGAAAGTTTCTAATAAAACTTTCTCTTTCTTATAGTTTGTTTTTGTTAATCTTACAAAAAATCGAAAAAAGTAAGACCTCAGTTTGTTTGAAATTTTTTTGTTTCAAAACTAACTGGCCTTTTTGTTTTGTCATTTTTTAACTATCTTTTTTATATACACATATCCTGACTGTATGCAAGCATTACACCGACCGTTTTGTTAGAATTAACGCCATCGATGTCACGCCCGAAAAAGAAAAGAAAAGCTTTTATGAGACTAGCTTTTATGATACTAACTTGATTATGTTTAACAAAATCTTTTTGTATTGTGTTGATAATACATGTAAAACTATATCATGAAATTATCACTTTCTAAAAGTCCCAAAAGTTTAACATACAGTTGCAATGCTTCATCAGCATTATCCGCATTAGACAGTTCATTTATTCGTACATAACACCATAGTAGTTCATGTAGATCTTTGTTGACGTAAGTAGGATGATGCTTAATAGAAAGAACTTCCTCTGCGACAGTTATATCTTCCTCTCCAACATCTGTGCCTTGGCAAGAATATCCTATGGTGGTCGGACAGTAAAATAAAATATCTGGTCTGCCGCCAGGTGCGAGTGCTGATTGCCGAATGTGTCGAGAATTCCACGTTTTTAAAAATAAGTTAAGTTCCAATTGTATAACAGGTAGAAAGCAAAATAACAAACATTCTTGATGAGCAAGAATTTGAGGCCGGAATAACCCATCCATTACCATATCAGAAAAAAATTTAATCCACCAAGAAAGACGATATTTCTTTAAGCGAGACCATAAAGCTTCAATCCGCTGGTTTCTTGTTGATCCAGCATAGATATAACTGTCATCATTCCCAGTAAAAAATACCTGCAAATCTTGACAATATATATTCTCTGTTCCTTTATCCATCCGCAATAACCTGGGGGCCATTTTGAACCGCTTTACTGTTTTTAAAAAGTAGTTCGCTATTATGATGGGATCACTGTTAGATGACGAGACCATCAGCCATAAAATTTTTCGGCTAAAACCGTCTATGCAGCCGTGTATACAAAACCCCCATGGTTTCAGCTTATCATTTCCGTCCAAATGATAAATGTGACCTGGTCCCTCTGACGCATAGACACGCCTGCTAGTAACCGTCCTTTGTCGAACTTGTACACCCTCGGGATCAACATTTTTCAATGCTTTTCTCACTTCTTCTTTGGAAATATTTAAGTTGTATTTTACAGTTATTATTTCCGTCATTTGACGATATCCAACAAGGGCTATGGATGTATCAAGTTCATTTTCTATGATTTCTCTTAAAATATCGTCGCTCACGTTACGTTTTCGATTCAAACCTTCCTTACGAAGAAACTTCTTCATCCAAGACAATGAGATATGCTTTCCATGATGATGCTTGATGATTTCCACAATTTCCTTGTATTTCAATTTTGGCTTTACAGAAAAATAGTGTACGATTAGATGACTTATGTTCCCAAAGCTTGGATCCAGAAAAATGTCTACCATATCACGCACACGTACTGCTAAAATTGTTTAAACCAATATTGAATTCTGTGTGGACCAGAAATGGCTTTACAAAAATATTATTTCTCCCATTATAACAGGCACTCAAAATGAAGATTCTCCAGACCAGAATTACCAAACTGGTGCTGAAACAAGGGGCCGCCAGTTATAACTAGGGGCCGCCAGTTATAACAGGCGGCCGCGAGTTATAACTGGCGGCCGCGAGTTATAACAGGCGGCCGCGTGTTATTATAGACGGGCACTCAAAATGAAGATAATTTTGCAGACCAGAATGACCTAAC
This sequence comes from Turritopsis dohrnii, assembly GCA_027922465.2. Classification (NCBI taxonomy): domain Eukaryota; kingdom Metazoa; phylum Cnidaria; class Hydrozoa; order Anthoathecata; family Oceaniidae; genus Turritopsis; species Turritopsis dohrnii. The sequence goes on along the minus strand of BQMF02000071.1, from coordinate 41,633 downwards.
TGGTGCTAAAACAAGGGGCCGCCAGTTATAACTAGGGGCCGCGCGTTACAACTGGCGGCCGCGAGTTATAACAGGCGGCCGCCTGTTTTGCCGCGAGTTATGCCGCCTGTTACGTAATGAGTTTTTTCGATGTCCTTTTCAGCCACGGTAAACAAATGATTATTATTGTTATTATTATTAACAATCTTTATACAGGATAGGTTTTTTCAATATTTACATATTGCTATTAACTAGTTAGTAGCTAAAGCTAAAATGCCCCGCCTCAAGCTTCAGTCTGTCTCCAAAAAATCATAATTTCCATGGATTAGACAATAGAGCTCTTTTGTTTCATTTAACAAAGGATTTTGACGTTTGCAGTGTGTTTTAAATAGTAACTAGACGCCTCTCATGGCTTGAATAATTTCCTCTTCAGCCATTATAAATTTAAAATATAATATTTGGTAGAAGTGAACCAATATCACTTGAAAAAAGGTAAAATAGATTGACGACAATTGTATGCCTCAACACTATTCAGGTCTATTACAACCAAATGATAAGGTGAAACATGTCTAAAAATTGAAATCATATGCCTATTTATGGCTAAATTAGAAAAAGTGACTGAAAAATTCGAAACACTTTCCATTTCTTCTTTGAGCACTCTTTAAAAAAATTGGCACAAATTGGGAGCAAATTGCGAATGTGGTAACAAGCATACAATATTATATATATATAAATCTACTAAAATCAGCAAACTTACATTTCACCAGTTGAAGCTCGTCAATAATACATTATGAACAAAAAGATGGAACCTTTAATTAACTTAGAGTGCGTTTACATGAGAGCCGTAGTGAACTCAAACCGGTTTGAAATTTTAAGCTGTTTGAAATTGGGCCTTCTGTTTACATGAGAAATTTCGATACGGCCTTGACGAGTTTTATAGAGTAAAAATCGAAACAATCCCAGCCGGCACAAGACGTCTTTTAGACGTTTAAATCAAGTCTAAGTTACGTCTTTAGAAAGACGTCTAGCTAAAACGTCTTTTAGACGTCTTTAAGATATCTTGAAAAATCTAAGTCGTCTAAAAGACGTCTAAAAATCGTCTTTAAAAGTACGTATTTTATTGGCACTTCAAAGACGTCTTTTAAACACCTTTAAAAAGACATCTTTCTCAAGACATATTAAAGACGTCTTTAATATGTCTTTTTTTATTCTTTCCGCTTTATTCGATTTTCGAATGTTTGATATTCGATTTCTTGACGGGGTGAAACATTTAGTTTAATAATCTATTTATGTTGTTATGTTCAGTCAAACTACGAGGACAAATGAATTAATGTTATTATGAAAGGTTTCATATGATCATATTTGATGCTTAGTTTTTTAAAAGCTGGTAGATTTTCGATATTTATGATATACTGCTACCTATTTACCACCCCCTGATTATCGTATCTGAATCAAATTAATTCTTAAGCAGTTTCAAAAATGTTCCTTCGAAAAGTTTTTGGTCATGCTGTTTACAAAAATATGTAAGTAAATCTTTTAATCTTTAACTCCCAATATTAATGAAATTTCGTAAACTATTTGGTTGTTTTGCTAAGGTAATAACATGTATATTCAGCGATTTTGTTGATTTGCTCTAGTTTTAATGTTAAATGATGGGTGTTTCTTTATGTTTACAGATTCACATACTTGATCATTTGGATTCAAACTTTTCATTTGGATTTTTGTAAGTATTTTTTATTCTCTTTCGATGCTTTTGTTTTGGATGTTAGAGAAAAAAAGTCTCTTGCAAAACGTGTAAATGTATTGGTTTAGTAAATGTTATTTTATACAGAAGTCTTCCCTACATTATTTTTGTATTTCTTTATTTCATTCCAGGGTGATGAGATATGCAAGTGTACGAAAATGAAGATGCTTTGCTAGCATACCATGAACTAGAGCCTCCTCCAAGTTATGATGAGTTATATCTAACACAAGACAGGGTTTTTCAAACGTTATGTATTTCAGCTAGAAACTTATACTTAAAGTCTTTTTTCTGCATATATTTTATTTTGTTGTTTTGTTGTATTACGTATGAAAAAGTATGTTTCATTCGAAAGAATATAAACATTTTAATTCAACTTAGATGTTTTATTTTCCCTTAAGGTATAAAGGACGTCTAGAAAAATTCTATTTTGTCCGCTTTCAAAACGTCTTTAAGACGCATTCTCAAAACGTCTTTTAAATATCTTAACAAGACGTCTAAAAGACGTCTAGAAAAGGTCTATTTTGTCCGCTTTCAAGACATCCTTCCTAAGACGTCTTTAAGACGCATTCTTAAGACGTTTTTTAGATATCTTGACAAGACGTCTAATAGACATCTTAGATTAGACGTCTTAAAAGCGGACAAAATAGACGTTTTTTAGACGTCTTTTAGACGGCAAATGCGACGTCTTTTAGACGTCTTTGTGTCGGCTGGGCAATTGAAAGGTGCTGATTTCGAATTTGACAATGATTTTGCCAGGTTTTATTAAAATTGGGCAATTTAGGTCAAATGTGGACCAAATTTAAAAAGTTCTTCAAATTTCAAAAAATTTTGCGCCGATCACATTTGAAAGGTGCTGATTACGAATTTGTCAGTCATTTTGTCAGATTTGACGAGAAATGGGTAATTCGGGCCAAATTTGGATCAAGCTTAGAAAGTTCTGCAATACTCATAAAAATTTCTACAACGCACAATTAGAAGTTGCTGATTTTGAATTTGCCAGTCATTTTATTAGATTTGAAAATAATTTGGCAATTCGGCAACGTTGTATTTTTGAGACTAAAATGCATCGTTGTGTTACGTCCTGAAGTCTTCAAGCCAAGCGGCTTCTTGTTTTGGTTAGTTCCTGCTTCAAAATTTTCACATATTTTGCTTATCCGTATAGGCACAATCGGTAAGGCACTTGGATTTCCTTTCCATCTCTAGCATTACAGTAACTATGCTTATATATTTTATGCTTATAGAAAAGAGAGTGTATTTGTTATTACGATGATTCAATGATTCAATACACGCATAAACACAAATAATTACCATTATCGTGTCATACTTTCAATTTTTTAACAAAAAGACAAAAATTAACACATTTTATCATCCACGAAATTAAACTCTCACAAATAATCTTTCCCATCCGCGAAAAAAAGTATTTTGATCAACCGAGAAATTAAATTCCCGCGAAAATTCATTCCCTTAAGGTAATTAAGCTTAATCAAGAAAACCTTTTATCTACAGGACATTCTTTGCTGACTGCGGAGAAGTAGTATAAACATATTTCACGATTGCATAAGTATATCGGATGTTCAAATTCTCCAAAAATTTTGAACAAGTGATATTTACGACTATAAGAAGATAGTAAAAATGTCTCTTCACCTTGCATCATTTCTTGAAACAACCTTGTAGATATACAAAGTTTTCACGATGCGATACATAGGTTTTGAGAATGTCAGAAACAATAACTGCTGAAATCTCGGTTTCGCTGAGTGGCTGGTGCGATTCCAGTAACATTTCCTGTGCTAATTTAATACTGTTATAGGCGTTTTCGTACTGCTTATCTTCACAAGCTAATTCTTGCACCACCTTCCACATAGGCTTCAGTTCCATTTGCGTGTCAATAATAATCGGACGTTTTTGCAATGAATCTTTCCAATCGCGTATCATTTCTTTCACATCCGTTTTATTTTCTGGTTGTACTCCTCCATGCCAAGAAAGAGAGTTTAAATCAATTGATGGAAGTGAACCTTCATTTCCTTTACTTCTCCCTTCAATAAATCCGCCTCCATATACTTTAACAACAACAAAATGACCCCACTCGTCAAAGAATTTCTTCATTCCATCCATGTATAATTTGGGTTTAACTGTAATGTCTTTCAGAGCCTTTTCAAATTCCTCAGTTACCTTAAATTCATATTTCTTCAACGTTAATGAGAACAAGCATTCCTCTCTTCGAAAGGTAATATCTGAATTAGAGATGTTATAACCACTTTTAACTTTTAAATCAAAATCACTTTCTCTCACATTACATTTAGCACCCAACTCATTCAATCTGTAGTTAATATATCCTTGCTTATCGCAAAACACTATCTGCTTGGTAAGGGCTCTATCGTGATTCCTTAAAATAACTTCATTAGGTATTAAAATGCCAAAGGTGGTATAGCGCCAGTTATTTGCATCAAACGAATATATTGCTTGATCTAGCACTTTATCGTGATAAATATCATAACCCATTCCAATCTTCAAATCTTTAAAGGACTGATTGAGATAGTGTTCAGGAAGCTCAGGTACCAAATTGCATTTGTTAAGAACACTGAGTGTTTTAGGGCCAATGGAGTATGGATACAGTATACCGGCTATATCATCGAAGGTCTTGCCTTTGATCTCTTCAATTTCTTTCACTCCATTCTCAATAAAAATATCTGCGAGATAATCGCGTTCTTCATGTAAATCCTCATCAAGGTTGCATTTCATTAAAACTTGTTGTATTGGGTTTGATTCGTCTTCAGGGAAAAGTTTTGCATATAAGGCTTCTTCATCATCATCCAAATCAACATCATCATTAGCAGTAACTGATAGCTCTTCTACTGGATTCAATTGCCTTTGCTCTCGGAAGAAGTGAGAAATCGTGGCCGATGCCAAATTGTCCCCATTACCTTTCAACATATCCAGCATAGCTTCAAAAACATTTAAAGGTTGCCTAGTTCCACATGGCAGGATTTTCCATTCACTGTTTCCATCAACACAGGATCTTCAGAAGTCACAACATACTCTACAGTTCTATTAGTGCCTTTACGTTCAGTAGTAACGTTTGAGTAGACACCCTTGTATAAATGATTGACCAGGGAGCTTTTACCAACATTAGTGTAGCCATTCAAAAGAATAATAGTTTTACCAAGACAACGTTTCAATTTGACCGAATCTTCGATCATGCACAAAAGCTTTCGAGCATTTTCGTCAGTTTTGCCAATTTCAGAAAATTTATCTAATTCATCTTGGCTCTTCGGCAAAGTGAAAAATTTCTCCGGTTGATTCTATAAACAAACAAATATATGACTTAGAAATAATTGGAAGATGCTGATTTCTAATTTGGCTGACTTTTTTCAGATTTGGTCAAAACTGACGAAGGATTATTAATTTTTAGGAAAGATGACAAGCAAAAACTTATTGATTTTCTTAGTGGTGATATGTTACATAGTGACCCTTGACTGAGTTAAGTAACAGATTCAAATGTATATTCATTCACATACTATAAAAGTGACAATTGGGATATGGGACCCCAGTTCGCTGGTGGGCCCCGGGACATTTAAATGAAAATTATCACATCAAAACTAAAAATACGAAATAAATTAAGAAAAAAGAAAGCAAATTTGTAGATGAAACCCTCACAAAAGCTATGAAAAGGTGATTAGCACATTAAATACAAGTTCATGTGTGGGAAGAAATTTATTGCTTAAAATTTCATATAGTTGGAAATACATGAAATCAGAAAAAATTTTGAGAAAGACTTAAATGAGTATCTTTGCATGTTAATTGCAATTACGTTGTGTTTAAGTTTCTATGCTGTGTGCACCCGTGTGTGTAGTGTTAATATCGTATCGTATTGTTAATCGCAGTTTATTATGTTTCTTTATACAGTGTGTATAAAAGAAGTTGCTAAATGATTTACGAATGCATTTTTTTGGCTAAATTACTAATATTTTGCAATTCTTATATCTGGAGAAAGCTTTTTTTGAGATCTATCTAAATATATAATTTTTATTTTCAAAACATTTTTTCGAGGTAAGTTACCCTCATTGATTTCTTAAAGATCAATTAACCCTATTTTACAAAAGAAATCTCTTTCTCGCACAAAATGATTCATTAACACAACTTTACAACAGATTAACGTAAACTGTTCAGGAATTTAATTTGCAAAATGATGACTATCAAATGAAAAGGTTGTCAACAAAAAAAAGAGCATTAACATTAACATTTCGACAATGACGTAATAAATTTACTTTTAACACCAAGAAACGTCTCAGCTGGATCAAACTGACCAATGTAATATAAAGGTATGAGATAAATTAACAAATTGCTTTATAGCCCCACATCTGAATGGGAAAATTAATCAACATCTAATTTTTAGCCTAACACCAGACGTTAACACATTCAGACAGTAAAATAACATCCCATCCGACCTGTGATGGTCTCAGTAGCATCGCAATGGGTACCTCAAATGAGTCAGCAGTTCTCATCAGTTGAAACTAAAACTGATATTGAATATTTTGAAAAGATCACCACATCAGTTGACAGTGAATGTCAAGTGATGACAAGATTGTCAAGTGATCAAGAAGTGAATGTTTTTCACTTCTTTTAAATCTTGATGTTTTTACAGATTTGTTCATTGTGTTGACCATGGAGGTATAAAACAGAAGGAGAACGAACTCTTATTTTTCTATTATTCAGATAATGACTATTCTATTCATTGCGGTATCACTTTGATGTCATCCGTGATGCGCTTTCGGCTGGTTGTCGGTGAAACGAATACTTTTTTAAAAATTAACGACAATTTAAAAACCAAATATCATCCATTATAACAACGGATCAACTTGCTGCATAGTGACAAGCAGATTATTAAACCTAAAGCTTCCTAGAGAAACAAATGAAAATCTATGTTTTTATACAGAGTTGAAGATATCGCGTAATTCATGTATAAGTTTCAATCTACATATCTTCTGACTTAAATGCGCCTCGATAGTGCCGCGGTACGTGCAAAAACTTAGGATTATTCTCTCTTCAAAAACTGAAGCTCGGCGAAACTGCTTGAGGGGATCACGAGATATATAGACCTAAAGTTGCAATGTTTTCGTTGCATATTTGTGACGTTTTTGCATAATTCTCCCAATTCCTACAGATTATGCATGCTAAGAACTTTACCCTAACGATCTTTAATCACATTGGAGAATTGATATGAACGAAATTTTCACGCAAGAACGCCAAAGTCATAAAAATTATGCAAGATGATAGCAATTATATGTTATTACACACTGAGGACTTAAACAATGCAGCGCATCACGGATAGTACAATAGCAGATTTTGAGTTCGTTCTCCTTCTGTTTTATACCTCCATGTGTTGACTAAGCAAGGAATAAAATTTCAATGATCTTGACAGACCGTCAAGTGCAAATCAAGAAGAAAATGAAAACATCACATCCACATATCAGCCATGGATTTGATCCTTGGCTTATAACGCTTATAACAAAGAGAATCTCCAAAAGCTAACAGCAGTTTCAAAACAGAAATAATGTTCTATCTTGGGTGTATGGATGCCAGCTATTATAATTCATGTTGATTTCCTGCACGGCAGCGAAATAAGGTAAACAAAGTATAACACAGTATTACGACGTTTCGCTGGCCACAGCCAGTATTTTCAAGTAAATATTTTTTACAATTTCAGTCTATATATACTAAAAAAACACGTCTTGATGTGTCAATAATAAATATCAGAAATAACCATATAAGGTGATAAAGCAAATACAGAGTATTCAACTGTAAAGAAATAATGGTATAGAAGTTAAATTACGATTTAAAACAGGACAGTCCCGAGAGATTAAAAGACTCTCCATCAATTCCAAACGAAAATTGTTACTAGAAGAAGCGAGAATACTGAAATCGTCAAAGCAAGGAGAGTGATCACATGACAATAAATGGTCCTTAATGGCCGTTCTACAAGAAACTGCACGTTTGCCAGTGAGTGCGGATGTGCCTAAGTGTTCAGAAGCTCTCACCCTGAGATGTCGTTTAGTTTTACCAATATAGGTAGCATTGCAGCAACCACACGTAAATTTATAAACGACTCCGGACAAGAGCTCCTTTTTCACTCTATCCTTGAATTTGAAAAAACTAGATAACCTAACTGAAGTTTTAAAAATAACCTGTAACTTACAGCAAGGTAAACTATCCCTACAAACCTTGGACAACCTGGATCTAGTTTGCAAGGAAAGTTTACCCAGGTAAGGAATAACAATAATAAGATCCTTCTTGGGGACTGTAACAATAGTCTCCCGTACAGAAAATAATTTTTCAAAAAATATTCGAATACACTTATCAATCAGAGATAGAGGATACCCATTTTTCTTAAAGATTTCTTTGAGCTTAACAAGCTCTTCATGAAAACGTGACATATCGGAACAAATCGAAAAACATCGAAAAATCAAGGTGGAAACCAAACCAATCTTATATGATATGGGAATGAAACTAGTGAAGTTAGTATACAATCCACTAAAAGTGGGTTTCCGATAAACAGAAGTAGCAAATTGGCCGTTGACTCTTTCAATGCTAACATCTAGAAAAGGCATCCTATTACCACTCTCCTCCTCGGATGAAAAATTGATGTTAGCATGGCGACTAGATAAATAACTTTTGAACAGAGAAACGTGTTCTTGTGAAGAAAAAAGAACAAAAATATCGTCAACATAACGTCTATAATATAATGGCTTAAAGTTAGAAGGACAATTTTCTAACCAGTTCTTCTCATGATAACATAAAAAAGTGTTGGCTAAAGTGGGGCCTAAGGGGGAGCCCATAGCTACACCATCAATTTGCTTGTAACACTTCCCATTAAAAACAAAATACGATTCGGAAACAGCAAGACAAAGAAGCCTCCTAAAGTCTCTACGTGAGAGTCCCTCCACAGAGTCCGTGTTGTTAAACAAACTGTTAACACAAATATCGAGAGTCTCCTCCAGAGGAATATTTGTAAAGAGAGAGTCAACGTCGAGGCTAGCCATAAATAAGCCAGCGTCTTGTTTAACTACCTCTTTAGCAAAAGTAAAAGAGTCCTTAACAGTGAACTCATTAGTGGTCAAACCAGATAACAAAGGGACCAAAAACTTAGCAAGATTGTAAGTAGGCGTACCTATAGCCGACAAAATAGGGCGATACTGGGGACAATTGTCGATGATCTTTTTGTGGACTTTAGGTAAGCCATACATAGTACCAAAACGTGAACCTGTGGGACATAACTTATTATAAACTTCGTTGCTAATAGTACCACTATCCAATAGAGACTTAAAAACCGATCTAATTCGTTTTTCTTGATTGATTATAAAATTTAATTGTTTGTGCTCTTCAATATCAAGAGATTGAAATTTGTCAGTGTCACTCAAAAGCGAAACGACCCGATTAACGTATGCAGCTTTGTCCACAATGACAACAGAATTCCCCTTATCTGACTTCTGGATGACTATATCCAATTTTTTAGAAAGCTTTTTTAAGGCATCCAGTTCCTCATTAGACAAATTACTTTCAATCCCATGGTTATTGAAGGCACGTAAAGAAGTCAAAGCAGTGTCCTTAATTTTAGTTTTAACAAAGTCGTAATCCTCTCGTGAGAGGTCTAAACTTTTGATGTCCCGGAAAAGTAACTCAAAGTTAACCAAATATTCGGCGTAATTCAACTGTGATGGAGGGACAGCAAAATTAAGCCCTTTAGACAATAAGGAATTTTCATGCTCAGACAGTCTATAACTCGAATAGTTAAAAATGATCTTACGAGTGTCTTTATTTCTAGATGAGATCAGTGTTAAACTTGCAATTTTCTTCTGATGTGTTTCACGATGTCGTTTTATTGATTTATCGTTTGAAGTCAGGAACAATGAACAGATATGAGCATAATCGATTGAGTTGAGTTTAACTTGGAGGACGTCCTTTAAAGATTTAAATTCGGTTTTAAGTTGTCGTATTGCAGACTTCTTGAGCGAGATCTCTTCCTTCAGCAAACGGGTCTGACATGCGGTGTAAGCTTTAGAGTCCTTCAATCGTTTGGACGAAACACGGAAATTCAAAAAGTTTGGGATGTAGTTATTTTTCTGGCACTGTTCTAAAAATTCTAGGTCCAGCGAAGCTTTTCGTAACTTGAAATCAACTTTTTCAAACCTTCTTACCAGTTTAACAGTCTCATTTCCATATCTTTCACGTATCACGCAGCAAATAGACTTGTTGGTTGGAAAACGAAGACGAGCCAGGAATAAAAACACCAAAGCGAAAACTCTGACGAAAATCATGATAATTTAATTGACTAATCCAAGAACGTGGTTGCATATTCGACTTACGTTACCATAACAGCGATAGCAGAAACTTGTAAAGTGTGTTAATCATGTTGATTTCCTGCACGGCAGCGAAATAAGGTAAACAAAGTATAACACAGTATTACGACGTTTCGCTGGCCACAGCCAGCATTTTCAAGTAAATATTTTTTACAATTTCAGTCTATATATACTAAAAAAACACGTCTTGATGTGTCAATAATAAATATCAGAAATAACCATATAAGGTGATAAAGCAAATACAGAGTATTCAACTGTAAAGAAATAATGGTATAGAAGTTAAATTACGATTTAAAACAGGACAGTCCCGAGAGATTAAAAGACTCTCCATCAATTCCAAACGAAAATTGTTACTAGAAGAAGCGAGAATACTGAAATCGTCAAAGCAAGGAGAGTGATCACATGACAATAAATGGTCCTTAATGGCCGTTCTACAAGAAACTGCACGTTTGCCAGTGAGTGCGGTGAGTGAATATTATAATTCACTTATACTGGTCTCTTTACACGTACACTGAAGGTAATGATTCACCATGTGTGTAACAGCCATGACTTTACAGGAACAGGAAATAGATATAAGGTTCATCACCATAGGTACTATCTTTCCAAACAAATACTCCTAGGAATAATACTGATTGTTCTTCACCCTGATATCTTGTTGTTTTTAGGTGTATTACTGAAAATGTGCCTGTGACAGAAACTCCACTGAAGAGAAAGCTTCAAGGAAGTGGATAGAGGGGAAGTAATGCCGTGAAACAAGTTTTGCTACAATCTCATTTTGCCAAACATATGAGCAAAATTAGTCAAAATGCATCAACAACAGCCTTAGAAACTTTCCACGCCCAGAAAATTCCGTACCTCACGAAAAGTTTGTTTTACAAAAAAGAATTGGAAAAAGTGAAGAAGTAAGACACAGCTGTAATACCATATAAATTTCTCTTCAACACTTCGTATCTTGAATTGACTTACTAAATTGCCTCTTTTGTTTTTTCTTTGTTAGGCAACAAATAAGAATTGTGACTGTCCAGGGGATTTTGATAACAAACGATAAAACGTTATATAGTTACATAACGATATTCTTTTTTGTAATAACGTTACTTTATAGCGTTATATCGTTATGCATAACGATATAACGTTATATCGTTGTTATAAAGTAACGTCACTGTAACGATAACGATAACAATATAACATTACGACATAACGATAAAACGTTATGAAAACAGTTTGTAGCAGAAAGTAATCCCAATGAAATTTCTTTCAAATTTTTCAGTTTATAACACTTTGATATAAACTAAATGGAAGACTTCTCCATTTCCGAAGTAAACAATTAATTCGTACTCTGGTCAATTTAATATACAATGGGTTGTTTTTCAACTCTTTCTCTGGTAGCCGTGATGGTGTGTTTTGAATTTCAGGGAAGGATGTATTACCTTAGAAAATTCTTTTATTTACAATGCTATCAAACAAAACAAGATAACTATATAAAACCAAAACGTGATTGCAGCCAAAGCATCAGAGAGTTCATATCGAATGTTTACATTCATGAACAGTCAGTATGTATTCGAATGTTTTTGAAAATGTAGATGCAGTGCAATGTAAATAAAAGATCTTCCTAATGTTTTTCTTATGGGTAGCATGAAGATGAAGCCAAATTTCAATATTTAAGCAACTTTCCATAAAGAGTATGTATGCGGCCCTCCAAGATCTTAACAAAAATATTAATGCGTTGCAATCTAAAAAAGTTTCACAAAGGAAATTCCAGTTGAAAACTTTCCATGAGTGAAAATACATCTTCTTGAAATACAAGGTTTCCCCCAGGGATTGCAATAGCAATCCTGTCGAACAACTTCAAATAGAATTATAGCGGACGGTTTTTTTTGTAGTAGCTTATGAACTTACTAACGTATCTTTTATCTGTAACTGAATGAGAACCAGGTAATCAGTTAATGTTAAAATGCAAACAAGTCAAAAGAAACTGAACGAAGCAATACATGTTTGATTGATCGTATTCGTATTAAATTTTGTTAAATTGATTTTTTCCCTGTTTTTCTAAACTAATTTTTACCAGACTAGCAGCCAAGGCGGCGTCGCTCGCCGCCCATGTCCACCTGCTCTGTATCACTGTATCAATAAACGTCAAATTTCCTTATAAACGGCTCGTACAACTTGTGTTCAACCAGAAGCAGATTTGAAGTCACAACCTCTAGTAAAACCAATTTTTTATCAGTGTAACAATACACTCAAAACAAAGAGAGAGAAAACTTCAACTTTTTATTAGCTTTTGTTTTAAAAAAGTTACGCGCTCTAACATGGGTGCTATCAAACATAAGGGGGAAATGGTTTCTCTTCTTAAAAAGATCACATGGGAGGAGAGAAGAAAAGGCACGTGCTAAATGAATAAAGTGAATAAAAAAAACGTTCGATCTGAAGCGCATAATAATTACAAAATGAAATTAAATTATTAAAAGAAAAGCAAAAAAATATTTTGTTTCATGATACTCTTTTTTTACCTATCAGTTTTTAAACATTTTGATTGCTCGAAAAAAGAGTTTACCCGTCTCAGACAGTCAGGCAAGGATGCATTAGGATACACTGGCAAAGATGCTGCCACGTTCTGCCACTGCTACTTTTTGTCCAAACTGTTTAATCAGTTAGTTTCTTTGTATTTAGTTGATGTATTGTTTTTAAAGCCAATGTAGTCAACGTAGTCCTTGGAATATAAAACTAACAATAATAATAAAAACAAAACGTTATTCCTATTAGTTCATCAGCCAAAAAAAGTCACGTTCAATTGGGGTTGCAATGCTTCGAACACACGTCGCACACAAAAAAAGAAATAATTTCGCTCACAACTCAATCTACCATTTTGCGTGACTTAAAAACAAACAAACAAACAGACAGATGGAGAATCAGCTATTAATATACAGATGCAATAAATTCAGGAGATTATTTTTTCTATGTAACATAAACGGGATAGTTCTAAAGCACAAGTGTTCCGGGTGTTTCCTGTCGTGTGTTTTTAAACAGGAGACGAATTTATTCGCAAACAATACCAACTGTAATAAACTCATTATATTATTTATTCTTTGAAACATAAACGGCATAATTTTAAAGTGCAATTCCTGTTCTGTTGCCAGTCATGTGTTTTCTAATAAACAGGAGACGAATTTATTTGGCAAACAATGACATCGTTATAACTATAACGATAAAACGTTATAACGTTACTGATTAAAGATTATAACGTTACAAAAACGATATTACCGTTGCAGTGATAACGTTGTAACGTTACTTGAGTATCGTATTAACGTTGCAGAAGAACCATAAATATCGTTATTTGTTTTGTTCTTTTTAACCATGAAACGTTATTCATATAACGTTTTATCGTTTGTTATCAAAATCCCCTGGACGGTCACAATTGGTTTAATAGTTAATAGTTTTATTTGTTTTCCATCAACAAATTCTTCCACACTTGCATGAATATTTTGATGTATAATTAATTGCTTTAAAAGTTTTCATTTCATAGAGGAGAACGGCGACAGTGATATTGCTCTCCTTTGACATTTTGTGAACATATGTTTTGTGTAAAACATTTTCACACAATCTTTTATCACCTTTTAAAGGATAAGGAAACATTATTATTTAAGTTTGCTTCCGTCCAATTTTTCATTTTGTAATAAACGGCACCCTCTAATGAATGCTGCCCTCTATTAAATGCCGCATCCAAAATTTGGAATTTGTAATAAACGCTGCGGTGTTTACTAGAGGAAATATGGTAAGCCAGTGACTAATTACGTTAATTAATAAACGCCGTTGGATAACCAGCGGATTTCACTTCCGTTAGTATGAATTTCTAAGTTGAAATTAGATAAGGTTCGAGGAAAATCTCGTTTATATCTTTTTGTTTGTGATAAATAGTGCAACTTTTTATAGTTTTAAAGGTTCCGTCTTCAAATTTGTCTCCTATTTCCTTTTATATTTCGTATATTTTGATATGATAAATTTCAATTCAAAGTGAATAAATGTTTCTTAATAAAGCATTAAAATATATTGGAAAATGCCAAAACATCATGAAAAATCACATTAACATGCTGTTGGCGCTGAAATTGTGGATCTTATATCACCTTCAAATCCATCCTCACCAATTTGCTATTAGTGGTGTCAGTGATTTTGTCGCACATTTTAATGCTTGGTTAAGAATAAGCCTTAATATGGACATATATTTGGACAATGGAAATTGATTGAGGCACCGACTATGGGACCTCATTGATGCACTAGTTATTTACTCTTAGATGGCTGAGTAAGTAATACGTGTCAAGATCATCAATAGTTCAATCATCCATCACATGATGGTATGCGAACTATATGATGATGTGCCGTTTTTCAAACATCTTGCAGTTTCCAAGATTGTGACATATTTTTCAAGCATTTCTGAAATTATACAACATACCATTTGATTCCTTTAAGCTGTCTCAGTCGTAGAGCTGCAGAAAAGTCTGTATCTCCAATATCCACATCAATGTGCAAAAAAGGATGTTTTACCAATACTTCAGTTTCTCTTCATTGAGTGAAAAACTTCTTCTTCAATAACAATTACACAGTAAATCTACTTTATCTACACTATAAAAAGTGGGAAAAATACACATGCAGGGTTTCTTACATAGAAAAGACATTTTAACCTAATGGTTTAGAAACATTGGCATAGAAACATTGTGATGATTTCATGAGGTTCAAAACAAAGAAAAGCCCAAATCAAACAACGTTTGCCATCCTTGGAACAAAATCGTTATAAAAAACAGACAAGAAATTAGAAATGATTTCACCCTGGTAATTCATTCAGATAGTAATTAATTCTATCAGTTAAATAGGTGGCAAAAGATTTGGTGTCCGGCATGAAATATTGAAAGGATAGTAAGGCATTCAGTAACACAACACAACATGTTATAATAGTTTCAAATTATAACAACATTCATACAAAAAACTGACACAAAAACTTGAATACCATGCTTACAAAAAAAATCAACAATACAATTAAGTAAAAACCCAAACCAATGAAGATCGCCAGTCACAAAATTGTTTATGGAAACACAAGAGATACCATATCTACATGATTATCTAACATTGTCCAACAAGTCACAGATTTCTACATAATGCAGACTTTTACATAAGGCACACTGGTTGAAGAAAATTATTTAATAAACAAGAAATGAACATATCAATTGAATAAAAAATTCATTTAAAAAAGACTGACATATAATTTTAGCAAAGTCAAAACACAAAACTTTAAGATAATGATCATACATTAATGATCAATGAATTGGATTCCAATTGGTTCAAAAACATTGTAAGGTCAAAAAATATACAGTGAAATACATCATACATCAGGTTTTCAGAGGTGTAGCTAGAGCTCAATCAAACTTTGTGAAGGAGGTTTAGTTATTTAAAGCTGAAGAGAAAAACGTGTAAGTAACCTAATCAACACTTAAGACTGAAAAGAAATATCATAGCCTTGGACTCCTCTGGTTTTTTTTGACTGACCGTAAATACACCTATGGTTTTGGGATAATACACCAACATTTGTTATGACAGCTTATCAAATCTCTCTCACTGTTTGGAATGCCTATCCCATATTGGATCTGTTACAAAAATACTTATTTTATGTGGGATGGACAAATTCGATACTTAGGGCTATATAAAAAACAGCATGTTTATGATACAATATCAAGCAAACGTTTTTCGAAAAGTATACTAGAACATAATTTACAAAATTACGCTAAAATTCCAAAATTACGTTCCAGTGGACTTTGATAACAAACGATATTAATGTTAATTATTAACAATAATGTCGTTAATAAAACAATAGAATTAACGATAATATCGCTAATAATTATCGTGAATTTATTATAGTTAATATCGTTATTGTCGTTAATATGGTTATTATCATAAGAAAATAACTATATTTTCCATATTAGCGATAATAACATTAGTATATGTAATATTAAACATGTGATCATTTATTTGTGACAAGGAAACCATTTTGCGTAAATTAATCTTTCTTTCGCTTGATTACGGCGTAAGAAATTCAATACTTAGAATTACGTAAAGTTTTAGAGCCCTGTGTAAACACAACTTTCAGACAACCTTTCACATAAACTTCATAACAAACTGAAGGAAACAGGTAATATTATATTTAAACGAAGGTGAGTATTTCAAAAGAGAACTTTTGCAACTCATCAAGCCGGCGTTAAAATGCTTTCATTCGTCCCTTCCTACATTCATCCTTCATCCCAATGTTGAACCTGAAAACATTATCCAGGAAATGACAGAAATCACGAATCACTGAAAATGTTGCAATCAATTTAGTTAAGGGTACATCTCCACCCAGTGTATGTGAAATGTCTTCCGAAAGAATAATAATAAAAGTTTTGCTATCGAAAAAAAACTTTAATGTAACGTGTCTTAAATAATGTAAAGTTTTCTCTCAAGAGCTTATAGAATGGCAACCCGTCGAACAATTCAGAAAAAAGAATTATAGCAGACAGTTTCTACTCGTGCCTGCTTTCGAACTAACTTCTGTATCTTTAATCTCCAAATGAATATAAGAACCAGCTAATTACTTTAAGGGCAGAAAGTTTCGCGGGCAGAAACTTTCGCGATTTTTGCGATTTTTGCCTTTTTTCGCAAAAGTTTCTGCCAGGTAAGAAAGTAAAATCGAAATTCGCGAAAGTTTTTTTCGCGAAAAGTCAAGTTTTTCTAAAAGTCGCGAAAGTTTTTTCAACAACAAAAAATTCTCAAATAACAAGAAATCCAAGAACGGAGTGGTTTTAGTTAATTTTTAGGGATGCCCTGAGATACAAACGCTCTAAAATGAACTAAGGCAATTTTTACTTTATTTCTATTTACATTTCGATAGTTTTTTTGCAAGAAAGTTAAGAAGTTTTAAAATAATTCAAAAAAGAATTTCTTCATTCATTGTCATTCGCTAAAGTTTTTTCCCCCAAAAGTAAAGTTTTTGGAGGATTCGCGAAAGTTTTATCAGTGAAATTTGTTCTAAAATTGTTATTCGCGAAAGTTAAATTCGCGAAATTTAGCGATTTTTCATCCTCGCGAAACTTTCTGCCCTTAAAGTAAGTTGTAAAGTTATTACCAATAGGAACCGTCCCTTACAATTCTTTTTTGAGTTGTTCGATCAATATTTTGGTTTATTCCTTGGGGGAAAATGCTTAGCAGAATTTTAATCAACACTTGAGTGAGTGACATAGAATCAAAAAAGCGATTTATTGGTATCGGAAAAGCGATTTATTGGAATCGAAAAAGTGATTCATTAGAATCTAAAAGCAATTCATGTTCAAATAATTGAATCACTTTTTCACTTGTTATCCTTTTCCCATAAACCATCACAATTTAATACACAAACACAAAATCTTGAAAAAATGGTTGACGTCATTTGTGAACAATCCCTAACGTTAATATCCTTTGTTATCAAAATCCCCTGGAACATCACAAATATTGAAACAAACAGTTATCGTGTCGGATGCACAAAAATGCTAATACTCCTGTAACAGACCCTATTGCTCTCAGGGTAATGCTTTATTAGTACAAATGTAAGAGAGAAATAAATCACAGGAATCTTAAACCTTCAATATTTTATATTAATCCAAAACCATTTTTACAAATTTTTTGATCTTGAATGCACAATCTAATCCTTTCAAATAAATTTTTCCTAAGTCTCTTTTTTTTAAAGGACGATAGATCTTTATACCAGACATACTTTTCTGAGCTTTCCTTATACTGTTGCTAGCCTTTTCATAATTTTTATCGATACCAGCCAAATTTTCCACCACCTTCCAAATTGGCATTACTTTCATTTTATTATCGATAATAATTGATTGCCCACGCAGTGAAACTTTATCTTCACCCATTTTTTTGAAATCATTATTTTCCGAAATAACTCCTCCAACATCATTTAAATCTCCTCCTTTAACTACCCGACTTCCATATATCTCCACAACAACAAAATGTCCCCACTTTTGAAAAAACTTCTCCATTTTCTTTGTATTGCTATTAGGATCTGTTGGAATCTTTTTCAGAGCTTTCTTGAATGCATCTGTAACATTAGCTTCATACTCATTAAGAGTTAAAGTAAACAAGAGCCATATGGCACAAAACGGTAGCACCATTTCAACTCGCAATGTACAAAACGAAATAGATTCTAAATTAATTAGTCTGAAAGCCCCATGAAGCTTTGTCGAATTTTGTTTATGTCTTAGGCTTAAATTAAGGCAATTTTCATTTGAAAAAGTGTAAACAGGGCTTAACTAAAACCACCAGAAAACTATTTGATACAAACAAAAGAAATATGCACAATACACGAAACTACGTTTTTTTATATCAGAGTTTTTTTTTATAAAAAGAAAGCTGTAAGACCGAAAAGAGGAAAAAAACAAACGTCTTCTAAAAATATAAGAAACAAAGTAAAACCGTTTCAAACTTTAATCCAAGACATTTTTGTAGACAAGCTAACAAAATACACACGTACAAAATATAAAAAAAATGTAAAATGCTTTTAAAAGGTTTAAAGGAGAATTAACGTCAAAATTAATGTGCCTTTTTTTTTCGATAGTTCGATAGTATTGTTAAAGAAGAACTCGTGTTCAAAATTTCAGCTTCATTGCACCATGTTTCGTCAAGTTATGACCAAATAAAGTTTTCTATCTTGTTGAAACTGTGACGTCACGTATGTCCAAGGTTAAGTTTGCGTTTGTGATCTAACATTTATGATCACGCTAACAATAAATGAAATCGATTAACTTTTTCCTTTTTGTTTCAATTGACTATTGAAATGTTTTTAAACATCAAAGAAAGAAAAAAAGTTAATGCAGCTACGTCGTAGGGAATACGCGGATGAATAAAGTATTTTTCTATTTGTAATTTAACTTTTTTTTCACTTTTTAATAAGCTTCCAATTTTAAAGTTAATAAGACTGAAATGACGGTTTGTTAGGCATATGGATGCTTTCATTACCGCGACTATCTTATAAAAACCAGGTTATATTCTGTGTAATGAAAAAATTTTTCATTGCTTGTTCTATTTATTTAACAACAATGAAAAAAAGATTGTGCGCAATATAACAAACTCAGAAAAAAATATACAAAAAAATATATACTAGAAATGTTTTCACCAATAAAATACGATAATCTTACTTTAGATGTGAAATTTTTGACGTCCTTGAAGTTTTTCTTGTATCTTT
Organism: Turritopsis dohrnii; assembly: GCA_027922465.2. Lineage (NCBI taxonomy): Eukaryota > Metazoa > Cnidaria > Hydrozoa > Anthoathecata > Oceaniidae > Turritopsis > Turritopsis dohrnii. The sequence goes on along the minus strand of BQMF02000071.1, from coordinate 22,312 downwards.
GAAATTGAATGTACGCAGTTTCCAGAACAGTTTTATTGAGACAGATAATATCGAAATCTTTGTGCTCAGTTATACAACACCTTCAACGCTGCTTATGCTATCTTCGTCCATATACATTATAAAACAGATGGACATACGTGACGTCACAACTGTAATAACGGTTAGTTGTGGAGCATAACTTAAAATGCTTATTTAAAGCGAAATAAAAATTTTTAACAAATTTGGATAAAGCCATTTGATTTGTAAAAAGATAAAGTTTTATTTTAGCGAAAGTTGTTTTTTGACGTTAATTCTCCTTTAAGTTCGATGAATTTCGGTGAATCTGCAAGAAGAAGAGAGCTTCGAATTTCGAAGCACAAGACGTTCCAAAAACAAAGCTTAAGTTTATTATTACCGTGTTTCAAATTAGGTGCAACTTAAGTTCCCCACCGTGTTTTTAATAGGAAAATGATTATTAAATGGCGAATCTATGGTAAAATACTAAAAGAACGTATAAATAATGTTTTGATAGTTATAAAGATTATTAGCCTCCCTTCTTTAGTTGCAATTTACGCAGTTTCTGAAGCGACATTGGTAGGCTGCACAGGCTTTACTGCCATTTCGGTCGGTAGTAGGAAGAGGAGGAGGAGGAGGAGTAGTCCAAGGGTGTTTTAATACGGTATTCGCTTCGCTGCTACCGTAATAAGCACTCTTCCTGGCTGAACATTTCTTGATCACGGGTGCAAATATGGAATGCCGTTCCTGCCTGTCATTTTATACAGTCGTTTCACTATTATGTGCTGTCATTTTGTTCCATTTGGTGTGAACGACACCATACGCGGTTCTTTTTTTTTTGAATTTATTTTACCGAGGCTAGAATTGGGCAGTGAACACACTGATGTGGGCCTCCACCAGGAATGTATACCTCAGATTTTAAGGCAGAGAACTTGCACATACTAGACTGATAAGTGATTGTGGTCTTAAGTAATTTTTGGCACTCGTTCATTACATTCACAATTTCAGACAGCCTTCTGCTGCATACATTATCATTCTGTAATTGTTCATATCACATTAACATTCTTTTATAGTGCCGAGATTTGAACCACTACTAACTATCAGCCTTGTATTACAAGCCAACTGTCTCACCAAGTGAGCTATACACCCCTATACATGCCCTAAAGTTGGATTAGGGCATCTATCACAGAGATTTAATGATGAAAAGGTTGATCTGCAGTTAGCTGAATCAGCCACTGATCAAGAACTTTGCCGTCTTGGTGTGGTTACAATGGGAGATAGAATGCGATTAAGAGAGATTTGTAGAAGAATTAAGAGGCAGCAGGATGGTGTAGCACAGCAACACCATAGTAGGATTGCTACTCCTAGCTACTCGCACATAATAAGAGAGCGTTTTTGGAGGATTACTATCTGATTGGTCTTTTATTTGGTTAGCCGTTTTGCAATGTTTTTCATTTATGTTTATTAAACCTGCTTTCTACAAAGCCTGTTTGAGAGTATGATCATGTCTCTCACATGTCTTTCAAGCATATATTTCTAACAGAAAAAGAAGAAAACTTACAATTTCAGCAACACTTTTCTTTGACTTTTACCCAACACCTGATACTTGTTCACAGGAATTGAACTGATAGTTTTAAGTAAGTCAAGTGATAACATTGTTTTTCTTTCTTTTTAACTTAACATGTGTTTTGCATAAATGTTTTTACCTTCAGGTTTGAGCATTCTACAAAATGGTAAAATTCCGAATTTTTTGTCAGAAGATTTGTTACAACAATTATTTTCTCATAATGAAGATGATGAAATTATCGTCAACATATGTAAAGGGATGGCTGAGTTAGGATTAATCCAGGTAGGTTTTTTGTTTCTTTTTACTCCTTGTAATTTTATTTTGTTCTTTTTGTATATTGGTTTTATCGTTGAAGAAAAAAGATTTCCCCAAGCACTGTCATGATTATATCTCAGTGGCCATGGAAACAATCCACTAAATATTTACTAAATGGTTATTATAACTTCCCCTTGGGCATTTAATGGTCATCGAATAAGAGCTTACTGACATCCAATAAATATAATCACCTTGTATTGTATTTAGCTAGTGATGTTTTACAATTTCTTTATGTAGGTCGGTAGAGAGATTCCAATGTTTATTCACATTTTTCGACCCAATGACAATAACAGATTGACCGTGCGAAGACTACTTTTCCTCCTTGAGCCACAGTTTGCAGAGGATGGAACTAATAAGAGAAAGTTTCAAAATGAGGTCTATGCATACTTTGTGAAGTATGTACGAGAAACGTATGGTATGTACCATTTTAAGAGATTTCTTTATGTTTATAAATTTGTTCCCAGATGATATGTGTGTAGTCCCCCATTATGGATCTAGTATTTACGTAAGGTGGCCCGCACGGGCCGGAAATCATCTTGATCATCAGACACAACATGGCGCTGCGAGTTGTGGACTGCAAGAGATTTGTTGTTTGACGAAAAAGAAGACATACACTCGTTCCTGAAACGGGATGGAAGAAATTACGAAGAATACTCTTAATCCACCGATGTTGGATCTGTCCGTCGATCGATTCGCGGCATTTCGAAGCTGGAAGGAGAAATGGAATGACTACATCCTTTTGACAGAACTAGACAAGAAGGACAAAGCGTACCAGGCAGCCATGCTACGGTACACGTTTTCGGATGATACGTGAAATATTTACGAATCTTTCAGCCTCGACGATGAAGCAAGGAAAAATCCTGTGGCGATTATGAAATGTATGGAAGACTTTGCGAAAGGAATAATCAATGAGACACTTGAACGACATAAATTCTTTCAACGTACCCAAGACGAAGGTGAGCAGTTCGATGATTTCGTTACAGAATTAAAACTTTTGAGCAAGAATTGCAACTTCTGTAATACAGAAGGGTGTTTTGAAAGTCTTCTACGCGATCAAATTATTAATGGAATAACTAGTGACAATGTTCGGGAAAAGCTACTGGCTATGAAGAAGTTAACACTCGAAAAAGCAGTTGAGGTGTGTCGAGCAGCAGAGAAAGCAGTGGACGGTGTATCGACCCTCAAGAAATCTGCGGAGACGAATGTTGGAGCAGTTGGGTACAGTAACTATTCTTCCCAGTATGGCTCTAGAGGTAAAGGAGGGAACACATTTCAACAACATCATCAAGGTAAGAGAGAGAGAAATCAAACCCAAATAATGTGTAAGTTCTGTCTCCGGAAACACATGTTTAGTCGTGATAATACACCTTTCCCGTAATTGATTGCGCAATATTTTTATCATGCTCTACCTCGTTTTCAATATGCTATACCATGACAACCGAATCTCCCGTGCTCAATCATTAACACTATCACAATCATTACATTAATTGCTCATTACTGAAATGAGTCCCGTGCCATTCTGTTACCATATCAACCTTTGCGAAAACGAGGCGGAGTATGGTAAAAAGTATTGCGCAATCAATTACGGGAAAGGTGTATTGCCCAGCGTGGGGATGGAAGTGCAACGAGTGTGGAAATTTAAATCATTTCGCGAAAATTTCAGCATGCTCCAAAGGAAAGAGACCATCAGGTGACCGTGACGAACAACAACGTGTGCAGGAAGTGAAAGAACACCTGGGAGCTCTTTTCTTGGGAAGCGTGCAGGCGCGGGGGCTAAAGCGCGAGAATGAGGTTCTGCCCGAGGCTGACAACTAGAATATAAACATTATTACAAAACACGGGAAAATAGTATTTAGAATAGACACTGGGGCAAAGGTTTCAGTTATCGGAGAGAAGCACATGAAAGCCTTCGGCATAGAAAGTGATAATCTATTTCACACACATTAACGGTTACTTGGCGCAGACAGCACGGTACTTAAATGTATGGGATATTTCAACCAAGCAGTTACCTTGGGTGAGACGTCAGATATCATCACGATCTTTGTATGTGAGGGCGTGGAAAGGCCGTTATTAGGACGTCCAGCTTTCAAAAAATTCAAGTTGATAAACATAAACTTGACGGACAGTTTCAGGTGTGCGACAGTTCACGAAAGTAGTATAAAGCGATTTGAGGAAGTGAACAAGAACTTCCCGAAAGTATTCACAGGATTGGGTTGCATTCTAGGCAATCCAGTCCACATCGACCTGAAAGAAGATGCTACTCCATACCATATTGGAGCACCACACCGGGTTACCATACCGTTTCTTGACCAACTAAAGGAAGAGCTGGATCGAATGCTTAGTATGGGGGTAATTCGTCCGGTGGATGAGCCCACTGATTGGTGACACCCAGTGGTCTTAGCGCGAAAACCTAATGGAAAATTACGTTTTTGTATTGACTTAACCCAGCTCAATAGGAACATTAAAAGAGAATACCATGAGCTTCCTAGCGTAGATGAAACCCTGGCACAATTGGGTCATAAGTGTAAATTCATGGCGAAGCTTGACGCTAACGCTGGTTACTGGCAACTACCACTTGATGAAATGTCTCAACTTTTGTGTACCTTTATACCACACCATATGGTCGTTTTTGCCCGACGAGATGCCCATTTGGATTGGCTTCGCTTCCTGAAATATTTACAAAACGGGTACAACATATGATAGTCGGTTTGCCCGGGGTAGCCAACAGCATGGATGACTTTTTAGTGTATGGGGAGAATGGAGCAGCATATTCAAATAATTTAAACAATGTTCTGCAAAAACTTTCAGAATACGGAGTGACGTTAAATCCTGAGAAGTGTCAATTTGATCAAACCGAAGTAGAGTTCTTGGGACATAAAGTTTCAGCGGCAGGTATTCAGCCACTGGAAACGAAGTTGCAGGCAATAAAGGAGTTCAAACCTCCAAACAACATAACAGAGTTGCGGAGATTTTTAGGGATAGCGCAACAGCTGTCGAAATTCTGCCCTCTACTAGCTGAAACATCCGCACCGTTACGTGACCTACTCAGTACGAAGAATGCATGGCTATGGACGGAGAAACATTCGCAGGCATTCACCAAAGTTAAACAGGCTTTAACGACACCTCCAATTCTAGCTCATTATGATCCGAAAAAGCCTACCAAAATTCGCACTGATGGGAGCAAACTACACGGAGTGAGTGTAATTCTTTTCCAGCAACATGACGATGAGTGGAGACCAGTGGATTGTGCATCACGATATCTCAAGGCTAGCGAATTGAATTATTATCCTGTAGAAATTGAAATGTTAGCAGTCACTTGGGGATGTCATCGAATGAGGCGCTACTTGTTCGGCTTGCCAGAATTCCGCATTGAAACTGATCACCAACCCTTGGTTCCCATATTAAATTACAAGTCGCTTACAGATATGTCACCGAGAATTCAACGACTCCGAAAAAAACTTATGGACATGCAGTTTACAGCCGAGTACCGACCGGGATCACAGATATCAGATGCAGATGCTTTGTCCAGAGCTCCGGTTTCACAGCCCACGGCAGACGATGTGTTAGCTGAGCAAGAGGTGTTCCACCATGTCCGCTCTGTGATTGAAAATCTTCCGGCAACAGAAAAACGGCTAGAAGAGATTCGTATTGCGACACTCGCTGACGACACACTTTCTCAGTTGATGGACGTAATGCAAGGTAGGGTGGCCCTCAAACAAAATGGACTGTCCAAAAGCTTTGCTCCCCTTCTGGGAATTTCGTGGGGCACTAACTGGGGTCGATGGACTCATTTTATACAATGACCGAATTGTTATTCCAAAAGTATTGAGACAAGACATGCTGAACAAAATACACGAGGGACACTTAGGCATTGACAAATGTAAACGACGTGCTAGACAGAGTATACTTTGGCCGGGATTGAATAACCAAGTAGAACAACTAGTCAACAAGTGTACCCAATGCCAACAACACCTGCCATCAAAATCAAAGGAGCCACTTTCAACACACGAAGTGCCAACTCGAGCTTGGCAAAAAGTTGGTTCTGATTTATTCCAATTGGGACAGTCACATTTCTGATAATAGTCGATTATTTTTCCTTGTGGCCAGAGGTATATCAGCTCCAACCTGCAACGGCGACAACTGTGATAGCCTCTTTTAAAGATTCCTTTTCACGAAATGGCATTCCACAAAAGGTAGTCAGTGACAATGGATATCAGTATACCAGCAAGTATTTCCGACGATTCGCTTGAGATCGGCAGTTCGAACATAGTAGTTATAGTAGTCCCTACCATCAACAGTCCAATGGCTTGGCCGAAGCAACAGTAAAAACGGTGAAACGTTTGATAAAGAAGGTACAGGAAGGAAGGAAGCATCCCACAGATCATACGACATAAAGTTGCTAAATGGACGTACAATCAGACGTAATAGGCAGAACCTAAGGAAAGTGCTTGCGATCTCTGCGCCGCGCGCTGACTAAGCTAGAGTAACCAGGGATAGATCTCCATCTAATCCACCGGTACAGGATGAGACTGAAAGCGATACGAGAAGTTATGACGAAAGTATGACGATTAGTTACGAGGAAGGAAGCGAGGGTAGCAGTACGGTTGGTTATGACTTGGAGGACGATAATGAAGATGAAAACGAAGAGAATGTTGAGGTGAAATGGTCAAGGTATGGTCGTAAAGTGTTGAAACCGACAAAGTATCGAGACTTTCTGATGTTTTCGTGATTGAACTCTTTTGACTGAGATCATAGACATTTTTGGTAAGAACAGACGTTGGGAACAGAACATTTAGTTCATGTGATATATATATACTAGTATCTCGCGTAAAAGTTTTTTACGACTTTAATTTTGAAAATGTTGTCACGAAAATAGGTGACGAAAAATTAAAGTACAAAATCTCGAAAAGAGACCGTACCCATGTTGTAGAGCTCGAAAAACTGATCAAAAAAATGTATGGGATCGTTTCGCTACGACCAACCGTTGGAGAGATATCGCTGATCAAAGATTTTGATGACGTCATAGCCGCAGTACCAAATAAAATTTAGGCCCAAATGTTGCGTTACCCCATCACCCGTGTTGCCGACCCTAAAAAACGTCAGTTATCGCTATTGGTTCTCGAGATATTTCCCCAAAAACGTCGCGTTCGATTGGGGATGCAATGCAATGAATCCCCCGTGATACGACAAAAATAACTGACGTCACGCCGCGTTTTTTTTTTTTTTTTTTGTTTTTTTTTTTCATAGGCTTTTCCGTACATAAATATACATTACCTAACATACAAAAGATTTGAAATTCGAAAATGTTTTAATTTCTCTTTATATATTCTTTACATATTCTGTACCATTCATTTAGGTTCTCTTTGGCCAGACTTTCGGCGTCTGACCATGAAAAGTTCATTCTCTTTAAGTCGTTTATGGTTTTTGACAACCAAGTTGTTTTGGGTTTGCCGGGTGGTCTTTGGTATGGTTGCAGCCCGTATCGTAACGCTTTTTTGGCTGGAATCTCCTCTGGTTGGATCGCCAGTTTCCCGAACCATTTCAGACGGCGTAGAGTGATTTTACTTTTCCAACTTGTGGTTTTTGCTTTTTGATATAATTCATCATTGCTGATGGTTTTCGGCCATTTGATGTCGAAAACGTACTTGCGGATGATTTTTCGTTGAAAAGCGTCTATTGAATCTTCTTGGGCTTTTGTCAGAGACCAAGTTTCGGAATTATACATGAAAATCGGTTCTACATAGGTGTCGATTATTTTCATTTTCGTTGACGTGGTTAGACTTTTGTTTCTGAAGAAATGTTCTAGGTTATTAGCAGCATTGATTGCTAGTGACTTTCTTCTCTTGATTTCTTCTTCAGTGTCGAGGAGAGATCCTAACAGCTTGCATTTTTTCCACGCATCATTCTTTTTGTTGATGACGAACCGTTCGGTTTTGCTGTCATTTATTAGCAGACCTTTTTCTGATAACATTTTCGTTTTTTCGCGTTCGTATCTGCGGGCGTTGTTGAAATCACTTGTGATCACGCTAATGTCGTCTGCATATTCCATATTTATATTGACATGTCGTACTTGGGTGAACTGCGCGTAGTTGTGTTCTGTGATCTCGTCTGGTATTTCATTGGAAGTTATGTGTCGTTCACAGTATTGGTGGTCGTGGATGGTTGGTATTGATTCACAAAGTGATTTGGCAAGATAGTAGGTGAAATGGTTCGCACTAGCGCAGTCACCCTGAGGAGCTCCGGTGTCTGTGCTAAACGTTTCGGCGATGGTATTGCCACATCTTACAGCAAGTGTCACTTCAAGCATTTTCTTGACGATATGCAGCTCATCGTTACTAATAGTATCTCGTAGAAATTCAATCAAGGTGTTTCGCTGTATACTGTCGAATGCTTTGCTCATGTCGAGGAGTGTAAGGTGCACGGTTTCATTTTTTGAGTTGATTGTTCTTTCAATTATCGTTTTAGCTGCACAAATACGTGCTCTGTAGTTGACCGCTCTCTACGGTAGGCAGCTTGTGTTGGTGGTGTTTCTCGATCCATCCTTTCACCAATTCTCATCATCATGACAGCAGCCAGGATTTTTCGAAGTGCCGATAACAGGATAACTGGACGCAAACTGGTTACAGGTCCCTTTGGCTTTCCTGGTTTTTGCAAAGGTATCAGGATGCCGTGATTGATCTCGATTGGACATTGGCCATTTGCTGCGATGTTGTTGAATATTAGCGCAATTTGATGAAAGATAGTTTCTGGGGCATGTTTTATTAGCTCGATAGGGATATCATCACATCCTGGTGATTTATTTGATTTCAGTTTGGATACGGCTTTTCGTACTTCGATTGCTGTAAACGGTTTCGTCATCGGTATTGGTTGAATGTTTGGCATAGGCTCAGCATTTTTCCAAAAGATGTTCTTAAAATATTTCGAAATGATTTCAGATTGTTCTTGGTCGTCAGTTGTTTGACCATTGTCTGATGAAACAATAAGTGGTGTTTTAGATTTCATCTTGTTGATCTGTTTTACTGCATCGTACATTTTTTGGTTTTCGTCCTGGTTCCTTTCTAAGGGGTTCATGATAGTTCTTATTTTCATGTTTTCCTCTTGTTTCTTTTCGCGATGGATTTCTGTCAGTATACGATTACTATGTACCTTTAGTTGAGATTTTAAAACCTCATTTCTGGTGGATTCGATCTGCTTTTGTACGATTCTCTGCATGTCAGAAAGGATAACAATGTCGGGATTACAGGTTTTTTTCGATCTTTCTTTGTAGCCGATGGTTGTTTTGGCTGATTCTTTCAGAATGTTTACAATCTTTGTCCACTGTTCCTGGTTATTGAAGTTTTGTTCAAGGTTGTTTATTTCGTTTTTAACTGATTTTTTGTATAGATTACTGATATCGGGAACGGACAGACGATGAAGATCTAATCTTTGGATTGGTTTTGGCCGTTTTTGTTCTATATATGTTGTCTTCGTGCTCATGATAACTGGCTTGTGATCGGATATAGTGACTCTATCTATAATTGATTTACAATCTATTATTTTGATGGCCTTGTTATTGTTTTTAACGAGGATATAATCAATCTGATTTCTGTATGGGTTCAGACGTGGTGTATTTGTTTTCGAGTTGTTTCTGTTTTGATAGGCTGCTGGTGATTGCCATGTCGTTTGATGGATAGGTTTATGCTTGAAAAAGGTGTTTGTGATGCGTAGATTATGTATATTACAGAGTTCAATAAGTCTTTCGCCGTTTTCATTTATTGTACTTTTGGCAAAGTTTCCGACAATTTTGTATAATGATGGATCTCTATATGTCATTTTTGTTTTTGCATTGAAATCTCCACCGATAACGAGTATTTCATTTTTTCCTATCTTATTGATGATGTCTGATAGGTTTTCGTAAAATGTCCGTGTCTTATTCGGTTTTTTTATGGTTGTTTCGTTTGTCGGTGCATATGCGCTGATAAATACGTATTTCTTTTTGTTGAGCTTGGCAGTCAATATACTTATTCTCTCGGATATTGGTTTGAAAGTCACTTTACTTCTTTCAGTTACAACGAAACCGGTTCCTCCGTATGAACTTGATTTATGTCCAGAGTTGAATAAATGTAGCACGGTACCTTTGGACGATTTGATTTTGTAGACTCCTTCACCTTTGATGCGTGTTTCTTGCACCATCATCACGGTTAACTTGTGGTGAATGAAGTGGTCAGCTAAACACAATTTCTTTACACTACTGTTTAAACCTTGGCAGTTGAATGTTGCATATTTTTGAAATTTATTTTGATATTTCATCTTCTGTATGTTGATAAGCGTTGTTAGCGGAAAAATTTTTTTTTTATAAAATTCCAAAGATTGCTAGCCCTTGTCGTCCGCCTTTTTTCGACTTTAAACTTCCGACGACGGTTTTACGTTTTACGTTTTACGCCGCGTGCTATTATACTAATCGTCAATTATCAATGGTCTAACGAAAAAATGACCACGATTAAGAAGATTTTGACCGTAAATTTAGAAAAAACACAACACTCTCTAAGTTAAATGTGTTGCACACGATTGCGAATTAGTATATACTAGTATCCCGTGTAAAATTTTTTTACATGTTTTAATCGATGTGAGCTGAACAGAGAGAGAAAGGCTTAGTATAATGAATTTTAGTATGATATAGTTCCTCAATTGTTTGGAATGTAGAATGTTTAGAATGTAGTATCCCGTGTAGAACAGCATGTAGAACACGGGTTTTAATTCATCAAAAATAAAAAAAGCGCTGTGCGTCCACTTTTTTCACTTTTTACCTTATAAATTGAAGATGCAATGCAATGGTTCCCCTTGATTAAAAATATCTAACGTCAATACAGAAAAAAACACTCTTCACTCTTTTAATTAATAATCTCTAGGTATTCCGGCTAAAGCATATTTAGTTCAACACTGGAGTTATGAACAGAAAAAATTTTAATCAGAAGATCTGAAACACATCAAAATATTCGTATTAAATCTTTCACGATACGATATATGCAGTAGTAAAAATAAATTGTGCGTACAGGTAAACAACAAAAAGATTAAAATCGCTGTAACTGTTCATGAAATCCACACTCCAATGTAAATAAAAGCCAAACGCGAAAGTCGCAAAAGTGTCAAAATGTGAATTAAAATGAAGAAAATCGCAATTTCTTCACGAACCCAGAGCGTCATGATTAAAAACCATGATATTCATTTCTTTATTTGAAAAGTAATGACGCAGAAACCCTATTAATACTATAAGAAAAACAAAACAAACAAACAAAAAGGTTCTAAAGCGTACTTACCCTAAAAACATAAATAAATCTTCGCGCAATACTTTCGTTGTTGTCTATTGTTTCTTGATCTTGCGAATAATCAAAACATTTGAAACGATTATATGCAATGCAATGTTTTCCCCTATACTAATCGTAGAAAAATATTAACCGCCGTGGTCTGACACTCCATTATGAATAAGTGACCGCAAAAACGACCCGAAATTTTAGAGAGTGAAAGCGTGAAAAAAAGCGGATGCACAGCGCGTATTAGAATATAGATAAATCAAATTAAATCAAATTAAACCAAACTTTCGACGTAATTTTGAACCAAAAATGATAACTTTGTGATATTCACTGTCCAAATTAAATTAAACCAAAGGAACAAACGAAAAATTAACTGTTGTGTTATTCACTGTCCAAACGAAACGAAAATTCTCTTTCTTTCAAAACATTTACATTAAGAACCAAAAATTTCGCGGGACAAAATTTCGGCGAAAATTGTCGCCGAAAATTTGTCCGCCGAAATTAGGGGCTTCGCCGAAAATTTTTCTCTCCGAAATTTTTGGATTTTATCCTTTTGTTATATTTGGAGTTTTAAGCTGTATGAGGGTCGATGAAATGCTTTTTTTGGTCGATTTATTCCTTTCAGCAATCAATATTACTTTCAAACCTAATATCATGTAACTGTTTGCATTGTTGAGAATGGATATGTCGTTGTGACTCGTCCTGAAGTCTTCAAGCCAAGCGGCTTTTTGTTTTTAAATATAGGAACAACAGATTATTGCATACCTTCAGGGAAGAAATTGTTTGCGGACGGTATTTTTGCGGAATATATTTTTGCGGATAAATGACCCAAAAACGCCATATTTTGCGGAAGAAATTTTTGCGGACAGTACAAAACCTGTTGCAAGTGCTGGTGCTGCTTGTATTGTTTTTGACGAAGAGTGATAAATAAATCCTAGAGATAATAAAAGGCCGATTGTAGGACACACACGCGCACGCACACACACGCACACACACACACACGCGCACGCACACACAAAATGTCTCAGCACCCCAGCCCTTCTGCGCATGCGTCGAAAAATGATGACGTCAGCATTATCATCGAAAAATGATGACGTCAGCATTATCGTCGAAAAGTGTTGACGTCAGCACTATCGTCGAAAACCGTCGAAAAATGTTGACGTCAGCACTATCGTCGAAAAGTGCTGACGTCAGCACTATCATCGAAGTCATCAATCAAACCCCTTCTGCGCATGCGTCGAAAAGTATTGACGTCAGCAGTTTCATCGGTTGAATTCCCCTCCTCGTAAAAATTCATCAAATGAGTCAGGGAAATCCCCTGACTCAGTTCTGTCCACTCGTAAAAAATTTCCAAGTTGAAAAAGTCTATATAATAAAGGATGTTGAGTAACAAAACAGTTCGAGAATTGAGAAGCCAAGCAAAAGAGCGTGGCTTTAAAGGGTACTATAAGCTTAGGAAGGCTGACCTCATCAATTTATTAGATGCTCCAGTAAGACCACCTAGGAGAGCTGGAGTAAGGAAACCTCTTAGACAAGTCACTATACATAGATACATGAAGCCTGAATACATGGATATTTTTGGGCTTCAAGAGATGATGAAGAACCGATCAGTTGTAAATTCTAAACTCAACGAATGGTATGACTGGCTTGTGAGTTATGTACCAAAGTCAATTAAAGAGCCTATACAGAACGCTTTCTCTAAAGCAAAAAGTGATATTTTAAAGTTGTACAACAATACAAAGGAAAAGCTTGGGTTAAAAAGTATGGTTGAAGAACAGGCGATGGAAGACACCAACAACACAAGTATGAGTGATGATTTTATACCTATGAAGCATAAGCATGCACTACATAAAACTTTCCGAAGCTTTCGTATAGCTGGTATAGCAAAAGCTGATGTTGATGGATACTTCACACTAGTGAGAGCAAATGTGGAGAAATTAATGGAAGAGCAGGTTGAGGACATGGGGTCTGCTAAAGTACAACTTTCTCTATGGATCATGTGGAAGAAGCGAGTGAAGCTTTTAATTCAACTTGAAGATGATGATCTAGAAGGAGAAGATGTTACAAAAGGAGATAAATATGGATATATAAGGATAGACAAAGTTTTTAACAGCTTGATGATGAGAGTGTTCCAAGGTAGTGACATGAAAGAGATATTGGATGAGATGTTTGCATATATCAAAACCCAAGTAGAGCATCCTGCATTACCACAAAGCGGCTTCACCATCGATCACATCATGCACCTGGACGTAGACTTTCACAAGCTGCAGCTGATGAGAGGATCTTCATACATCGAACTACCATCCTGGATAGCGTCGAAAAAGGCAATCATCAACCCTAAAAACGATGATGAAGAATGCTTCAAGTGGGCTGTAATAGCAGCACTACATCATGAAGAGATCACTAGTCATTCAGAACGCATTTCAAAGCTACGGAAGTATGAGAATAAGTACAACTGGGATGGTTTGGAATTTCCTGTAGCAATAGACAAGATAGGAAAGTTCGAGAAGAATAATCCTAACATTGGGGTGAACGTACTATATATCGAAGAAAAGTCTACAAAGAGGAGGATCAACACCACACGAGAATCTAATCGTAACATAAGCGCAAAGAAGCAAGTCAATCTGTTGATGGTATGTGATGGAGAGAAAAATCACTATACAGCCATCAAGAATCTGTCAAGGTTGTTGGGTCAAGAAAACACAAATCATCAACATGCACAGCACTTTTGCATCAACTGTCTAAATGGTTTTCAGAATGTAGAGTCACGAGACAAGCACTATATCTACTGCTCTGGCAATGAACAAGTTAGAGTGGAGATGCCTGGAGAGAAGGAAAAATGGGTGTATTATAACAATGGAGAGATGCAGTTCAGAGTACCTTTTGCTATCTATGCAGATTTCGAGAGTCTTTTAGTACCTATGAAGGAAGATGGGAGAGAGAAGAACACAAAAACACTATCGACACATATACCTTCAGGATGGTGTACGTACAGCAAGTTTGCGTATGGAGATGTGCAAGATCCTCTAAAAGTATACAGAGGTGAAGATTGTGTAAAGAAGTTTGTGGATCATCTGGAAGATGAAGTTAAGCGGTTGTATGCGACATTTCCAGAGCAATCGATGATAGAACTGACGGATGTTCAGAAGCGTGATCATTGGGATGCAGAAACTTGTCACATATGTATGCTGCCATTTTCAGATCCTCAAAATCGCAAAGTCAGAGATCACTGTCACTATACAGGTTTATATCGAGGTGCCGCACATAACAATTGCAACCTAAGATACAAGATCCCACATCATATCCCTATCATCTTTCACAACTTAAGTGGCTATGATGCACACCTCTTCATTAGAGAACTGGGGGAAAAGTACAACATGGAAGATATAGGATGCATCGCGGAAAATAGGGAAAAGTATATATCCTTCCATGTCAAAATAGCAATACCACTTGCTGGTGTTTTCAACTCTGATGGTGCACAAGTGTACAAGAAGATCGAGCTGAGATTCATTGACAGCTGTAGATTCATGGCATCAAGTTTGGATAAATTGTCCTCTAATCTTAGCGATGAGCAGTGTAGAAATCTTCGATGGTTTTACAAGGAAGATAGCATCTTTCAGTTGATGCGCCGCAAAGGTGTATATCCATATGAGTATATGGATAGTTGGGAAAAGCTTGCTGAGAGAGAGCTACCTCCAAAAGAAGCCTTTTACAGCAAGCTGAACATGTGTGGTATAAGTGACACAGACTACGAACATGCACAACAGGTGTGGAGAAGAGTGTCTCCAAAAGGAGACGTGACAACACTTGGAGATTACCACGATGTGTACTTGGCAACGGACGTTCTACTGCTAGCAGATGTGTTTGAAACGTTTCGGGATACATGCTTGCATCACTACCAATTGGATCCACTCCATTTCTACACAGCACCCGGTTTGGCGTGGAAAGCAGCCTTGAAGTATACCCGAATAGAGTTAGAACTGCTCACAGACATAGACATGCTGTTAATGTTCGAGAGAGGTATACGAGGAGGTATAACACAAGCTGTACATCGCTATGTAAAAGCAAACAATAAGTATATGGATGATCAATATGATCCGAAGGAGGAATCCTCATATGTAATGTACCTTGACGCAAACAACCTTTACGGTTGGGCTATGGCATCAGACTTGCCAACACATGGATTTAGATGGGTAAAAAATGTTGAGAAGTTCACACCTGAAGGTATTGCGAAGTTAGTTAAGAAGAATGAGTATGGCTATCTGCTGGAGGTGGATATCGAGTATCCAAAGAGGCTACATGATGCTCATAATAGTTTACCATTTCTACCTGAGAGAATGACGCTTGCAAAGGTGGAAAAACTCGTACCAAATCTCCACAACAAGCATGAGTATGTCATAGATATAAGAGCGCTACATCAAGCGTTGACTCATGGCTTAGTTCTGAAGAAAGTCCACCGAGTCATCAGGTATCATCAGGTTGCCTGGCTCAAGCCTTACATAAACTTAAACACAAGACTGAGAAAAGAATCAAAGAACGACTTCGAAAAAGACTTTTTCAAGCTTATGAACAATAGCGTGTTTGGTAAGACGATGGAGAATATACGGAACCATCGCAATATGAAGTTAGTTACGAGCGAAAAGAAGTATAAGGGGTACGTCATGAAACCTAACTTTAAAAGTGGAGTTCGCTTTAGCGCAAACTTGATGGGTGTGGAGATGGGTAAGACAAGTATCAAGATGATGAAGCCTGTATACATAGGTCAGGCTATACTTGATATGAGTAAGATGTTAATGTATGAATTCCACTATGACTACATGCAGCCGAAATATGGCAGTAAGCTGCAACTCTGCTATATGGACACTGACAGCTTCGTGTACCACATCAAGACGGAAGATTTCTATCGAGATATAGCTGAAGATGTAGAAAAGAGATTTGACACGAGTAATTATTCAGAGAAAGACAGATTATACACATTAAAGAATGAGAAGGTTATTGGTCTGATGAAGGACGAACTTGGTGGTAAGATCATGACGGAGTTTGTGGCTTTACGAGCTAAACTCTATGCATACAAGACGCTAGAGAAGGAAGACAAGCGATGCAAAGGCATGAAAAAGTGTGTGGTTAAAAAATCCATTACATTCGAAGATTATAAGAAGTGTCTAGAAGATGGAGGAAATCTATATAGAGAAATGGTAGTGCTTCAAAATAAGAAACATCAAATGTATACACAAAAAGTGAACAAGATTGCTTTGAACAGAGACGATGATAAACGCATCATACAGACAGATTTGATCACAACGCGTGCTCGAGGATTCATAAATTCATAAGATTCATGCTGAATAGTGAGTAATTCATGAGAAGTTTTTTCTCATGATCTCATGACGCAAATGAGGTGAAATTGTACGCTTGAGTGATTTTAAGCTATCATAAATAAGCTGAAATCATGTTTTATTAATGTGATGTGTAGTGTGGTGGTTACAACGTAAAACTTGTAATCTTGAGATCGCTAGTTCGATCCCCACTCGGTCTCTCATGTCCTGGTTGAAAAACTTGCATGAGTGCGCACTTCCCCGCAGTTGCGTTGGATATATCGCGGTTTGGGTAGACTTCGGTCTGGGTGATTAATCACTGTCAGGTTTCACTGGTCCACAGAGACATTCAGGTTACCGTCAAATCGATCGAAATTCAACATAAACGTCAGGGCTTGAAGGTGTTAGCATGAACCTAAACTACTATCACATGTGGCTGAATATTCGTTTCATGTAGCTCATCACCGCCACACGAAAGAAAATGTACGAAGTAATACTACTCATCTGTTTCTGCGTTCCGACAGGACTTTGGATGTTTGTTTTCTGGAAGTGTCGTCATATAATAAATCTAGTCATGAATATCGATGGATCTATTGACGTAGTTGGTACTCCAGCAGAAGCGCAGAAAAGAGCAGAACTTATACGTGCTGTACAAAGTGGTCAACATCTTGGCGGTAAAAAACCTTGGACAGTTGAAAGAGTGAATAAGTTGCAAGACAAGACCATCGAAAAGCTATACAAAACATACACGGAGGGGAATGAGTTCCAGCAAGAAACGCCTGATTTCAACGCTCTGATATCTAATTTGGTAGGTGTGAGAGATGTTTCAAAGATGATGAAGGAGATCAACGGAAATCCACTCATCACTAATTCCATCACGAGTTATATGGCGGCATCTATGCCTGGCGTTTCACCTATGGATGTGATAGGGTCTACTATCTACTCAAATTGTAAAACTTTTCTCGGTCCTTTGGCGCTGTTTGCGATCATTTTTAGCAATCTTGATTGGATTAAGTACGCAAAAATCGCTGAAGAGCGTCAAATAAATGAGCGAAGACGAGAAGAAGATAGTAAAATTGAAGGACCCTGGGAGAGTCGCGAGCGGGAAGAAGCTAGCAGAGTGGAACCGAAAGAATAAAAAGAACTTAGAAGTACCTACGCAAGTACCTACACAAGTACCTATGCAAGTACCTACACAAGTACCTACGCAAGTACCTACACAAGTACCTACTAAGACGTATATGATTGGAGGAGCTGGTGGTGCCATAGCTGTTTTAGCTGTGGGGTTGTTAGTCTGCTACTTCTACACACGATCTTCTACTAAGCCTTCCGCTGACACTGGCTCAAAGGTGCAAGCACAAAAACAAGATCATTTTTGCTTAATATAAATGGAGAAAGAATTCATGGATAGCATGTGGCAGGCGGCACGTTTACTAGGCTACACCAGCTTGTACGCGTACGCTGGAAAAAAATTCTTCAGTGTAGGAGCTCCATCCGCAAAGCTAGATTTAGCTGATGTGGGAAAGCTTGGACTATACCTTGAGATGGCAATTTTGTCAGATGATTACGCACTCAAGCAAGGGTGGTACAAGGATAAAATTTCGGTTTAGATAAATGGTTAGCATCTTAATAGGAGGGGCAGTAAGTGCAGCACTATTCACGTTTGGCAACTACGCAGAGAGGGCTCTCTCTGGTGATGAGGAAGCAGCAGCAGATCGAGAAGAACGTGCTATGGCAGCCGAAAAAACGAGACAAGCACAAATGGAATGGGATCGAGAGCGCGCGACACGCCTTGACTTTATCAACAACAGACTTCGACAAGAAAATAACGCCTCTGCGTACATCTCTGATCTTGATCGAGGTATGCACGAGTACTACGAGGCAACACAACAGCGTCTCCCACCTTTACCCCCTAGGCCTGAATTAACGGATTTTTATAACCCTTCTGAAGCTCAAAAGACTGGTGAATTGGTAGCGATCGCTGGAACTCTAGGTATTGTTGGATTTCTGCTCTACCGTATGTAATAAATGACTGAAACGTTGCGTGACATCTACTACAAACCAGAGAATCTGTGGAAAGGGAAGAAAGCCATTAAAGAGCTTCAGAAGGCTGCTGGAGTTACTAGGAAACAAGTGTTGAAGTGGCTAACTCGTCAAGCCTTATGGCAGATACATCTACCAAGGCCTAAGCACATCGACTATCCTCACTTTTACGTGACCAAGGTGAACAAGATCCACCAGGCCGATCTTTTGTATCTTCCTCATGACAAAGTCTATCAGAATACGTACAAGTACGCTTTGAATGTGATCGATATTGCTTCAGGGTATAAAGCGAGTAGACCTCTGAGAACGAAGAAGGCGAGCGACGTTGCAGAGATGTTTGCTGACATTTACAAAAAGGGTCCACTAAAGTGGCCTGAGAAGCTCTATGTAGATAACGGATCAGAGTTCAAGTCGGAAACAGCCAAGGTCTTCCAGAAGCACGATGTCGAGGTGGTGAGAACTACAACAAAGCATAACCACAGAAAGCAGGCCTTTGTGGAAAACTTTAACAAACTCCTCGCGGAGAAACTTTTCCCTATACAAGATGCGCAGGAGTTGGAAGATCCAGAGAAAAACAGTACCACTTGGGTAAAACACTACCAGAAAAGTGTGAGTCAACTGAACAACAATGTTCTTGCCAGAACCGGGATGAAACCCTCAAAGGCGATTAAACTGGAGGAAGTTCCGTTAAAAGTTGGGTTTTACCCGAAGGAAGAAACTTTACCTGAAGCGGGATTATACCGCTATTTGCTAGCGCCGGGTGAGGAACATGACGGCATAAAACGACGCGCAACAGACAACAACTGGAGTCGGGAAACGTATCGGGTCGATAAGATATTGCAATACCAAGGTCAGCGTGTTTTGTACTACCTAGAAGATGGGCCGGAGAGATCTTTTGTACGTGAAGAACTTATGCTTATTCCTGAGGATACGGAAGTACCTCCAGAATACGTCAAAAAGTGGTAGTCTCATAAATATTTCAAAGTTGGAGTTTTTGTTGCATATAATAAAGATGTTGCGTTTTGGACAAATCGAAGTTTCACGGAATGACTTTAACTCTAGTGCAGAACTTACCGACATTTACACTATCGACATGTCAAAGATCACTATAGCAGAACCTATCGTAGCAAACAAGAACGACCTGAGGTACTACATCGGGTATGAGAAGGAAGCGAGTACCAGCGGGCAACAAAGTTGCAAAATTGTTCCTCTCTTGATCAAGACCCCAAAGAATTGCCACTCTTCAGGGGTATCGAGGTATAACGAGACATCTGCCTGGAAGATGGGATTCAACGTGTTGGATGATAAAGCTTGGCGTGATGCCTACAACGCGATTGCTGATCGTGTGCAAGAGCTTCTCTTCAAGACCTTGACAGGTACTGTGATAAGTACTGCAGGCTGGATCAACCCAAAGCTCATCTCCTGGGATGGTGACATCAAAACAAAGTTTATAAACGATTCACCGCCGTTCAACAAATCCTGCAAGGCCACTGGTGTGTTGAAGATCGGAAGCGTGTACACACAGACCCATCACAACCACTACCTCCAAGTCCATCTGAAAGAGTGCAAGTACCATGAAACAGATATGCGTGAGAGCCTTCTCAGTGATGACGATGAGTAGAGACTTCAAAGTTAATGTTGTAACTTTGAAGAAAATGGCAACACTGAAACAACTAAGGCTGAAAGCGAAAGAAGAAGGTCTTCGAGGCTATTCTACGATGAACAAAAATGAACTTAATGAACTCTTGAGTGGTGGAATAAGGTACAAGCGGAACCAGCGCTCTATAGGAGTGCAGACAGAGTTCCCCGAGTGTCACGAATGTGCACTGAATAGACTTTTTTGTAATCTCTCGAAAAAAGCGTTTGTCAAAAGACAAATTTATACATCTCCAGCAGGTGAGGAGACTGATGTTGAAACCGGAGAGATCGTAGGCTATGAGGTTGACTGTACCAGGCATTACTTCAAGTAAATGTCTCCCACTTGACGTCCATACGTGTGCAAGTTGGAAGTTGTTCATCAGGGAAATTTGTCATCATCTGGTTGATTTCATAAAATTTTTGGATATCTTTTTCTCGAACAGCCTCATAAAGTTCCAATTGATACATAGTGAAGCCTTTCCTATTGGAACGATGGTAGTTTTGGTACATTCGCCCTAGTGTTATTAGTACACCAATGCAAGAAACTATAGTTCCTAACACTGCAACCAACCACACTATAATGAAGCAGTAGCCATATATGACATGTGAAGATATCTCACATGATAAAGTTAGTGTATTGGTGTATATAACCGTGAGACTACCCTTATTTGCCTCAATCGTGCACATACCCATAGTAGGAAAGAGTACATTATTACCTTTCTTCGTTATATCTGGCACTCCTATGAGTTGTCTGCATGCCTGGAGAATCGACAGGTTCATGATGATGTACAAAATTTCCACTATAAATTGGCAAAAAATGTACACATTCTTCGTACAAGTCACAGTATCACAAAAGTACACATTATAAATCGCTGCTGCAGAGGAAGATTCTACACAGCTCTTGAATTTTTCCAATCGCTCAAAGTTCCACTTGAACAGCATATATGGCAACTGTAATGCCATTGAACATGCTAGAATGAAGAATGGAATCCATTGGTAAGATGTGATAATAGTCTTTTTCATGGGCACACATGATCCTCGCGACTTACATAGCACATGACTGCCATCTCGCTGCTGGAGAATTCCAGTCATCGAGAGTATCAGGAATTCCGTACTCGTGAGATAGTTCATATTTTGTGAGCTCCTCATATATATATAGACCCTTCATCCAGCAAGCATTTTGTATGAATTTGTTCCCTACATCCCAACCTAACATATTGCAATTCATGCCATCTTTGTACCAACACCATGCCGTTATGAGAGTTGTCAACATGATTATCTTTGAACCCAGCAGCCTGTTAAATCTGGATGTAACTGAATCATTTCTCTTCTTAGTAAAATCTATAGCGAGAACTTGCTTGAGCGGATCTATAATATTCATTTTATCTCTTTTCAAATCCAATATTTGACTCCTTAATATTCAACGAAATGTCAAAGCCTAGAGCTTCAAGTAAATGTCTCCCACTTACTTGACGTCCATACGTGTGCAAGTTGGAAGTTGTTTCTATAAGAAAGATGAACTTGTCTTTGTTTTCTGGATTATCAACCATTGAAGTACTTTTTGATGGACAAAACCAACCATTCATTCACAGAGCACAATTTGGTAAGTTCTTAGGGTTGAAGCACATAGTTACATCTGTTCCAGACACTATGAAGCGTGAGCAACTCACTAGAGTAGAACTTGAAAAGGGTGTCCATCTGATGGACCCCCTTGGGAGGTCGCGAAACCCCCACGATGTGTTCCTTTCCTTAGAGCTTGCTCTCTACATCGTAATGCGTAGTGAAAAACCTACTGCAGCTTTAGCCCGAAACTGGTTGCTTAAAGAGATTATCCCGAGAGGTTTTAACAAGATTATCCAAGAAAAGCAAAATGCCATTGAGGAAGCTGAAGCAGCTCTTGCTTTACTCAACGATGACCTTGTAGAGCGTTATCAAATGATCGATAAACTCCTGCAAAGACATGTTCCTCACGCAGAAGACCTGCGCAAGGATAATGTTCTTCTGATTGTACGCAAGCACTCTACATCTGAAGATGATGAACATTACAACCTGCCTTACTACATCGCACGGATACAGAGACGTACAATCACAAGTAAGAGACGATGGTTACTCAACCAGTTTCCGAGCAGTGAGGAGATCGTTGTCATCGATCC